>JARVLU010000179.1:14824127-14844838 GCA_031762415.1 Simpsonichthys santanae | reverse complement strand
ATAAAGATTGGACTCTGGAGCAATGGAAGAAGGTCATGTGGTCTGATGAGTCCAGATTTACCCTGTTTCAG
The DNA here is from genome assembly GCA_031762415.1 of Simpsonichthys santanae. Taxonomy (NCBI): domain Eukaryota; kingdom Metazoa; phylum Chordata; class Actinopteri; order Cyprinodontiformes; family Rivulidae; genus Simpsonichthys; species Simpsonichthys santanae. Next base: position 14,844,767 of record JARVLU010000179.1, on the reverse strand, counting down.
AGTGATGGGCGCATCGGTTAAGAATACAGGCAGGTGAAGTGATGCACGCATCATGCCTAGTACAAGCCTGTGGGGGCAGTGCAATGATCAGGGGTTGCTGCAGTTGGTCAGGTCTAGGTTCAGCAACAGTATGCGCTCAAAGAATGAGGTCAGCTTACTATCGGAATATACTGGATGGCCAGGTTATCCCATCAATGGATTTTTTTCTTCCCTGACGGCATGGACACATTCCAAGATGACAATGCCATTGGGCTCAAATTGTGAAAAAATGGTTCTGGGAGCATGAGACTTTTTCACACATGGATTGGCCACCACAGAATCCAGACCTTAACCCCATTGAGAATCTTTGGGATGCATTGAAGAAAGCTTTGCGCAGTGGCCAGAATCTGCCCTCAACAATGCAAGATCTTGGTGAAAAATTAATGCAACACTTGATGGAAATAGATCTTGTGACATTGCAGAAGCTTATCGAAACAATGCCACAGCAAATGCACGCCGTAATTACAGCCAAAGGCGGTCCAATGAAATATTAATGTATGACCTTTTTTTGTGGTGGCAACTTTTTTTTTTTGGCCAGGCAGTGTATATTCCCACATAGAGGGTTGTATTTTCACTTCAAGCTCGGATTCTCAACCAGAGTCCTGGGAACTTGAGGGTTCTGCTAAGTATAGATGTTCCAACTTTCCTCTTCCGAACAGAGGTTGGAGATTTGTTGGAGCCACTCTTCCAGTTTGGAAGACACAGCACCGAGTGTTTCAATGACCAGTTCCTCAAAGTCAAAGTTTAACACCAAGCACACTTTTTATACCTGTATATATCTAACTTAAACTGTGTGCTCTAGAATGTCACATTTCCAAAATGCAAAAAATTCCACTTGCTCCACAGGCGCTTGCACAGCTGCCCACTGCTCCACCTAGGTGTATTCCAGGTGTGATGGGTTAAATGCAGAGAACTAATTTCGCCATCGTATGGGGATACAATGATGACAGCGCATAGCACTTTACTTTACTTTGCAGGTGTAGATTGACGAGGTAGGATGCAATTTACTATGCGGTGGTGGTTGGGCGGTGTTGCAGTGGGTATTTAAATACTTGTTTTCATCACCACTATAAAGCAGAAAGTACACTCAAAATCCATAAAAAGCTAACTTAAGAGCGTCATTTAAATAACTTGTTTAAGTTTAGACAATGTAGTTTATAAGCACTAACCATTCTGTAAAACATTCAGAAAATAGTAAGAACAACAACAAAAAAAAAAAGTTTAAGAGCTATTTGTCAAACTTAGCATCTATAAAGCCTATTTTCAGATGGTGGTTCTTTAAGGTATGGAATGTAAAGAACAAAATACTTCTTTCTGGTCATCAAAAAAAAACAAAAAACAAAAAAAAAAAACAGTAACAATCCAAGTCATGGCTACTGTAAAACTTCCACAAATGATTCATGACATTTTTCCACTTTTTTTTTTGCCACAAAGAATCTGAATAAATGCGGATCAGTCATTTTGATCTTTTAAACAAACTACACATAGTAAAATGTAACACACATGATATAAACATATATCTAACACTCCCTACAGCTGATCTTAACGGGGCTGAGATGCCCTTTGAAACTTTACAGCTTGAGCCAAGTCTATTACCGGGAACCTGGTGGATATTTTGAACATGGGCTCTCACTGCTGTATAATGTCGATAAACACATACCATTTAAGTTCCCTGTCATAATCCTACAGTCAACAAACCTTCCCTGGCAACACTGCCCTAATGGTTTACAATGCTAGCTCACAATTACAGTGCCTCTAATTACCGGGTTACTTCGGCGTATGCCATGTCCATCAGAGCATGTGTGTGCTTTTGCATGTCTGTGTCCCTATGGTGGAGAGTAGAGTGTTTTTAAGATTTAATAAGCATTTTAACCAGCGGTGCCTAAAGAACTTCTAATGCTGTTGTGCATGCTGTCTAAAAGAAGAAACGGAAATGAATTATTGATGAGTGGGACGTACAGGTCAATACAGGATGAGGAAATGTTGCAGGAGAGATAACGATTTTGCCAAGTCACTGCAGGAGTCTGTCGAATAAATAGATGTCTTTCCACTCAGTTTAAGAGTTATATTTGGCATGTGTTGCTCTGCTCTCCTTTTCTTTGTTACTGGATTTTTACAGTTTGCCTCAAGGAGAAATGGTGAAAGCTATTTTAGTCGTACAGGCAACTCTGCAGCATTTAAAAGTTACTGTGATGACGATCATTGTTGTTATGATGAAGTAATGTTTTAGAAGTTTTCATTTTTGCATTTTTAATTTGTTTAGTAAGATATTTATAAGCCAGACGTAAAAGATAACTCTCCATTCCATGAAACGTTATGGACAATAAACTTATATTGAATTGAATAGTAAAATGCCAACAGTGCAAACCAGCAAGGCAGACATGCTGATTTCAAGTCTGAAAGCAAAATCCATCCATCCATTATCTACACTTGCTTCTTCATTTTCGGATTGCGGCTTAGATATTTTAGATGTTTAGACGTATTTCAGCCCAGAAATGCTCAATTTGACAGAGCGCAAAATGGCACGAACTGCACGTGTTGTAATCCGAGCGTCTTCATTCTGTGAGGTGGCAGCCAACAACCACAAATGAAAATGTGAGCTTTCAGCTAAAAGTGAGCCTCTACATTTACCAGACGTCACTCTCTATGGTTAAGAAGGTCACCTACAAACACACACAAAAAAAGTCTGGCGTTTTCAAGGAGCAGACCCTAAGAGCCACTAAAAATCTACAAGTTGGGTTTTGGATGGGGTTCAGTTTGCCGTGCTCAGGGCTACTGCAACATTAAACGATTAAAGTCGTTATGAGAACTCGGTGTTTCCATCAAAAAGTGTACAACACACACATAAATCTGCACAAAGAAAGCCTTTCTAAGTTTTAAGAAGACCTCTAGAGTTTCATTGATAATGGTAGAGTTGTTTTTTTTCTATGGTTTTTATTGGGTCTTTAATCGAGATGCTCTGGACATCCAGAATGAGATTAAGACAGGGAGGGGCAGAGTTGGACAAAAGATGACCGACAGCGCAGCAATTAAACAAACTGAGCAAAGTTCATTCGGATCAGGGCGTTCTGGAAAGAATATAATTGTACCAGAGCTGTGCCAACTAAACTGGGGTGAGTTTGACAGAGAGGAAAGTTAAAAATGGCAAAGAGAACAGGATATTTGAAATAACACATGGACTCAAGAACAAAGCAATGACAAAATAACTCATTATGATGAAATAATGCTGACATTGGCACTGCAAAGAAAGTAGAAATCATCCAAAAAATTCTGTTTGGTACCAGACAAGTTATGAAACCCAGTCTCCTGAATGCAAATCCAGCATTGCACATCCTGATGTGAGCTGCTTTTGGATCAACGAGAGTGCAGACAGATTTGCAATGGAAGAATGTTTAAATAGATTCACTCCTCACTGAGCGACAAAAACGAGCAATGACAGAACAAAAGAACAATCAAGGAAACAGCCAAAAAGGAACCCGTGCAGACAGGAAGAGTGCTGGAATATAAAAGCTGGGCTGACTCAGCAAAGAATATTTTTAGTGTATCGCTGAGATTTTAAAAAAGGGAGAGGAAAAGGAAAGAAAAACAGCTATAATCAGATTTTTTTTTTTTTTTTTTTTTAGGGTTTCTGCGCTTGTGTCCGTGTCCTCCATACGTCTACACTTGTGCATTTAGCACAGCAGAGATCTTTTCAATGAATCCATGGTGGTCGTGCTGTTGACATGTTTGCAAAATACTTAAATTATAGAGATGAACGCACTTAGTACCATGTATGTGGAACAAACAGAAGCTGGTCGTTGGCATGAGCTGAAGCTGTCATCACGTCCAAGGCACTTGTAGCTCTACAGTATGTGTGCCATATTACTCTGAAATGTGAGCTGTAACACTGTCGTCAGAAACATTTGAACTGAGCAAAAGGGGTTTGCCAATAAATTTAAGCAGCTACAAATTGTCTTGTGTGGCAAATAAACCAATCGAGCCTCCTGCACGCTCTCTTTCATGTTGTCCCACTGAAGCGCCCCGCTGTCCATCCAAGTTCTTGCCGGTAAGCGATCCATCACCTGCTGCCTATAGCACAGGGGCTGTTGTGGTTTGTAGCTGTGTGGTCGAGCGTGTGTTGAGCAGCCAGATGGGAACACATGCCATTCCTAAGAACTCAGCGGGTCCAGAGGATCTGGTGACACTGGCTCTTGGCTTTCAAAAAGTCAGTGCTAAAATGAGATGCGCTCCGTGGGGGGAGTTAGAGGAATGGAGCTCTGAAAGTTGGAGGAATAATATAAGAGGTCTGGGGAAGGAGAGAAGTTTGTGCTGCAGTGAACTCAGTGAGCCCAATTTTATCCTCCTGTAGTTTCCCCCCTCCCCCATTCCATGTCCAAAATTAGGCTACTAACCTTCATGTGAACTGGATTAAACATTATCTGGTGAGTGGAGCTCACCTGGCTGCTGAGGGATTAGGTTATTGTTGCTGGAAATAACATGGAAAAGTTTCCATAAGTAGCGCATACTGGCTTTGATTTGCACTTTTACGTTCTTCTGCAAGATCTTTGAGGCCACGCTTAATTCCTCGTAAACTTTTCCCTGAAACTGATAAATATTTAATTTAGTCTCACGTGTGTATGTGTGTGTGTCCTCTTATCTGTCTGTCCTTGAGCTCGAGCCTGCCTGACAAACCTGGAAAAGCCTGTTAAAAAAAAGTCAGCTATGTGTAAATCGGGTGAGTCGTGCGCTTAAATATGGTAGTTCCTCCCACCAGTGTCCAGAAAAAAAAATGACAACGCTGAGTGGAGATGATTTGCTGGGCTAACATGGGGGACATAGAGAATTTATGACAAGGGCATCAAGGGTCATTGAAGAAGCCAAGCTTGTCACTGCAGTAGCAGGCAATATCAAGGTCAAGCACATGACAGTTTTGGCACAGACATGGACACCATGGATGGCGTGCAGCGCAACGTTGCCAAGTGAAGAAGAGTCTCTAGTGGTGGGTGGGGTTAGGGTGATGGTTGGAGGTTTAACATGCATGTGAAATAAGAAAAGCACTGGTCTGGCGTTAGAGGAGACGTGATAGGACGTCTGAAAGCGTGCAGTAATTGGTTGATCTTGAAATGCTGGAGGACAGAAGATAAGATGCACCAGAGGAAATCAACCCCACTGATAACCTGTCATAAAGTTTGAGTCATGCTACAGAAAGTTTGTGCAAAGAATCTACAAAGCTAATCTTCTTTCTGCTCTCAACAGGTCAATTTGACATTTTTGACCAGTGGGCATCAGGGGGATTGAATACATAATTGTTTTTATGATGTGCTACATTATTTAATTCTCTTCACATAAAACACATTTAAAAAGTGCAATGAAAAATTTTGGTTGAAAAAAAAAAATCAAAACACATACCATCATAAACAACCTGCATAAGCTAGGAAAGCATATTTTATAAAAACTTAAATTAAAAGTCCATAACAATTTCAAGCAAAGCTTATTTTCCACAGCTCATCATGACCAGTTTTTAAATTAATAATAATAATACTTAATAGTAATACTTTATTTATAAAGCCCTTTAAAACAACCACAGCTGCAACAAAGTGCTGTACACATAAAATCAAGAGCATTTAAACACATAAAAATAAAACAGTTGTTAAAACATTAAGATCAATAAAAACAATAAAACTGTGTTTTTTATAGATTATCTTATCTAAATAAATGTTTTATAAAAAAAAAAAAAAGACCGATTTATTGCTGTTCTGGTCAAATTTCAAAATTAATGGTATGTTCAACCCCATACAATAATGCAACATCAGAGTCAGAGTGTGCAACAAGGAGAGTTTCAGCTACTACACCAGGTTTTAGTTCAATATCTGTAAAACTGAGTTATAGTCATTAATGTGATTGATAAGGATGTTCTTAAATCAAATTGTTTCCCAAAGTTAATCAGTTGTAAACGTGCATCCAGTGATTGCTTTCTAATAGCTTCAATAAAAGCAGTCACAAGATATTTTGATAACGGACAAGCGGATTACAGTCCCAGGCAGTTCCTGTACATGGTCACCTGGCTTTCATGGTCGCAGGCGATAACAAAAACAGCTGGTAATGGAAAGCAGTTCTGTTCAAGTGTGATTCACTGCACCACGAGTGCCAGTGTCCACACTCAACAGCCGCTGTTTATCCAACAGCTGCTGTGGCAAGATCTGTATTGAAAGCCGAGCTGGAGTCGATAAACACAATCCTGGCCGGAGTGTTTTTGTTTTCCAGATGAGTCAAGGTGAGGTGGAGCAGGGCGAATATGGCAACTGTAGTGAGGGCAACAGGGTAAAGCCATTTTTTAGAGATGGGGCTTGTTTGGTTTATTTTTGTGGTGGTGCTTTTAAGGAAAGTCATCCGTACAGGTTAAAACTGCCATTGAGGACACCTCTTAAGTTAATCTGTACTTTAGAACAGAGTCTTATTCTGGAAATGAAAAACAAAAACTCCCATTAACAGCCAGGTATACTACCTGCTCAATGAACCATGATGAGTGTTACCCAGTCCCCCCAGTTTGGATTACCTCAAGCCGAGAATAAAAGTTGAGTGAACTGGAAGGGAGGGATCATCAGTCTATGCTTCTTCTAAGTCACCTGTCACTAACTTGAATCCCAGCCACAGGCCCTCTTATGTCCTTGTTGTCAGTGGCATGACTTGCTAGATGTCTACTGTAATAGCAGGGATGCTGCATAGTTCACCATGTACAGAGGTCCTCAATGTTGACTTCACCAGTCCGTCACAGGCCCACACAGAGACACACGAGACAAACAACAGCACTCTCACACACCAAAGTTCATGTACTCCATGGCTATCCTCAGTTGGACGAGATTCACCCTGAGATACTGAAGACTCTGGACATTCTGGGGCTGTTAAGGTTGACACATCTCTTAAATATTGCATGGAGTACTAGGAAAACACCTGTCGAGTGGAAAACCAGGGTGTTGGTCCTAATGTTCAAAAAAGGGGTCAGGTGATTGTGTTCCAAATATTGAGGTAACACAATCTAAGCCTACCCAGGAAAGTTTCTAGAGTGTTGGAAGGGAAAACCTGACATATTGTCAAACCTGGGAGGAGGAACAGCTTTAGCCCTTGTAGTGAAACGGTGTATCAGGTCTTTACCCTTGCAGAGTTGTTAAAGGGTCACGAGAGTTTAATTCTTTAGTCTAGTGTTGTTTGGATTTGGAGACAGTTTTTGAATGAGTTCTCCAAGGTATTCTGTGGGGGATGCTGTGGGAGTATGAGGTTCTGGGATCACTTTAAAGAGCTATCCTTGTTCTCGTTTACCCAAAGGCATCCTGTGTTCACAATGGTGGTTCATAGCCAAGTGTGAAGTGGCTGGAATATGAGTCATCTCCTCTAAGTGCCATGGTTCTCAATTATAAAAAGGTGGAATGATCCCTAGGGTTGGAGATAAATCCTCCTCAAGTGGAGGAGTTTAACTATTTGAGAGTGTTGTTCACAAGTATGGATGGAGTGGTAGATGGATCTACAGACTGGGGCCTTGTCCACAGAAATGAGGGTGATGCTCCGATCTGTCGTGGTGTAGAGAGAGCTGAGCTGAAAGGCAAAACTCTTGATTTACTGGTCCATCTACATTCAAACCCTCACCTAGAGAGATGAGGCATGAATCATGAATCATGAACAAAAGAACAAGATCCTGGATACAAACAGATGGAGTCTGCTTCTTTCTTAAGTTGACGGAGCTCAGAGGCTTAGATAGAGAGTGAAGTTCTGTCATCTGGGAGGTACTCAAAGTAGAGGCACTGCTCCTCCACAATGAAAGGAGTCAGCAGAGGTTGCTCAAGCATCTGATCAGGACGCTTCCTTTGAGCCTCTGTGTAGAGGTTTTCTGGCATGATACAGGAGCTCCGCCCATTTTCCTCTGACAACGTTGTCGGGCTTTTACAAACGCTTTGCAGTCATATGTTAATGATTAAATTAAAGGTTAACACTTAAAGCTAGTTGTGCTTTGTTTTGTGTGTCTTATGTTGCAAGTTCTGGTTGCATAAGTTTAGTCTTTGTTTGCTATGATCCTTTAAAAGTCCTCTATTTGTGACTGAGCTCCACGTTTATGGTTATACCACCCTGAACGCGCCTGATCTTGTCTGATTTTGGAAGCTGGGTCAGGCCTGATTAGTACTTGGATGGGATGGGAGACCGCCTGGGAACACCAGGTGCTGTAAGCTTTTGCACCTCAAAAACCACACATGGGGGTGTGTTGTTCAAGGCAAGAGCCACTGTCAGTACTCGGGTCCCTAAAAGTCAGATCTTAGAATCACCCCTGGTGAAGCAAGCAGCTATTTTTCACATGCCCCTGTCCCTGCCATTGTTGAACTTTGGCCACATGCTAAAATTATATTAAAAAGCATATATACTAAGAAACTGTAAATATCAGAGGAAAGAAAAACAAGTTTTGGGAGAATCTGTAGCTGATCCGAGAAAATTCTTCATTTGTATATTTATATGCTGCTAAAATGGACATTTCCAACATCTAGTGATGTAGCACGAGTATTTTCTTTTCTTCCTTGGAATGTTTGAAGAGAGAAAACAAAATATATATAAAAAATACTTTCATAAATGGAACCTTAATGAACAGATTCATCATTAAATATAGCCCAGTAAACACTTTTCTTTACTACTGTAAAAGTGGAAAAAATCAACAGTACTACCTAAAATCACTCCCTATTATACAGAAATAGCAATAGTAATAATAAAGTACAGCTGAACAAATTATCAGAGTGCATCTTCTAGACAAGATCTACTAATTTTGTAGATTTTAATGAAAACAAATACTGTAGTAGATGTATCCCGTACATTTTCCAGCATTATTTTGTGAATGAAAAGTGTCTGAAAGTTTATTTTACTGCCTTTTCTTCATCAAAATAGTTTCTCCTACTGAGCTGTAAATAAAGTACATGGAAGAGTCGTGTTGGACACAACCCATGCTTCCAGTTTGGAGCTTCAGCAGATACAACCACGGGGTAAGTCCAGCCCATTACAGAACTGGTAAAGATGGGATTTATGGCTCTTTGAAGGGAGAAGGATCTTGATGCTCAGTTCCTTTCGAAGAGCCGGTCAGTCATGTGGTATTAGTGACATAGTGTGAGTCAGTGAGAGCTGATTATCTCATGCTGCTGTTTTTGTCCATACCCATCTGCTCACACAGACTCATGTTCAGGCTGCTGTTGTTACGCCATATTACTTTACATTATTAGTGTTCAGTGTATATTTGAGATCTTTTAACGTACCGTTTGGCATTCAGTTAGCGTATAAGTGTATATCTTAGATCCTTATATGCTGTTTTACATTTTTGCTATTGTGGGATGTAACTGGGACCTTGAGTACTTGAGTTTGTTCCACCTCATGTACCACATGTGATGCGAATGAAGATAACTGAACTTGACTGAGCACAGTGAAGTACTGCAGGGTTCACACGTGCAACCCCGTGGCCTCCCTTCCAATCATAACAACTGTTGACCCCCCCCCCCCCCACACCCACCACCACCTGTTTTCCTTCATCATGGAATAGCAAAGTGTGCGAGTCCGCATCTGTGTCAACCACAGGGCAAAAAGAACAGCTTGCAACTTTCTGCAGCTCTGCTCCTATCGTTGGTTTTAAAGAGCCGTTCAAAAGATTCGGCTCGTTCGTGAATGCCGCACCTCTATGATGTAACAGTTTCTCCATGATGCAGTCCAACTGGTGGTCATGCGATACGGCAGCCTTGTGATGCACAGTTTCCTCTTTGGGTCCTGTCCATCATTTAGTCATCCCTGATATGCTGCAGGTGTGCTGTTTGGAGAAGCAGTGGTTTATGTTGTAAAGCACCAGCAGACCTTTTGATGCAGCGGTGCGCTTTACAAGCTAAAACGGCTCTGGATGATAGATTTCCTCACCGGATTTGGCTGACTGTCAATTCGTGTACGTGAAAAATCCTTAAATATGGTACAGTAAGGAGATTACACCCAATCCTCTTAGGCTTTTCGATATTAGCCTGGAGTAATGTACGGGCAAAACACTGTTTGATCACAACAGGACACGTAATGCGACAAGGTCACGCATCTGGAAAGTGCAGCCGTGTCAAAACTGTTTTTCGAATGTCACATGTTATATCAATCCCATCCATCTTAGGTATTGTTTAAAACATGCGCGCTTGGTTCCAGGAGAATATATAATAATTAGGAGCTGTTGTTTGTTGGGTTTTGTGGAGGTAATAAACATCTGCAGTAAAGCTGACGGAGTGTTGAGAAAACGAGAGCGACAAGCATAAATGATATCGTCCAATACTTGCAAAGCTTTGCACTTTCATTTCAACACATGTCCTGCAGGTAGACTGCAAAGGGCCACCAGCAAAGTTTATTACACACATGGGCTTCAGATTACTGACTATTGGGGTCATGCTAAAAATAGACATGGATGAGAAACATCAATGAGAATGCTGTTTCGCCTTAAACACTGCAATAACATGTCACCACTTCCTTGTTTCTTCCCTCTCGGTTAGAGTTTGATCGACTTGCAGGCCTCAGCCAAGCAAAAATAATCACATGTTAATGGTTTAAGTGGTCAGAAATAGGCCGATTTCACTGGGAACATGCTGGGAATGTCTTAAGCTCACCTTTAGCAGGCCCCTTCAAACTGCTAATCTCTCTAAAATATCTGCTGCCCTGGGATACGCCGTTTCTGGGCTACATGTTACCAGCAATTAGCCACGACTAATTTACAGCAGCTACGGCCAAATTGTGTACAACAAAGCAATGAGGCATGGCTCAGTAGCGGGGCTTCTTGTTCCACCCAGTGTGGCGTTTCACGTTTTAAAGAGCAGCCGTGATTCACAGGACGGGCTGACTACTTGTTGGTCTTTGTGTCTTGAAAAGTGTACTGCTGTGAGCACGGATTTAATGTCAAATATAACTTTTTGTTTTGTTTTTAATTGCTCTGTTGTGCCTTCATTTTTAAATTATTTGTTGTACCATTTGGCTGTTTAAGTTGACTTTATTGTTTAAATTGATATTTACTTGTGCTTTTGGGAGGCAACCACAAAAGCTTTGAGCTACAAATTAACTTTCACTGTGTTGAATGGAATCAAAATAATTTAAATTATTTTTTTATATCAGTTTAATTTAACTTATTATTGCAGTAAGCTATCTCAGGAATGCACTTTAAACAAAGAAATGTACATTTTTCATTCAAGTCTTTTTTTGTACTTACCGGTACTTCATTTTGGATATAATTTCATTATATGACTATTATTATATGGTTCTATTGTACGCAGGATGTTATTATAATGTTTTTGCTCATGTTTTTTGTGTGTAGGTACCTTTGTGTGTCTGTCTGGTAGCAAAATAACTTGTAAACTACTGGATGAATTTAAAAAAAAAAAATCAATTCAGTTTATTTATATAGTGCCAAGTCACAACAGAAGTCGTCTCCAGGCACTGAAACATTCATATACAGTATATATATACTGTATACCTGTATTTAAAAAAATGTTAAGCAAACACTATTTATCTGAGGAGCAGATTGCTTTGAGCTAGAATTGTTATTTTTGCTATTGTTCCGTTTGTTTTTTTGCGTTAACAAGTTTCAGCTTCTTCAGCAAATGTCAGCAGACATTCAACAATCTGCATTTGCACTGCATTTTCACAAATAATGCCACTTTTTATAGTTTGTTATAAAACTGATAAATTAATTTTGATCTTGACCTCGCTTAGACAAACTATTAGCACAAAAATTCAGTCAGAACCAATTTCTCAAAAAGGAGGCAATCATAGAATTATCTGCAACAGGTAAGATGCTAATTGCTCATAAAAAGTTTTAGAACCCTACTTCAAAAGATCTGAACTGTTCCTTTAAGATCAGTCAGAAACACATTTCATCAATATCACCAACACAAGCCATATCTTCTCCATAGTCAAATTATGAGATGTTTTATTTAGTAAAGCTATAAAAGTGAGCTGACAGTGTTGAGTACCGTAGTCTGATGCAATGTTCTGTCTCTGAACCAAACAGCCTGAAAAAACATACACAGAGAACTAAAACATTCTATTTTACAGATATTAACCTGAAATTCAGATTAGTAATAGCTGAGATTAATCCCAAATTGAAGCTCTGAGTGCTTCCAAACTGCACAAGATCTTTGTTTCAAAACTTCTATAAACTATTTGGATTCATCATTTTTTGTGAGCACAATAACTTCACTTAATGAATTATATCCAAAGTCTCAGAAAGTAATCATTGGATGTACATCTATTATCGGTTAACTTTTAGCGTTAATCCAGTTCTAGATTGCCGTCGTGAAATTGTGATTTTCAGGGGTTTGACCAAAACAACACATCTAAAGTCAGGTCTAAAACACAGGAGAGGTGGTGGGCGATGTGCATTTCTTCAAACGTTAGCGCTCTAATTTCTGCAATTTGTTACATTTTCAGTCATTTTTACAGTTTGAAACAAAGCAGTCAATGATTCACATTTTTATGTGAAACTGAACTTGTTAAAGTAGCTATCATAAAACATACTCCTCCTTAAACAAAAGACACACACACAGTCCATTTTTGCCAAACCGGCTGAATCACACCATCTCTAAACTGTTCTCTGTTTTTCTATAGAGCCTCCAGCACTTCAGTATTGGCTTTTAAATTGCAGTCAAATGTCATCCGGACAGTGTAAGGCAGGGAATTTCTGGTGCATTATGAGAAAAGTCAAAGTGCCACGGCACAGGCTGTTTATTGTGTTGGGCAGCTGTTGCCAGTAAAATATTCTGGTCAAAGTTTGTTGTGGTCAATCAGAGGAGACAGCTTGTCCCGAGGGAGTGAGATGATGAGTGAGCCACCGAGGAGGCAAAACAAAAATATGAAAAAGTAGGTTGTAGGTTGATACACAGAGGATCAACTTTAACTGAACGACTCCTTTTAAAATCCAAGTCCTGTGATGCGGTCATGTTGCAGAACTGTCAAACAGCAGGACGACTGAAAAACTTTATTCTAAAGATGACTGGACTTGTTGTTAATCCCCTATATAAAATAATATTCCTAGATAAATATATGGAAAAAAATAATAGATTAAAATGAATAAATGAAAAGAAACAAGTGGAAGGGGAGAAAATAGCATTGGGCTTGCTGGGCTGCTGTTGGTTTGTTGTTGGAAACAGTGAACTCTGACGGAACAAGGACAGAAACCCTTTAATTCTCAGGGTCCACAGAATAATGCCCAGGATTACCGCTGTGTTATGTTTGCCTCACAAGTTGGAGAACTGGAGTATCTGGGAATGATGCAACGCTCAACCAAACTGTGTCGAGCTGCACGTAGGAAAATCAGAGAACTTCCGTCCTTACTGCTGGAAATACATCCAATTCAATTTTCAATTCAGTTTATTTACATGGCAGCAAGTCACAACAGAAGTCGTCTCAGGGCACTGAACAGAAACATTCATGTAAATAAAAAGTAAGTTAACATCATTTATCTGAGGAGCAGACTGATTTGAGTTTAGCTCCATCACAGAACTCTCATCTTGAGCAAGCATGAAGGCGACAGTGGAAAGGAAAAACTCACTCATGAGGAAGAAACCTTTAACAGAACCAGGCTCAGGCCCAGTGGCCATCTGCTTTGACCGGTTGGGTTTAAGAGGAACAGGAAGGAGGAACAGATACACAATGGCAGGTCGAGAATCACATGTTAATATATTGCTTCTGGTTGTCAAGAATTATTGTATTATTTATGTCACTCCTACTTTCTCTGTTGATGTTTTTGATGTGTCTGTGTAAATCTGTACATAATGTTTTTTATATGGTCCTGCACTAATTTAGTCTTTTTTTCATGTCTCTCCCTGGAAGAATCCAGAGAGGTATGTTAGTAGTGGTACAGATGGACTAATGTCTAAGTTTAGCATCATATTCTGGCTATCTTCAATATTATATACCATGAGAAGGTCATCAGTGGGATGATGAGCACTGTGGTAATTGGGCTCCTCTCTGCCACTCAAGAGCTGCAAGAGGTGGTTAGTAATATTGGAACACTGGAATGCCTATACAGTATTATAAAACTTGCCAAAATTGTAAAACATAACAATAAATTCTACATAAGGTAGCCCTAACCTGTAGTACTTTTGTATGTTCAGCATGGGGAGGTTGTACACATCCTTTTCCGGCTGATTAAAAAAAAAAAAGTATTCCAATAAATATGCAATTTTTCTACAAGCACAAAACAGATTATGCTATATTAATTTGAATAAAACAATTGAAGTTCACAGATTCATTACAATGAGTGAGAGATGTTTTTCAACTACTTTTTTCCAGTGCAGTGTTAAATAATATTTAAATACAAACATAAAAACCTCAGTAATCTGTTGGTAATCTGTCCAAATTTGCCAGAAAATATTTTAAGAAACAGCTTTATTTACATTTTGTCAGCATGTTTTTTTATATACTGTATATTTATTTCCAATGCAAAGTAGGAAGTCATGAAGATAAAACTGCTGTGATCATTTCTGTATAAAATATCAGGTCATTGTGAATTCATGGAGAAAGTTGCATACGATGGTCTTATTCTTCCAATCCAAGGCGAGAGAGCAAGAGTAAGTGCCACTGCAGGTGGCACTTTGATAAATGAGGAGGTCACAAAGAGCCTGGCAGAGGCCACACATATTGACCAGGAAGATGGGTTGATCGCGAGCGTGAAATTGCTGTCACAGATCAATGGCTACTAATCTGGAAAAGGGACAGATTCAAATCACAAGGGCTCTAATCAATGGTAATTAAGTCTCAACAACACACATTTTCTGAACAAAAGACCTGATTCTGTGATATTTGATCATTAACAGGCTCCATTCCAGGCAATAATCAGGTGGGAATTATTATTATTATTTTCTGATTTCAGGTCAGGATGGTGTCACCATGACAGTTCAGTAGCACTGTGTAAAGCTGTATAAGATTTTGTGACACGTGATAAATTCAATGATCATTTACCTGAAAGATTGGAGCTCAAAATTACTAATGGGTGGCCGATTGGGACATTGTTATTTATAACAGGTGTGTTTAATTGCGAACATTGACAAGTTGTAAACATTTGTTTGGTTAACTAACAGAGAGAGAATAGGGAGGAAACCAATGTTTGTTTTCTACAAAATAAATATGTTGATGTGCTGTAAATTATAATGTATTTTATTACTGCACAAAATTATGCAATAATTGATGTACAGTAGACCCTCACTACTTCGTGGTTCATTTATCTATCGCAGTTTTTCAATATAAGATTGGACATGACACAAATGGCTGATTGAAGGATGAGCCGCACGATCAGCACGGAATCTTTATTTACAATGAATTGTTTTAAATTATTTAGCATCTGCTGCACCTGTGTGCAGCCCAGAGCTGCAGGAAAAGTTTCCTCCTGCAGCTGATCAGTTGTTCTCCATGCAGAGCGGATGAGTGGGCGTGGCCAAGAGCGCTTGCAGGTGGCTGAGAGTGGTGAAGACAGGGAGCTGAAATCATGACATTCTGTGTCTTTTAGAGCGTTTAGAGTTTAAAAAGTTTGTTTAGAATATTTCAAGAGTGTGGGAAGGGTTTAAAACACCTTTATAAATATATATAAAAAAATGGACTTTGACTGACGAAGTCTTTTGGATGAAAGATGAAATATTTCAATACAAATAAACCATCCAGAGAACCTGACTTAACTTTGTTGGATTTCTTTGGGTGGAATTGTGAGAATGAACCTTGATGATCAACTGATTATATTTTTAAAACAATCTGATTCCAGACTACCCCAGCTAACTGATTTTATGCAACACAAAAATGGTTAGATACATGTAATTTTAATCGCTATTGTGCTCAAATTTGGTGTAGTAGTAGCTGAAATCATCTTCATCACATACTCTGAGCATGAATGGCATCTCATAACATCTTGCAATATCACATGCCAAATGTTGCAAACGAGGTTTCACCAAAATTACTGTAAGTTCCAATCAAAATGTATGTACTTTGAAACTTTGACAGATAAGATGGAAAGTAAGATGCAATCCTTCAAGAGATACTGAGCCTTTGTTTATCACTGGTTATGATCCATCTCACATGACCATAGTTGAGGTTTGGATTATAAATTGACCAGTAAGATAAGAGTTTTGCCTTTTCCTTCTTCACCAAAACAGAGCAGGGCAGTGCCCTGATGACCAGTCACTCCATCTTTTACAGTATTCCACACTGCCATATATGCTCAGAGATTTTATCATTCCATAACTATCCCCAAAACTGCAGTATCAGCTCGTACACTGTAGATTCCCTGTTAGGTCTCACATGAATGAACAGTTATTGATTGACTTGTCAAAACTGAAAGGACAATATTTACTGTTCATCAGACCAACAAGAATCAACATGTTCAGTGAGTATTAGACAAAAACTGAATAATTAGATTCAATTCTTGAACCATTTTTAATATCACATATGATTTCACACTGACTTTGGCAAGCTTTGACATGATGGTCCTGATGCTTACTGGAGTGAATTGAACCACATCTCAAAAGCAACACCTTCACAGCCAGGCACATTTTAGGTGAGGGAACATCTCAGTCATAAACTTCAGAGGGGAAAAAAAAAAAAGCTGTAAACTTCAAAATGTTTAAAACTCATATTTTTCATTCAACTTTATTTATACAGGTTAATCCCACTGAGCCTCGAGGACTCATTTATAAGAGAGACCTGGCTTGTTTAACAAAGACTGACAACAGTGAACCACAATGACAACAATAGACAATCACAAAGGATGCGTAAATGTTTTTTTAACAAGTTAAAATAAAATGCAACCAAAATTAAAATCAAAAGGAAAAGTAGCAAAAAAGAAATAAAATTAAAAAAATAACAGTTAGAATGTAAAGCGGTGTAGAAAACTAAACACAGGAACATGTCTGCATTGGTCTTTGCCAAGAATTTAACATGTTTAAAGCCACTTAGAGAGGTCAAGGTCAAAAGCTTCAGATATTTTTGTAAGGTAAACCAGGAAACAGGAGCGGAGCAGGAGAAGGCCCTTTTGCGAAGTTCAGTCCACACTGAGAGGACACTGCATGTAATAATGTCCTGAGAGTGCACGCTGTCACCATAGTCGGTGGAGGGAAGGAAAGTTGCAGTTACAATGTGTTTTGTAGCATTCAGATTTAAAAAGGATCTATTTCTGAAAAATAAACCAAATTTAACTTTCTGTTTCCTTACTAGGTTTTCCATGTGAAGCTTAAAAGAGATGCAAATCAACCAAGATACCCAAACATTTGTAGGGATCAACAAACTCAAGGGACACCATTTGAGGATCAAATCAGAAGAGGAACTACTGGGACCAACTTCCTGTTTGAAAAAAAGCATCCTTTTGGTTTTGTCAACATTTAGAACAAGTTTGAGATGGAACAAATCTGACTGGATGTTGTTGAAGGTGGATTGCAAAAGCTGGAAATCATTAGTGACTGTTTTAGTTCGACAAAAACAACTGTCATCAGCATAGAAATGTTAGGATGCATCAGGGATGCTCTGACCTATATATCTATGTAGATTGTAAAGAGGGTGTTTCCTAAAACTGAGCCTTGTGGCACACCATTGTTGACTGTTAAATAACTGGAGGAAATATCATTATGTTGAACACATCCAAGCTGAAAGATAATTAGAGAACCAACCCAAGGTGTGATCTGAAAAGGAATTTGAAAAGAAACACATTCCTAGTAAGTAAAAAAAAAAAAAAAGTTTACAATATGTAAAAATGTACAACATGCTGGGATGATAATAATTTAGCTCATGTTTAATTATTAATTTTCTACATTTTGCACATTACTGTTGTACCCCCCTCCCTCATAATGGTTGCTGGAGATTGCACCAACTCAATGAAACCCTGAGCTGGAACAAGTAAAGAAAAGAGATGCATAAATGGGAAGATCTATAAAATATAATGTTAGTCTGAAACCTTGACATACTTTAGTTGATGAAACATTTATGGCAAAGCAGTAACAAAAAAAAAAAAAAAAAAAAAAAGATTTTTGCTATGTTTATAAATGTAATGTTCAATGATATCACAAAAGCTTAGCACCAAAATAAAGTTTTTGCAAAAGCCCAAAAATGACAAACACTGAATTTGTACATCACTTTAAATTGTTTGATGGCACAGAGAAATACAAAATGTTCATCACATTTTCAGTGAATAAGATAAATCTCTGTCTATATAGCCACTTAGTTTCTGCTCCTTTTTAAACCAGTTAATTACGTTGGAAACATTAATAAAATAAAAAATAAAAAAAATAAAAGATAAAATACCGTAAGTTAAGCCCGGTTATAAATATTTATAATGCTTTTTAGAAATGACATAACTGACCTTTTCATGGTTTATTAATGCTGATGGTTTCTACTGGGCACAGCCTACATCTCATTACATTTATCCATAAAGTATTGACAGAAGAAACCAGTTAAAATAATAGAAGTGTAATTTTCATGATGTCAAGGCCAATACATCAAGTTTTATGTTGTGCAACTGTTTGCTTAATTTAGTGAGGTGTAGCTACAGGACATGCATCATTTTCTCCAGTCCTATCTCTGACTTTTTTTTTTTCAATAAAAGATGAAAGAGCACAGCCATTATTAGCTGTACACTGGCTTTTATAAGACAGACATGGCAACCCAGTGTTATCACATAAATCAGGGGAAAGATTCAAAGTGATTCCTCAAAATCTGCAGAAACAGCTACATAACAAACAATAGTGCTTGTTACATCCAGGTTTCAAAAATGGCATATAAAGATACTTTTAACCCTCTACTGTACACATTTTTGTTCCATTATTACAAATGTTTGTGTGTTGTTTTTTTTCCCCTTAATGCATTCTTAACATATTTTTAAAAATCCAATAACATTTTTTAGTGTGTATTTTGGGGTGTGTTGCCATGTGGTAACATTTTGTAACAATGGAAACGTCACATTTATATTTCTCTGCAATGTAATATGAAATTCATGAAATTTCACTCAACTGTCTTACATAGATTTTTTTTTTGTTTGTTTGTTTGTTTGTTTTACCAAGAACTTAGAAGTTGAGGTTGAGGTTGAGGTCGACCTCGAGGTCGAGTGATCCTTCCCAGTACCACTACTAAACTCTGGGCACATCTGCCTTGGAAAATTCACACTTCCACTGTGATGTGGCAACTAAAAGTGATTAATATGAATGAGGGCTGTTACCTGATGGATGAGAAATGCATGGGCTGTAAATCACATGCACATGTGCACAGGCCTTTAAAGAAATGGTGTCTTGCTACACTGCAACAATTTACTGTTCTAACACATCTGTTGTACTGAAAATGTAACAGGATGTTTTTTTTTTTTTTTTAAGTCTTAAAATGGATGTGGTAATTAGTAACTAAAGCAGGTGATATGGACTGAAAACATATCTCACTACATTATTTATCCTCTGTATGAATAGAAACCCATCATGCAGGACTCATCATATGATACCTATGACAAGGTAGGAAGGATGCTATACTGGCTCTGCATGCAGCATCGTAATGATCATCCAGGCTGGAGGCGTGTTGCACTGAAGAGCTCCCTCAGATATCATTAGCTGCTGCGCCGTGATGAAGAAGCAGGAATCAGATCATGTAATCCTCTCTTGAGACACTATTAATTAATAAGAGCTTTGCTAAAGAGGCCGTCCTCCACTAAGGCACTCTATGTTATCTCGATGGAAATCGATTTGTGTCTCTCCTGCTGCCAATGTGTCTGGCGGACATCTTTTGCAGCACGACCCTCACGCCGTGAGCAGTCTATGTGTCTGCTGCTGAACCGTGCAGAGCCAGATGACACCTTCAGAACCAGTGATCACATTTCGTTCATGCCCTCTGCTTCCTGTTGGGATTGCAAAGCAAACTGTGTGATCTGCAAGTCCACCAACGCATGCATTAAAATACACATGCAGATCAATTTGTTGGTACCCTTCCACAATAATAATTGTACCATTGTGTCAGAACTTTGGAACTTTCTGGAGTGCCTATGGATGTTGACCTCTATGCATAAATGTATTATGATGTCATTGTATCCTGATGCATGCTCAATAATCCAGGTAGAAAAATCAAAAAAAAAAGTTAAGTCTGGTCCTCTGGACATTAATAATAATAATAATAATAATAATAATAATAATAATAATAATAATAATAATAATAATAATAAAATAAATTAAAAAAAATGCCCAAGAGGACCAGACTTAACTTTTTTTAGATGTCGTTGTATGTTGCAGCTTTATGTTGTAAGATTTTTTTTTTCTTTTTATACTGTTTCCTGGCCAGGAAATGGTGTGAGACATGCTTTTATTTTATTTTTATTTTTGGCTTCCTCCACCCTCGTGTTCTCTTTTTCTCATCTGCCTGATATCTCTTGTAAGTGAGTTTTTGAGGCTCAGTGGTAATACTAATAATAATAATAATAATAATAATAATAATAATAATAGGCAGCACGGTGGCGCAACTGGTAGAGCTGCTGCCTCTCAGCGAGAAGGTTGCCGGTTCGAATCCTGGTCCCGGGGCCTTTCTGGGTGGAGTTTGCATGTTCTCTCCGTGCATGCGTGGGTTTCCTCCGGGTACTCCGGTTTC
>JARVLU010000179.1:14723178-14737327 GCA_031762415.1 Simpsonichthys santanae | reverse complement strand
AAAAATGTGGTATCATCTGCAAAAAGGACACATTTAAGGAGTCCTGACACATTTACCAAGTCATTCACATATAAAATGAATGGCTTTTTTCCAAGTACAGAGCCCTGAGGAACTCCACATGTGATATTACAGAGGTCAGATCTTATATTATTTATCTGTACAAACTGTTTCCTATTTTTCAAATAGCTAGATACCCACTGTAATGCAGGTCCTCTAATACCATATTTGTTCAATTTTTCAAGGAGAATAATATGATTTTGTTTGAAGGAACTTGTGCTCTGGATTTTGATTACTGACAGTCAAAATTCAAAAAATTTGGGGCAGCTGTGGCTAAGTGGTTAGAGCAGTCATCCTCCAATGGGAGAATTGGGGGTTTGATTCCACCGGCAGTCACACGTTGAAGTGTCCCTGAGCAAGACACTGAACTCCTCATAAAGGTTCAGTCTCTTTAAACCCATACACATACCCATCCAAACACACATGAATGTGTGTGGATGGGAAAATAAGGGTGTTGTAAAGTACTTTGAGTACCTTGAGTAGTTGGAAATGCACTTTATACTGTAAGTCCATTTACCATTTACTGATGGGTGTATTGTGTACTGATGGTGGTACTCTTGTTTCATATGTGTCATTATGCTATTGACTAAATGTGTTTTATGTTTGTGGAACATATGAGGCATAAAAGGGCAAAATCAGTAGGAAAAGAATGTTTAAAGACAACTACTGAACATCGTCTGCTGTCTCTTAAAATCCTCCTTTAAAAGGTATAGCTGTTATTTCACTTTATTACACTGGCACCACCACAAAAACAGTTTGTTTTTTTCCTGTATTAAAAAAAAAACACACAGAGATATAAACTACAGTATTATGTAACACTATCATGTTGTAAATGTAACTCTTTTGTTTTTTTTAATAACTCTTTTATGTTTAAAATAAAGCAATCTGCAATTTTCATAACAAAGTGTGATGATTTCTGCTGGAGTCCTATAGTACAGGGTTCTTACCCCAGTGCAATCTGGTTTCAGAAATGGCCATGGATGTGTATCTGCAACTTTTAAAGTGTAAACAACCACTCATATGCCATCCATCCATCCATTCATTCATTATCTTTACCCACTTCTTCCTTTTTGTGTTGTGGGGGGTCACCGGTAGAGTTGCATTCGGGCCCAAAAAAATTTGATTCGGCCCGGCCCGGCCCCAGCCTGCAGCCATCATTTCCAAACCCCACCAGACCCAACAAATGAACAGTAATTATAGGTCCAAACCCAGAAAAATCCTGACATTTTTAATTAGTTATTAACGGTCGGGGATGTGCAGCTGAATAAAAGGGGCAGAAGATCGGAGCTGAGGGGTTGTTTGTCCTTTCATGGCCGTCATAGAACATTTAAACCCTGTTTCTGCCTGCATTCTGATTTATTCAGGCACGAACCGCTCTGACATGTCTACTTTGAGATCTCACCTGTTTGGGTCGACGGTCATGCGCGTCCACTGAGTGCAGCAGCTGAATGAACATCCATTTGTGCGATGGATCACTTCCTCGTCCCATCTGAAACTTCACTTAACTGTTTACCACTTTCAAGGCCGGTCAGCTCGCGGTCAAATGGCCGCATGCGGCTGTTGAATGTATGGCTGGTCATGTTATCATATAATTGGATTGCGGCTGTTCCGCTGACCCAATCAAAAACCTGACATCGACCCGACCCGTCCATCCAGCACATTGTCATGGCCCAGCCACCCCGCCCTGAATTTGGATCGGGTCGGGCAGGGCTTTGGGCCCGGAATAGAACTGTCAGCTTTATTCACTGGTGTCCATATCCAACAGTCACTGTGCAAGAGGCAGTGGACACCCTGGACAGGTCTCCAGTCCATCACAGGGACACATAGAGAAAAGCATGTCCTGATGCATGTTCAATAATCCAGGTAGATAAATCTAACAAGGTTGAGTCAGGTCCTCTGGACAGAATCTTCTTTGTTGATACATTTCATCTTTTATCCAAAAGACTTCATCAATCTGAGGAGCTGCATCAAACTCAGTCTTATATAAGCAGCTTCTTATGATGAATAAGCCAGTTAGTTGGTGACGGCCAACACTATATCACATATAAAAGGAGGACCATCAGTCTAACAATTAATCGTTGGAAACAAAAAAAACATTCTCTCTCTCACTCACACCTAGGGACAATTTAGAGTTACCAATCAGACTAACATGCATGTTTTTGGTCTGTAGGAGGAAACTGGCGTACCTGGAGAAGACCCACACATGCACAGAGAGAACATGCAAACTCACCCAGAAAAGCCCCTAGCTTGTATGCAGTTCAATTCAATTCAGCTTATTTGTATAGTGCCAAGTCACAACAGAAGTCATCTCAGGGCACTGAACAGAAACATTTATATTTAAAAGTAATAATTTGACATTATTCATCTGAGGAGCAGACTGCTTTGAGTTGAACTCTATCACAGAACTCTCATCTTGAGCAAGCAGGAAGGCGACAGTGGAAAGAAAAAAACTCCCTCATGAGGAAGAAACCTTTAGCAAAACCAGGCTCAGGACAAGAGGTCATCTGCTTCAACTGGCTGGGTTTGAAAGGACAGAAAAGAGGAACAGAAACACAATGGCAGGTCCAAGATGGAGGCCATCAGTTTTTATATAAAAGGAAAAAAGACAGAAGTCCCATGTTTAGACAGAATAATTAATAATAATTAACAATCATAACTTTCTGAAGTTCACATTAAAATCTGTCCAGTGGCTTATGAGATATTTTGTTAACAGACATACAGAGTTGACTACAATAGATTAAGGCAAAGTGTTTAACAGAAAATCTCTCATGATAAGTTAGTACTGTACTTGGATTTTGTGTTGTGGATGATCCCCAGCTACTACCACACCAGACTTTAGCTTAATATCTGTAAAACTGACAAAATTACAGCCATTTTTCTGTTTGTGATGTTGATAAGCCGTAGCAGCCATCTTGAATCCGGTTTACTCTGAAGGTTAATCGGTTATAGATGCACACCAAATAATCACTTTGTGAGAGTTTTATTAGAATTTGTTGAGTAGTTCAAGAGATATTTTGCTAACAGACAGACAAGCACACAGCAAGTTCAAAACTGCCGAGCAATCGTGAAGAGATTCCAGCAAAATTAAATCTTGCTAAAATACTAAAAACCGAAAGTTGTTCCCAAATGCCCCCGCAGCAGATCTGATGTTGCTTTTCAAGGAGTGGGAGAAAGTCATGACTTGTTCACGTCACGCACAGACTAAAATACAAATAACATGTGTTTGTACAGTAAACACAGCTATTATTTTAATAACAAACACAACTTCAAAGTCAATAATTTAGACTACAAGTTACTTTTTTTTTATGTTGTTGTACAGCGGCGTCACGCGCAGGTTTACCGGTGCAGTCCGGTTGATTTGGGACAGGAATGTGCAGATGTATCTAAGTCCATGCTACAGTATAAACAAACATGAACACAATGACTCCAGCAGGGACAAAGTTGTGTTACTTTGTTGTCGCATACGTAGTCCGACACACGTTAGAGCTCCCAACTGTCACCCGTTATTCATCTGGCAAGCTCAAACGGTGCTTTCACACGGTCCGGCTAATTACGTAAGAAAAGTGGATACTTTTATTTGAGGACAAAAATAACAACCGCTGAAAATTTTTGTGTATGAATCAACAAAAGGAGAATTTTGTGTAGCCAAAAATAACAACCAAGTTTGGTTCACTAATGCAGCCTGTAATAAATTTTGTGCAGCACGCTGGCAGCTGTTGTACACAAACTGTGTAGAACTTGACAGATGAGGAAGTTTACGCTACACAGACCACCTCAGGGACAAGGACACAATAATATTTCTCAAGGAAATTGTGAATTGGTGCAGAATTTTCACACCAACAACTAACATCTTACAAGTTGTAGATAGCTTCAATTCAAAAATCCTTTATTAATCCCAAAGGGAAATTATTTGTCGTTGTAACTTGTTCTCCTCATTTCATTAAAAGATGTTCTAGATACTGATGTCTGTAGACAGGAAGGATCTCTTGTAAAGGTCTATCCCACAGTGGATCCTAAGAAACTGGCTGCAGATGCCGTCCGATCCGTCCACCCAGACTCGGCTGGCCTCTCGGTTCCCCCGGACTGTAGGACCGCCCGAATGCCGGGCAGAACTCCTCCCAGAGCAATGGCCACTCCTCCCAGCAGTCTGCCGAGCTCCTCGTCACTGCGGACAACCAACTGTAGGTGCAGAGGGACGATCCTGTCCTTCCGCTGTCATGAGCCGTGTTTCCTGCCAGTTCCAGGATCTCAGCAGTCAGGAACTCGAACACAGCTGGCAAGGAGACGGGAATGCATCTACGGCGCCTCTTTTTCAATTCATTTGAGATTTGGGGCTGTAGTTGAGATATTATTTGAGCTTTTGAGATGTTTATCAGCTGCTGTTGGTTGTAGAAAACTGTCTTGTTGCCATGGTTACGCATCGTAACAAATGTACAAAACTAAAAAAGCTTCAGTAAAAATCCTTCCAGCCGCACAGCATCCAGGAAACAATCATCCTAAAATGTGATTTACATCCAGAAAAAAAGAGAAATTAAAGTTTCCAAAAGTGAAATATCAGAGTGAAAGTAACAGAGCTACTCCAACATGCAGCCACCTTGAGCAGCACAATTCTTAGAATTATGAAGAAAAGGGCAAAAGTCTTCATCCTGATGAGGCCAAGGGCCCATATTTTTTAGGTTTCAGGAATATAAAACTTTTTCTCAACATATCAGACATACCGGTTGTGAAAGAATGCTACGTTAGCTAACGAAGAACCTATGATTTTTGTTTAGTTTCTCGCAGATTTTTTTTTTTTAACCAAACAACATCTGTCTCTTTACGTGAATTCAGTTCAATTCAAAATACTTTATTAATCCCAAAGGGAAATTACTATTGTTGCAGCTCATCGTCCTGGTTTCATTAAGAGTAGTTATAGATGCTGATGGCTGTGGGCAGGAAGGAGTCCATCTCAAAGCGGATCTGAAGAAACTGGCTGCAGATGCCGATCCGTCCACTTGGACCCAGCGGGCCTCTCGGTCTTCCTGGGCAGAAGGACCACCTGTATGCTGGGCAGAACTCCTCCCTGAGTGATGGCCACTCCTCTCATTAGCTTGAGCTCCTCATCATTGCAGTCTGCTGCAGATGTTGGGGGATGAGCCAGGTCTTCTTGTCATGAGCCACATTTTCCTGCCAGCTTCAGGATCTCAGCAGTCACTTGAGCACCTCCGCCAGCTAGACGAAGATGCATCCACGGCGCCTCCTTTACAAATTATTTGGGATTTGGGGCTGTAGTTGAGGTAATATTTGAGCTTTGAGATGTTAATCAGTTGCTCTCAGTTGTAAAAACAACCTTGTTGTCATGGTTACACATCATAACAAATGTCCAAAAGTAAAAATACTTCGAGCTGCACAGCATCCTAACCCTGGACCTTGAGGAACGCCATCCTGCATGTTTTAGTTGTTTCCCCGTTTTGACACACCTGATTTCAATAAATGGGTGATCAACAGGCTTCCACAAAACTTGATGAAGTAATTATCAGGCGTGATGGAGCAGGGAAACAACTAAAACATGCAGGATGATGCTCCTCAAGGACCAGGGTATCACTGGTATAGATGATGCATGTCCAGTAGTGCTGAAGCTGCTGAATGTATCAATCCACTGGGGCTTGAGCAAACCTTTGGACTGACTAGACTCACTAATAGGTGGACGGTTACATTTATCCATTAGTTTAGCCTGAATGAAGACTTTTCTCTCTTTCTCCATAGTCTGCTCTGTGACTGATGTCATGGCTGATACAGTACAAATTATTCACAACTATTTGACTGCACATGACCTTACTATCCCTTCAAATTCAATGATTGATCAAAACCTTATTACCAGCAGTTACCAATGTAAGATTATCTTAGTTTAAAACTCTGGCGTACAAACAATATGGCATTGAGATGATTCCTACCCTGTCATGCCTGTCTGCACCTCCTCATGTTCTGCTCGTGTGCACAGCTGATCCAAATCCTAATCACCCCAGGTGTTCTTCACTCTGTCTCATTAGCGTCTAGTATTTAATATGTGTGTTTTCACTTCCCTGGTATCGGGGCTTTATCCGTTCATGGTGTCATGATCTGAATCTGCTCCGCTTGTTTTGCTGCCCTGTCAGCACTTGTGTTTCTGTTTTGTAAAATAAATAAATGTTAATTGTTACTCCTGAGTCCTCCTGTCTTCCTGCACGTGGGTTCAACATTAAACAGCAGATCATGTCAGGCTTTGTTTAAGGAATGATCGATTTTTTTTAATCTGCCTTTGTGTTTGGCACTGTTGCCATAGTTTCCTGTTTGTCTGGGTTAATAATGACCAAAAAGTAGCTGTAGCGTTGCCAAAGTGTTTTTCCAGTAAGTTTTGGTTTGTGCAACTGACAAAAATGATAATTTAGCAATTAGCTGTACCTATATTATTTTCACTCTGGTATGTCTTTGTGTTGTGCATGTCCAAGAGGTGCTGATGTCACATGACCACTTGACAAAGTCCTGACTGGAAAGTTTTCTTGGAACCTGCCAGCAACTGCATCCTGTCAAGTGCTTCCCAGTAAAAGCACACTCGTTCTTTTCACCGTGGAAACTGATTAAATATCTGTAACTCAACATCGCCCCTTGTTTGATCATTCTCAGAAAGCAGAGAGTGGTAATGTGAAGCAGGAAGTTCACATGCAAGCTTGAGAGGAAGAGCAAGGACACTCACACTGGATGGGTTGTGTTTATGCTGGGCTGTGTTTAGGTTCACTGGCTGTTCAGGATCTCCCCCTACTCCCCCAGCTCTGTTTATAAACCATTATCTGTGTTGCCTCCTGCACAGTATTGGAGCAGGACGGCGTCTTGAGCAGTGAATCCTGCAGACCTGGGATTCACAGGTTGCACTCTTCACATCGACAACCAGGCCAGCACAGGCAAAGGGCTTGACCCAAAACTCCTTCTACTCAAATAATTTGACATGAAAACTTATTTGATGCACAGTTCATTGAGTACAAATCTAATTGGATATAAAACCCATTTGAAATGTGAGCGTTCTGCTCTGTCAGCTCCCTGCAGCCACATCAGGGCACCGATCAGCTGCACCTGAGGACCATCACCTTGATGAACAACTGCAGAGGACATCCAGTCAGCGCTGGAGCATTACCTGCCAATGGTGGTTGTGTTCCTGGCCCTTTACTTGTGCTCAAACTAAATATTAACCTACGTTGTGTTCCTTGGTGCTTTCAGCATTATCTGTCATCCTCCTGTTTCCTGGAATCTCCTGTGGACCTCGAGCTCTTCTGTGTCTCCATGCCTTCCTACCACTTGCCTGGAACCATTGTTCGGACGTTTTCCTTTTTCACCCTGGAACCACTGGGTCACCCTTCCCCACGACTGACTCCTATCATCCTTGGTACATTTGATGACACCCCTCACCTTGTACATGAACAATGGAAACCTTTGTCATACAACTTATTTATCCAAAATCTTTTTGGACTAAAAAAAACCTCATTTGAGGCTGCAGTGAAATAAAGATTTTTTTTTTCTCCAAAGAGTAATAAACAAATAACTTGAATTGTTCAGTCAACTTTGATTTGCCTGTTTGACAAAAAAGTAGCAGTTAGTCATATAAAGAAAATGGCAAAGCTACAGCTGCCTTTTAGTCATTATCAGAAACTTTGCCACCACACAATAAATAAATCAGCTCTATATTCTGGCCATGTTCTCATGATATCATTTTTTCTGTATTTCCGTGTATTTTCAAGCCGGTGGGAAAAACCCCACAGGTCAAGCTGGAGTTTACAGAGATCTGTTTATGTGCACGTCAGAACAACAAGACTGGGATGGCTACTGGTTTTAGGGGACTGCACATGTAACCTCCCTGGTTTTAGTTTCCCCTCATCTGTCTCCACACTTTCCGGTTGAGTCGGAGTTGTCTGTCTGAAAACCGCCCCGCATAAAAGTTTTTAGCCTCCTCGTTTGGACACAGTGCGAGTTTCATTCAGTTAAATGCTGCCAGTAGTCAGTTTTAGTACATGCACTGAATGAGGTCATCCCGTGGTGTCCTTGGATTTGGAATAAAGACAAAACACAACTGCAGCACTCGATGCCATCGATTGTGTTTGGATTTAGATTAGTTTAATGAATGTCAAAGTTACAAAGTGTTGCTGTTGATAAATATTATTCTAAAATAAAACGTGACACACTCTGATAACGCCAGAGGAACACATCTTCAAACCCATAGGAGCCTCAACGTGGGAGCAAGTTTTAATCAATATCTAAATATTGGTTGTCCAGAGCAGATTTTCAAATATTATGAGAACATAATCACTCTTGATTGTCCTCTTGGATTGTTAATCTGTGTGTCACGTTTATGTGAATACTCCAATTAATGTTGCATTTAGACAAGATGGACCAACTTGTTCCAGCCCTCCCCCTCATGATTTACTGCTGCTAAATCTCTAATAAGTTTAACACCACCCCACTAACAACAACAAGGTCAACACTTTGTGTCAGTTCAAGGATTTAAATGAGTAGAGAGATAATCTCATGACACACTGGATGGATTTTAATTAAACTTTTAGAGAAAAAAAAAAAAAAACCTAGAGAAATTTCATTTCCTGCAAAAATACAGTGTGAATGCTTATTGCAGAACAATTTAGTGAAAAACAGCTGAAATTAGCTTAAAAATGATCAAATGTAGCTGAAATGGAAGAACAAGCCTAAATTAGCAGAAGAAAGCAGAAGGAACACATTTGCTGAAATAGGTTAAAGTAAACAGAAATAAGCACAAAATTGAAGAAATGAGCTAAAAAAGGCTGAATTTAGCAAAAAAAAAAAAAAAAAAAAAAAAAAAAAACAGTTGAAAAGTAGCAGAAAAAGCAAAAAGAAGATTACCAGAAGGACACGAAAAGAGATAAAATGAGCTAAAAATCATGTGGAATTAATTGAAAAAGCTAACATAAAAACGGCTAAATATTATAGCTGAAATAGCAGAAAAGCTGAAACTAGCAGAAAAAAGCTGAAAGGAGCATAACAAGATGAAAATAGCAGAAAAAAAGTTGATTAGGCTGAAAGTAGCAGAAATTACCACAAAAACTTAATTTATCTGAAAACAGCTAAAATTAGTTAAAAATTCCAAATAACGTAGCTGAACAGGAAGAACAAGCTTAAATTAGCAGAAGAAAGAGAACATGTTCATCCAATTAGGCCGAAAGAAGCAGAAATTAACACAAAAAGTAGAAAATATCTGAATAAAGCTTAAATTAGCAATAAAAAAAATTGTTGAGAAGTAGCTAAAAAAGTAGAAAGAAGCTTAAATTACAAGGAGGAAGTGGAGAGAGCACATTTTTGCTAAATTAGGCTGAAAAAAGTTTAAATGAGTGCAAAATTGGAATTAGCCAAAAAAGCTAAAATTTGCATAAACACATCTAAATAGTAGCTGACAAAGCAGAACAAGCTGAAACTTGCATGAATAAGCTGAAAGGAGTATAATGAGCTGAAATGAGCCGAAAGTAGTTAGAAGAACAAAAATATTGTAGTTAGCAGAAAGATTCTAAAAGGATCACAAAACAGCTGAAAAACAGCTGAATATAGCTGAAAGTAGCTGAAAAATGTTTTAATTTGCACAAGAAAGCTGAAAGAAGCTGAACCAGAACAAAATGTTAAAGGAGCAGTAAAAGGTTGTAAACAGATCCAAAGTTTTGAAGGATGTAAAATGAGCTCAATTCATTTTCTATGAGGAAAAAACAAGTGGTAGAAAAGACAAAATATTTCAAAAAACTAAAGTTGCACCAATACCAAAAGCCATAGCACTCCTCTTGAACGAGCTGAACGTTTTGATATGATTTGTTGAAATAGCACAAAAGTTGTGGAAAGAGAAAGATGCTGGAAGATGTACGGAAGAAAAATGGATCACAACAGAGTGAATGCCTCATAAACGTTCAAGTACAACCGTTTAATTCACATTAACAAAAACAAAAATGACTATAACTTATCAATTTAGTAGATATGAAGCTAGACTTATAGCTCAGTCATTTCCATTGACGAGTTTGAGATTGAATTCAATGTTAATTTCAAGAAAAACAATTTTTCTCTTCCTAAATTGATCTAAGTTTAAGACTTGCAAACAGCGGGTGATATGCATTACACGAAGAAGTTCTATATTTTATGCATCATTTTCCAAAACTGCATGCCGAATGATGTCATGCAAAGCTTTATTTGAAAAGTTCATCTCAGATTCAAAAGCTCTCTTAGTGGATGATTGGATAATCACCACTTCTCACCTACAAGTTCCAATCAACCAGATTAGTGAGAACGGATCAATAAAGTGTCAGCAAGAAATCACATTTTGAGTCTGCACCAGTGCAAAGTAACAAAGGGATTCTGAGTATGACAAATTTACACTTAAACGATGATAAATTAAAAAAAATGCATGATTCAGTTGTATATTAAAATGTTTGAAATGAGACATCCTCAGTGTCTTCTGTATGGAATCAGACTGAATGAAGATTAAGAGGCATAACAAAGTACACAGCTTGTGATGTCTGGACACACAAATACATTCAAACAAAAGTACCGATACTCCGTCCTACAGATTTGATTTGAGGGACAAATTTGATTAGCTTGCACTTCAAACAAAGTCTAACCTTTCTCTCAAGGACAATTTAGTCGTAGTTGTTATTGATCAGCTTTGCCAACCCTAGCTGATCTTTGAGGGGAAAAAAGAAACTCTGTAAACAGGTTGCAACCTTCAACGTTTGATTCCTTGTTTTGCAACCTGTCCTTCAGAATAGCGATCGTTTTATTCATTAACTGAGGAGGAATGTCCCTGGAGCTCTTGGGTGTCTAATTGCAGTGACAGACGCGTTGTACAACTCAGAAATATGATGAATTGGGCCAGACACTTCTCATAATGAATTTTAATGAGTGGAGGTTGACATGACTTGCTCCCAGCTAAGAAGCTGCCAGGTGAGTGTTTTGTTCACTTGTCACCCAAGAAAGGAGCGATGGAAGAGCAGGTTCAAGTAGAGATTTTAATCAGCACATTTCTTAAATGGTTGTCAAAACAAAATTAATTTTTTGCCACCTGGGAACAGCAGAAACAAGTTGTGAACACAACATTTAGATAACATCACAGGTAAGCTGATATGATGACTTGGTTTGCTCACCGCCCTCCTGTCATGCAGACATCCACACGAGTGTTAGACGTGTGTCTGCTCTGCTTTTACTCCGCCGCTCTAATATCAGCCAGCTCCTGAGGGAAATGACCAACATTTGACCAACTAAACGCTCCACGGTTTCCACCAGCTGCTGGCTAACATTATCTAACATCTGGTGCAGAGTAAATCTCTAAAAAAGTAAAATAAAATGCAGTAGACCCTCGTTTATCATGAGGGTTATATTCTGGAATCCCTCTCAATAAGTGAAAATCCGCCCAGTAGGAACACTATACTGTATTTATTTTAGTATTTTTATACATTTTAAGGCTTTATAAACACTTCCCACACTCTTGCTATGTTCTAAGCTCTTAAACTTACATAATTTTTTACAACATACATGTATGTATTATAAAGAAGCTATTGTACTGCAAATTTGTATATGGGTACTAACTAACCATCCTTGGTCCAGTTCTGGTCGGGTTCTGATCAGCTCTCTGCAGCCCTTGAGTACCAAGACGCTTTTAGAGAGAGCCGGACCTTCAGAGAAACAGCACAAAACCACACATTGGTCCCAATCTGGGCCAAATCTGGATGAAGAAGGTCCTGGTGAGCTCCAGAGAAAACATCGGATCTCCAAGCAATGCCTCCCCACTCGAAAGGTCTCATGGGCCAGCAAGCAGCACTCATGATTGAAAGATGAGGCTGGAAGTCCGGTTCTGGTCAATTAAACGGTCAGTTCTGTACAACTCTCTACATCCACTGAGCGCTGAAGTTACTATGAACAAGGACCAAACTTTTTCGGATCAGATCAAAACCTTCCCTCCATTTCAGCAGAAACCAATGGCTGGAAGCATTGTTGGCTTCTGGGTAATAGAGTCCTTTTGACTGGCGATACAGTGTAGGCTTATTGAGAGAAAACTACAAAATGTCCGAAGTATTTTTTTCATTATATTTTTACTGTATCCAGTACTGTCCCATTCACGTGAGTAATAAAGTTGACAGTCATGTGTTGTGTACAGTAAAATCTTTTTTTTTTTTTGCCATGTACCTAACTTTGAAACAACACAAAAGAGCGCGTCCGCAAAAGTCGAACCGCGGAATTTTGAGGGACAATTGTAAAATGAAATGATAGGCATTGACACAATGCTTGTCAAGTTTTGTACTAGAATTATAGTATGTTGAGAAATAGAGTTGGAGCCTGACATTGTAATATCAGGTAATGTTGCAAGCTTGCATGCAAAGAGTATCTCTTGTGAACGACCACAATACACGTAGAATTTACTGATTTATAGTCGCTTCATGTTTCCTAAATCCAGTGGGCTCTGGTTGCCATCTTGAATCAAACTGACTGCAAAAGTTAATCAGTTGTAGAAGTAAGCCCGAAGACGGCTTTCTCGTTTCAAATAAATCTGTCCAACAGTTTGTGAGAATTACAGTAGTCCCTCACTACTTCACTGTTCGACCTTCACGGACTCTCTATTTCGCGGTTTCTCAACGGTGTGATTGGGACGTTATGGGATAAAAAGTTAACAAAAACAAATAAATACTTCTGACAGGCGCCACCATTTTGTAGTTTTCTTTCAATAAGCCTACACTGTAACGCCAGTCAAAAGAACTACACTACCCAGAAAGCAACAGTTTTCTGGCCGCTGCTTTCTGCCAAAATGGAGGGAAAGTTTTGTGACGCACATCTACACTATCTGTTAAGCTGACAGAAGTGGCAGGAAAGTTGCAAATAATCCTGAAGCTTACTTATGCACACGCACATCAACCTGGATGGGGCGGTGGGCTTTGTTGTTGCAGGGTAGGTCTCCAGAACTGGAACTGAGCCTGACCAGAGCTGAGCTGCTGCTCTGCAGAGCTGGTTAAATTTTGCAGTATTGTACAGTCCATACATTGTAAAAATATGTAGTTTTAAGAGTTTAGAACATTGCAAGCATGGGAAGGGTTTATAAAGCCCCAATATACAGTAAATACTAAAATAGTGTTCCTACTTGGCAGTTTTCACCGATCGTGGGGGTGTGTGGAACGTAACCTCCGCGATAACTGAGGGGCTACTGTAGTGCTAACTACAACAAAGATCTCATGCAATCAGTTAACGCTCAGAATGTGTTCTAGATCTACTGCCACACTAAATTTTAACTTAATATCTGTAAACTTGACTGATCTGTAGCCATTCTTGTGTTTTTACAGTCACTTCGCTGTTGCAGCCATCTTGAATAGTGACGACTCCAAAGTTAATCAAGTTAAAGATGTAAACTTAATGATTAAGTTCCGGGAGTTAAAAATGTGATTCATGAGATATTTTACTAACAGATAGAAACACGAACATAGTTATTTTCATTGGGTTTTAGAAGTACAAAGATGACGGGGTGTGAGGTGAGTTCAAAGTACAGTACATCAGGGATCAGCTCTGAGCCCCCTCTTGTTTGTGGTGGTGATGGACAGGTTGACAAATAAGTTCAGACAGGAGCTCATGTTTGCAGATGACACTGTGATCTGTAGGGAAAGTAGGACGCAAAGGGGTTTCTGCTAGCGGTAAGATTTTGTGTGTAAGCTTTCCACCAAACTCTACTTTAAAAAACACTTGTATCACTTTGAGTAAGCTTGTGAAGTAGTTTGTGTTTGTCAGGAACTTCATGTTCACATTATATAGTGCTGATGGTCAAAGAAGAAACCGTTTGTAGGTTATCTGTGATCAGACCTATCTAATGTTGCAAATTTTTCTTCTAGGTGCAAGAAACTCAAAGTGTGCATAAGCAATCTGGGTCCGCCACCAAGGGGGAGGACGAATCAGAGTGCAGGGGAGGAATGTTAGATGGAGCGGAGCAGTTCAGTAGTACTGCTTACTTTACTTTGTAGGTTAATTACCGTTCTGACAGACTGATTACTGAGAGTGACAGAAGTGGGGGGGATCTGGCAGCAGCTGTACTCCTTAACCTTCGCCT
>JARVLU010000179.1:14697389-14711768 GCA_031762415.1 Simpsonichthys santanae | reverse complement strand
TAGCTGAATGATACAAGATATATATGTTGTGCCATTTTATGCAAAGTTCAAACATCATGTCAGTGGACCTTTAATGTTTCAACAATGTACGCCTACTTTTATCTAAGATGTTGTGTTAATGAGTCAACTCATACTCAATGATATACATTTCTATTATTATTAATGCCAAAAAAAAAAAAAAACATTAAAGTAATGTAAAGTGCTATGCGTTGTCATTGTATATTTTCATACAATGGTGAAATTAGTTCTCTGCATTTAACCCTTCACACATGAGATGCAAGCAGGTAGAGCAGTGGGCAGCTATGTGGGTGCCCGGGGAGCAATTGGTGAGTGGGTGGGTGTCTTGCTCAGAGACACCATGGCTTGTGGGAATGGCTGGGATCAAACGGCGACTTCTGGTCCCAGGTTGGCTGCCTCTACCTCTACTCAAAGGTCCTTAGAAAAGAAGAATACATTTGTCAATATATGTTGTTTTTTGTTGTTGTTTTTTTAGTTACATTTCAACTTGCTGGGGTCTTCATATCTTGTATGGCTAAGAAGCTTCATTAACATATTTGTGTAGGAAACTTGGTGAGATTGAACTTCCATAGCTGTATGCCATTTGATACTATTTTTGGTGTTTTTCTTTAATGCCACTTTATCTACACTCAAAATATGAGTCTGTGCAAGAGCCCAAGTTTTATAATGCAAGCAGAGCAACATATAAACTTCTCAAAGTTTTTGAGTTCTTGGATTAAAAGGACTGACCAAACTTGCTCATCAATATTTACAATGCATTTGATCTTTTTATTTATTTTTTATTTTTTATTATTTTTTGCATTTCAGCTGACCAATATAAAAGTAAAATATAAAGTACTATATAATGTTTAACTTGCTAATTTACACTGTGTTGCTCTATAAAGAGCTAGACTTGAAAATCAGAAAACTGGTCTTAAGTATCGTTTACTGAGATTAGTTTTTTCATTTAGCAGAAATAACTCTGATTATCTGCACAAACAGAACAACAACTTAACCCTAAATTACCCCGGGACTTTAAAGGATTTTCATTACGGTAATTTACTCTCCATAATAATGGCTTGAAGAGTTTTCAGATCACTGATGTCACTGAGTAAATGCTCTTATCTTTCCATGCTGTAATCAAATCAACATGCACCACAACACCTTTTCTGACACTGTGGATCACTTCTCAGTGAGAAACAGAATGCTGATGGCATTTAATTTGAATGCATTTAGATGTACAGCAATCAATGTGCTCATTACTGCCTCTTTAGAGGACACCCAGAGGAGGTACCACGGTCGAGCAGAATAAAGTGTGCAACCATAAAATGCATAATGTTGACTCTGGCTGGCAGCGAACGTGAGAAGAACTGAACCGTATGGCTCTTTATCAGAAGAATGAAAGTAAAAGAGAATAGGTTTAATCCATCTGTCACTGTGCAACTCCAGCGAGGAGCTGCCATTCACTGAGCTGCACGCAGACACTTTCAGACACTCAGAAAACTGAAAATGTGACAGAGTTGCTCTGTCAGACAGAGCAGCACAGTTTACACAGATGACAGGTAGCATGTGCGTTGCTGCAAAAATATTCTCACTGGTGTTTGTTTTACTGCAAACCTTAAATGTACACCAGGGGGCCCACATCTGCGGAAGTACATTCTTACATCAGATGGAGGGAGACATCTCACTGGGCATCTTCCTTCTTTTTTAACAGTTTACTGCACAGTTGAATATGTTTTGTGGGAAATACAATACTGTACACACAGTCCCATTTGTTCAAGGTAAAATACTAAAAACAAGAACATTTTTATTTTATATTTCTATTGACATTATCAAATGTTTAAAATATCTTCAAAATTGATAGCTTCAGATGTTTTTGCAAGTTGTTCCAGGTTACAGGAGCAGAATTAAAAAAAAGGCTTTTTTGCCAAGTTCAGTTCGCACTGAGGGAACGCTGCGGGTAATGAATCCCTGAGAGTGCACGCCATAAGAGCACTGACGATGTGACATGTGGGAGGAGATATAAGAAGGTAGCAGACCAAGGAGGGATTTATAGATGCAAATGAACCAGTGTGAGAGCCTACAGGTAGATGATGATGACCAACTGACCAAGGAGTACAGGGTGCAGTGGTGGGTATGTTAGCTACAACCAGTTATGAATCTTAGTGCCCCATGACAAGCATCCATCATCTGGAGCTGGCAGGGGCATTCATGTAAATAATGTCACCATAGTCAATGGCTGGTAGGAAAGTTTAATATTTTAATAAAATATATTAATATTCTTTCATTTTTTATTTCCATCAATCCATTTATCTTTACCATATTCTTCCTTTTCAGGTTGCTGGGGTCACTGGTACCCATGTCCAGCTATCACTGTGCAAGAGGCAGTGTACACCCTGGAAAGGTCTCCAGTCAATCACAGGGACACATAGAGACAAACGAGACAAGCAACCATTCACTCTCTCTCTCTCACACCTAGAGACAATTTAGAGTTACCAATCAGCCTAACATGCATGTTTTTGGTCTGTGGGAGGAAACAAGAAGAAAACCCATGCATGCACGGAGAGAACATGCAAACTCCACCCAGAAAGGTCTCCAGCTGGGATTTGAGCCAGCGACTTTTTCACTGACAGGGAGCTCTACCAAATGTGCCACCATATTTTTTGAGCTGGTCAAAAAGACACATGACCAAAAAATAATAAAGATGCGTGTCCGTGCTGGAAGAGGTAAAGGTTTTAGTTAAAAGCTTGTCCTCAAGCAGGCCTGTTCATTGTTGATGGTAGAATGAAGCAAGATATGGACGAATGGGTCAAGGGTTTGTCTATACACTGAACCAGTTCAAGGTGAAGAACAAGCCAAGTTGCAAAAGAAAAATTCTTGACAAACTGGTTCTTGACAAACTGGTTCTGGATACTAACCCTCACCAATGAATGCACCAATGAACCAATGGATTGCACCTGAAAAAATCTGAAAGCTCTTAAACAATCAGCTGCAACGAGTCCTCTTTATGAAGTAGCTCTGTTGTCTGGGAAGAGTTCAGGATGGTGCTGCTGTTCTCCCACATTGAACAAACAACTAAGCTATTCAGATGCTTCCAGGCCACCTCCCTTTGAAGATGCTTCAGGTGTGTCCTGCTAGGAAGAGACTTATAGATACATCCAGAACTTGCAGGTGGGTTTACTTGTCCCTTCTGGCTTTGGGTCGCCTCATGATTTTTCTGGACAAGCTTATGAGTATCGTCGTGGAAAAAGGATTTCTCTTCTGAACTTGTTGCCCCTTCAACCTGACCTCAGAAACGATGATGTGGACTAAAGGCTCAGTTATAGACATTTCTGTGAAATGACTGCACAGACCAGTCCATCTTTAAGCTTCTCATTCCTAAATCACAGATGAAGTTGGCCACAGATGTAAGCATTCTGATATTAAGTGGGCCGAGAGGAAGCAAAAGAAGCGTGAAGCAGAACTCAACCGGGCAGAAGTGGAGCGTGATGCATTAAAAAAGTGTGTCGTCAATTAAACTTAATGAATTAACTCACTTTAGCTACCATCTTTGTGGTTAACCTTTTAAAGTATTAACTGCAAAGTTGCTGTGCATAATCATCAATATTTCCTCGTAATAAATATGTTTGTTGTTTAATCCCACGAGCAGGCAGTTACATACTAATATACCGTATTTTCCAGCGTATAAGTCACAGTTTTTTTCATAGATTTGTCAGTCCTGCAACTTACATGCTGAAGCAACTTACATACATTTTTTCCATATTCATAATGCAATTTTTGACTGACACCTTAAATTTCTAAGAACTGCAACAGTGAGTCCTCCTGTGTGTGCTCGCTTCACTCAGCTGGTGCAGGCGGAGGAATGCTGGAGAGCTAGTGCTCCAGCCACAATGGATAGATGGGTGGATGGGTGGATGGATGGATTGATGGATGGATGGCACCACGCCGCCCAAGCTAAATGAATCTGTTTTGACCATTAAATAAACACATAATAATTGCAACTTATATGTTGAAGCGACATATGTTTTTCCTCTTCATGATGCTTTTGTTGATAGATGCAACTTATACTCTGGAGCGACTCATACACCGGAAAATACGGTAATCAGTTCATCACATTGCTGAGCCGCAGCTCTGTAGTTTTTTTTTTTTTTGACTCCTCCCAAGCTGCCCATTGTTGGATTTTTTTTACCTGACTGAACATGAACCTTGATGTCTTGAACCACTTTGGTTGTGCCAGCTTGGGAGGAGTCAACAGGGGAGAGGACAGCCCCCAGAAACCATCTTATCATCTGCAACCTGGTTGGTCCACTGTAAGAGTGTACTGCTTGGTGGGGAAAACCGTTTGTTTGTGACTTTTCAGATTGATGAAGCCTTTCGGATGGAGGGCGAAATGTCTCTCAACAAAAAAAAAAAAAAAAAAAGAAACTGTCCAGATGACCTGACTGAACATTGTTGGATATGAGTTATTGATACTGCCAGATCAGTTCGCTGAATAATTTTCTTCACATACTGAAACCAACATGCTGACATCACGACAGGCTGTACCACGAAAAACTCGTTAATCACAACTAAATGACTTTGCATCCAACACTAAGGCGGCAAAGCAGTTGCTTGGTTTCCCAGCAGCCTACACTTGAAGCTAAAACCTTTATTATCAGTGTTGACAGTGCAGTTTTAGCTACATTACACAAATGTGACACATGGCTGCACATTTCTTACACAGTACATGTGCTGTGGGAGTTTCATGGTTTCAAGGGGTCAAACTGTCGGCCCTGTGCGACAGCCATGAAGTTAGAGCAACACTGGTGAAAAATACATTTCCCGTGCTTTACCACACAGACTAAATTATCCCCCTCTGTGTGGTTTAGCAAGCGTAATGCAAACTTTAACAAAACACTCTACAACAGCTGAAGGGGAGCGTGTGTGTCTATTAATCAGCATAATCTGTAACGATCCAACAAGTACTATTATTCTGACTGCTGTTTTTTTCATGCGAACGCTCTGCCTCTCTGGGAAAGAGGTAATTTAATTTCCAGCAGGGCCCCAGTCCGTAGAGGTATATTCTGCTTGGAGTGGATTCACCAGGAACCCCTGCCGGAATAAAAATAAAACGATTCAGGGTTTTTGACGTCCTTAAAAGCTAATTGTAAAGCCCGGGCCCCCGGACATGTGCCCTGGGAACCTTCTAAACTTTTACTTTGTCCCAAACTGATTTAATAATATAGACTTATACGCAACACAAACATTCCTACGTGTGTCTTAATAAGTCAACCGGGGCTACACTGTAGGTTTTTGTGATTTTTTTCATTATCCTTCAATTCCCTGCTGGGATTCAGCAACAACACGTGAATGATGTCAGAAAATTACACCCGCGCAGAGGAGAACATAGCTGTGGTTGTAGCACTTTACAAAAAAACTCGTATCATCTACGTAAACACGAGCGTTAGGACTGATGTGAAACTTCACGTTGATTAAGTAAGTTGCTCTGTTTCTGTGCGTCTGGAGAAAATCTCTTTGAAAACACAAACACGCTGTAACAAACAGTTCTCCCGTTGGACAGCTCCGGGGGATGTTTTTTGGTTTGATTGGCGGCCAGGGAAATTGCGCTCTGGCAGAAGTCCCAGTGAAACGTTCAGGGACCAGTTTCACTTTAGTTGCTCGGGTTAGAGGTTGTACGTGTCTTCAGCAGAATAAGTGCCTGGATTGACAACTTTCTGTTGAATTCTCCTCACGACTGGCCAGTTGGATAACGTGATGGGGCCGAGTGTAACCAAACAACACCGCGACCAAAGCAGATGTTTCCCATCTTGGCTTATCTTCACAAACACCACTCATGAGAACAGCACAAATGGTTTCAAGAGTTTATTGAATTGATTTCAATCTAGTGATACATATGCACGCCCTAAATGGCTTTATCAGAAAGGTTAAAGAGTCACTCGGATTCAGGTGTTGAAATAAAATCCATTAAAAGCACAATTAACTCTTTTGGTTCAAACTGCATCTAAAATTTTGATTTTTTTTATATAGGAAGCATGAAACAAATAAAAAAATGGAACAATGAGAAGTTTACAATTGTATTTAACAGCTCTCTAAGTGCTTGGCAAATACAGAAAGAGAACATGATTTCATCAGTTCCACCAGTTGCATCAGTTCAGATGGTGCTTTCATGTATTTTTTGATTCATAATGAAACAAATGTTTTCAATTGGCGACAGGTCTACAACCTTTATTTATACAGGTTAATCCCATTCAGAGCCATAGACGCTCGGATTAACAAAGTCGTGCTGTTGTAGTATTTGCAGAATTGGATCAATCAGCTGAAATAAATGAGCCTGTAAATGAAAACAAGCCATATGGCCTCAGTCCTTTCAAAAACTGTTGGTGATTTCTGCAGAGTTTGGTTTTTATTTAATCTTCAGAACAGTTTTAAATGAGCTCAAGTCCAGAGTTTATGAATTTACTTTTCATTGTATAAATGTTTTGTTTAAATGGGCGTACTAAAATCATTTATACTTAGAGATGCAGTGTATTCAGCGATTTCCTTTACAAAACTATTTTTAAGAGCTGACGTGAAAACAGGTTAGAAATTTTGATTGTTGTTATTCTGAACCTAAAACAACATTTTGTGGAAATACAGTATTTCAAAATAACAATTTGTTACTTTGAAAAAAAAAAAAAAAAAGATGACAGCCAGAGATTTATGAAAGCATTTTTACCCCAAAACACAAGTTTTGCTTTTGGTTGCAGTTTCTTTGAACTATAAAGGGATCTTCTGGATATTTTGAAGTGGGATTCTGTGAACAATCAACATCTTGCCTGTTATAGATATTGCTTTGAACAACCTCATTTTGGAGAAATTAGAGTTTATCTCTGACCAGATTGATGAGCTAATGGCTAATCTGTGCAAAATTAAGATATAACTTTATTGATCCTGTAGAAAATTGTTGGTAAATTAAGCTTGAAATGGATTGTTGCAATCTTTATAAATAAATAAATAAATAAATAAATAAATAAATAAATGCACTTTTCATGCTAACATGATTTTTAAGCCATTTTCATGTGGACAAAATTGTAATATGCTCAAATTCTGGCAGAAATATTACAATTTTCCTGAAGGAAGTAGTCAAGGCTGCAGAAGAGGTGATGCAGCATGATGCTTTTGCCACTAGCTGTATTTTCAGTTAAATAATAAATTTCTCTGTAAATGATGCAACGTGAAACTGACAACATAAAGGTCTATAAAAATACTGTACTGTATAAACTGCTATAAATGTTTTAGACTGGATCCACTTCAGTCTTGCAGATTTAGATTTGTACTCTAGTTCTCCAAATGGCGATTATTCAAAAATGCATCTACAACAGGTAAAACACTTACTGTTTATAACCTTTCCAAAGCACTATAAAACAGTTCTTTTTAAAATCACTGTTTAAAAAATAAAATAATGTTTTGTTCCAGTGTTTAAGGTCCTATCTGTGCTGTTGTTGGTCATATTTAGTATTTAAATTACTGTATTTGGAAATTATTTTGGCGCATTGTTTTTGCACTATCAGTGCTTGGTGTGTTCATAGTTTAGTATATTCTTAGTTCATGACTCGGACTCTTACTAATGTTTTTATTTACAATTTGTATTTTTGTTGGATGTAATTGGGACCCTGTTTTGTTCCACCTAATGTACCACATGTGGTGTGAATGACAATAAAAATCGTTGAATCCTTGAAATCACTGGTCTGTGTTTTTACTGGATTAAAACCATACTCTATGCTTTTGATAAATACTTCAATATTCCAAAACTTTACTATGTATCATGAAGAAATTGTGAAGCTGACACTGTTTACTAACTCACCAGGGGAAGGGTAAAACCTCCCTTCATGCAGGATTAGGTGGAGTTGGGAAACTCCTCAAATGTTGGCAGCTCAAACTCCCACCTAAGATATTTCGGGGCGTTTATTTACCGACAAGAAGGTAGCAAATATTTTGTCAATGCATGGATTTAATGATGATTTAACTTTCTCATGACCAATTGTTGGCAACAACATGAAAGCTCCGCACATCCTCAGAACTGAGAACTCAGATGCTTCGGGCGGGAGCAGGTAATGCTTCATGGAAAATAAAAAAATAAAACTAAAGAGAGAGAGAGAGACTCCTTCAGCGTGCAGCCAGTGCTGTCTCTGTCCTCGGAGACGACTGTCTGCTGTTTGGATTTGAACAGCAGCGTTCACAGCCCATAGCAAAAGCATTTAAGGTAATTTTCTAGATCATGACTAATGTCTTCATTGAAATTAAGACTCGTTGTGCTAAACGTACAGTATATCTGTTTCACATTAAGCTGCGCCTCCCAAGGTTTACCCCCAGACTTAGTCAGTGTAGAGTTCCAATAATCAGAGCCACATTTCTGCTTCAGGGAGGGAGATTTGCAGGCTGATGCATGGAGATGTATGAGGTCCAGGTCATGTTGTAATGTCTTTCTGAAGAAGACAAATCCAGACATATGTGATGATAAGCAGGGCTTTAATACTGTAGATGCTTTGCATCATTTATGTCAGTCTCAAAACAAATTGTTTGAAAAGTTAGAAATGGCATCTTTGGCTGAAAGATACTGATATCACTCCTACCTCTAAAAACATGCACCAGAAGCCTAATATGGTAATTAGTTTACTTCAGGGGTTCTCAAACCTTACAGCTCCATCCATCCATTATCTTTGCTCGCTTCTTCCTTTTTGGGTCGTGAGGGTCACTGGTGGTCACATCCAGCTATCACTGTGTGAGAGGTGAGGGACACAATGGACAGATCGCATGTCCATCACAGGAAGACAATCGAGACAACCGTTGACACTTTCTCACACC
Source organism: Simpsonichthys santanae (assembly GCA_031762415.1). Lineage (NCBI taxonomy): Eukaryota > Metazoa > Chordata > Actinopteri > Cyprinodontiformes > Rivulidae > Simpsonichthys > Simpsonichthys santanae. Next base: position 14,702,927 of record JARVLU010000179.1, on the reverse strand, counting down.
TAGGGACAATTTAAGAGTTACCAGTCTAACATGCATGTTTTTGTTCTGTGGGAGGGAACCAGAGCACCTGGAGAAAACCCACATGCACAGAGAGAACATACAAACTCCACCCAGAAAGGCCACAGGCTGAGATTTGTACCGGCAACCTTCTTGCTGAGAGGCAACAGCTACCGTGCCGCCCCTTCCAGCTTCAGACCCACAAAATACCCGTGGTACAAACGTGTGACCACCAACTATCAGAAAAGTATGCAATTAGGCAACTTAAACAAGAATCATAGAAGAATAATATGCCATTTTAATTGGCTTGTAGCATAATTTATCTCATAATTATGACAAATAAAAGCAATTGGCAAAAAAATTAAATGTAATTTTAGTCCAAATTTCATTTTAAACCCCCAATTTGATGATTTGTAACATATTTTAGGGTCCTGACTCCTGTGTCAAAACCCACTGGTTTAGTCTTAGCTGTGATATTGTTACTGGAAGCTGTGCTTGTTTTATGTTTACAAAAGATATTTTTATTCAATCCAATTTTTATTTATACAGATAAATCACATTGAGCCTCGAAGGCTCTTTTACAAGTGAGACCTGTTTCATAGACAAAAAAAAGTTGTGGAAGTAACAACATGCAGGATTTGAAGGCAAAAGAAAATCCTAACAGGCTCTCTCTCTCTCTAAAGGTTTTTTTTTTTTTTTTTTTTTAAGTTAATGTTATCAGTTACTAAACCTATGAGAAACTGGTTGGTTAATTTAACTGTTTAAGAAATAGTTCCCATTTTTTTAGTAGGGTTCTATAGGACGTTTATAAGCAGTCAGCATCTTACTTGTTGTGGATGGCCCAGTTTGGAGGAATACTGTACACTTTAATTTTGATCTGATTGACAGGTTAATGACTAGTCTGAGTGGGACTAAGACCTAACAGAGTACTGCTTTTTAAAAAAATATCTACAGTCTCAGAAATTTTACTGCAGTTTGTGTAAATGCTTAAAAAATCTTACACCACAATTTCTTTAGTTGTAGGTGGCTTTTTGCATTAAAGACTTTGTTGGTCTGTAAACATTTTCCATTAATAATAATAATAATGAGAATATGTTGCAAAACTAAAAATGTGGAGTGAAGGAGTTCTTAGCAGTCCACATCTTACCTGCAGCAGACAGCAATCAGAGGGATCTTGGTTTGAAAAAAAAAAATGTCAAGCTAATGACAGTGGGTAAAATACACATTGTGATCAAATCTATTTTATCTGGACTGTTTTAAAAGTGAAACGTCAATCTAAATAGTTTACCAATCTGAATGTAAATACATTCTTATACATTTAAATTGTTTGACTTCTCCATCCCAAATGGTAATGTCACCATCACTGGTCCGTTTTCACTCACTTCAGCTGTTCTGTAGGTAAACAAACACATGATGGCAGCTCTTCACTTTTTTTTTTTTTTTTAATTTAAGGACGCATTAACCATTGATATGAAAAAAAAATATTAGTGGGTACATTTTATTAGTACATATAATTTCTCTTGTATCACATTTCACCTGAGATGTGACAGAAATTTTGCTTTAAAATGACAAATTTGTGTGTTTTTTTTTCTTTTCTTTACCTCAACAAATTCTTTTATCAGTGCTTAATGTGTTCAAGCACAATTTGAGGATAATCCAACTTTACCTGTTGTAATTCAGACCACTTTCCTTAAAGGGACTCTAATATCCACGTTTTATGTGAACATACACATTAAATATTTTATTACTTGAGAGTGAAATGATCCGCTTCGAAACCTGGACAGATCGTTTCCCATCTTTCCCACAGCTGTGTGCTCAGGACCATAAAAAGGCTCATGAAGCACATGGCTACGGTAACATGAGGGTTTGGCCTCTTTGATGCTTTTGTGTTTTGTTCGCCTGTACAATCAAATGCGGAGGCTGTGGCGGCAGGGATTTTATCAGACATAAAGAGATCAGCTGAGAGTACTTTGTGTTTGTTCTCCGGGTACTTTACTGTGTTTCTGTGTTTTCTTGCTCTTCGCTCTCATCTTAAACCCTTTCTTTTCTCGCCACCGCCACAGACCATGAAGGTACCCTGTGAGCTCTGGTTGCTTGGGATCATTGTGCTTGCCAGAACAAAGAGAATCATCCCACGTTTGTAGATGGACTCCTGCCAGTTGGACAGATTTTCTTAAACAGGCATCTAAGCAGGAGAAACGATGTTGGTTCCTTTGAATCTCAGGAGACAGCAGATGAGAACAAACCTCGTGATTGACTTCAACGGTTTTGCACTTTTTACTGTGAAGTTTTCTGAACTTTCTGAATTGACTTATCTTTGTTCAAGTGTGAAAAACCATGAAACCTTTTTCACATTTTTCATTCAACCTTTACTTATGCAGGTTAACCTCACTGAGCCACGAGGACTCATTTGCAAGAGAGGCCTGTTTTAAACAAAGCACACAATAAAAAAGTAAATAAAATGAAAATTAAATAGAAGAAATTAAACAAAAACTAAACAAAAGCAGCAAAAACAAGACAAAAACAGCTACAGTACAACTGCAGATGAGTTTTTTTTTTATCATAACACTGACTTGCTTCCATTTCAAATCATTTTCTTAAGACAACACTGTTTTCTGACTTTGTGCTTTGCAAATTGATGTTGTTTCTTCCATGTTAAACATATGTTTGAAACTGAACTTCATTGTGGGACCTAATAATTCAAACTACATGAAAAGAGCAAAGATCAATGTATTTGTCTCATTGTAGCTTCGACTTCTCTTTTGCCATCAAACAATATAAATAACTGATTTTGTACAAAACTACAGAGCAGTTGTGGTAAGGGTAGCAGAACAATGTTTGGCACGTTTGCTGTGTCTTTCAGGGATTTAGTTACAGAGGAAGCACCAAGATGTCAAAGTTTAGGTCTGAGGCTTGACTTTGTTTGTAGAACAAGTACCAGAGGTAAAAACACAACAAAAGAGCAAATAGACAAAACTATCTTATAAATTCAAACCACCTGGAGGAGAGTTTGGAAACTCTTCACATGTAGATCCAAACACTCACCCACAGTACTTGTGAGTGTTATGACTCAAAATGAAAAATTAGTATGCTAAACTGGAGTTAGAATCAAACAATCCCCCAACGATCATCCCTTAAATGAAATACAAGCTTTGTTTTCAGCTTAGCGCCAAATATTGGGTAATAAGAATTTACTGAACGGAGTAACCGTAAGTCAAACCTCCAATGGGTAACATCTGGGATGAACTAATGGCAAAAATGAAATATCACGTTCATAACCATGTTTTTATTAGTGTGCAATTTGTGTCAACATAAAAGCTGTTTTGTTCAAAACATGCATTATACATTCACAGACTAAAACGGTTGACGAGATGAGTGCTCCAGTCTGGACATGATTTGTTTCACACGTAGAACAGTGATGGGCATGCGTATACTGTATTCACTTTGCAGGGGGGTGGCCTGCACTGTTAGTGTGGCATCATGAGTGGAGCAACAGTGTTATCCCACAGTTGCCAGAGTGTCTAACAATCAGTCAAAACAGTGAGTGAAGGTTGCCAGATGCAGAGGATGTCTTGTAGATGCATTATACAGGATTACCAGCACTTAATGGAGGAGTTAGATAGGGGCCACATTGTGGGTTTGCATGAGACTGGTTGGTCATTTCTTGCCATTACCAGGCATGTGAGCCATACAGATGTTACAGTGCATGTTGCAACTTGAGGACACCCATGCTGTGATGGTTCCAGTCTTCCAAAACACATCAAAGGATGGTATGGCAAGTGTAGCAAGAATCACAGAACTTCATGACATCTGCTACTAATTGGAAAAGGGTATAAGACCATTTCCAACACTCAATATGTCTTCCCAAGCCCAGAGTGGGTAATCGAGAGGGTCTGGAGATTTCCTGGTGGGCCGGTATGATTTGTGGGCTGCAGGGCCGGTGGCAGCTCCAGTTTTTTTTTTTTTTTTTTTTTTGTCATGAGTCCAATCCACATGTGACCTGTCAATCAATCCAGTAGGTGTGTCAGTAAATGACCAATCGGCTACCTCAGTTTGTCCCGAAGATAAACGCCCTTTATCTGCAGAGCTGGGCTGCAGCCTGGATGCTTTGCAGTCAGAAGGGTTTTGTGAAATGTCATCAGAAAAAAAATGGTTAAACGTTTGTCAGTGGAGAACATGAAATCCAGGCATGTTACCCTGAGCATTTAGAGGGTGAAATACAGTTTATTCCTTTTCAAAAACTAAACAGTTTGGGAAAAATTTTAAAAATCTGGCGACCAACCCCGTCAGCGGATCACAAAAGTTATAAACAGGAAGTAGCTGCCACATGTTCATCTCTATGAAAGTAACTGCAGGTAAATCCTACATTTTCTGTCCTAATTACATTGTACGCTCAATGGTTAAATTAAAGGTTAATGCTTAGTTCAAGTTGTGTTTATTTGTCAGATGCAGGTTAACACAAGGTTAACAGTACAATGAAATGTTCAGGATGAGAAGAACCGAATTGTCTCGCTAAAACAAAGAACAAACAAACAAGAAATACTAAATCAGTCAATAAGGGTACAAAATAAAGTACCAAAAAGTGTACAAGTAAAATACAATACTGTATTTACAAGGTCCAAAAGAAAAAAATAGTAAACAACAACACGTTTTAATATAACAGTGCAAGTAAAATAAATTTGTATGATAAGTATTTCAAGGTAGTAATATAAGCTTAAATGCACATGATACATATTGCACATAACAAACATAAACTACACAGGTTGTGTGACAGTTTATTGCACAGGTAGTGTGTAACACTGAGAGTAATTATAATGGTAAGGTAAGTGACATACATGATACAGCCACATAGTGCAGCAGCAATAAACATATTAGCTATCATAAGCTAATATTAGTCATATTAGTTGTCACAGCTTGGTGCAAAGTTATTGCCAGTTGTTCAGTATTATTTATCGAGAGTTCAGTAATCTGACAGCTTGTGGATAATAGCTGTCCTTTAGTCTTTTGGATGCGATGGCAGACTCCTGTATCGTCTGCCTGAGGGTAGTAGATGGAAGAGTCCTTGTGCTGGGTGAGTGTGATCTTTAATGATGCTGCGTGCTTTACGCAGACATGGTCTGTGGTAGATGTCCTGGATGATGTGTAGACTGCTACCAGTGATGTCCTCTTCTCTTTGCACCACCCTCTGTAGTGCTTTCTGGCTCGGACTGGTGCAGTTCCCATACCACCCTGTGATGCAGCCTGTCAGCAGGCTCTCAGTGGTGTGCCTATAGAAGTCTGTTGGTGAAGAAGTCCAGTATCAAGCAGCAGATGGACTTCTCCAAGCCCAGTGTGGTGAGCTTGGAGACCAGTTTGGAGGGGATTCTGGTGTTGAATGCTGACCCTTGGACCCAAAATGGAAGAAGTGGTGATAGATAGATGGATAGATGGATATAGATAGATAGATGGATAAATGGATATACTGTAGATAGATAGATGGATAGATGGATAGATGGATAGATAGATAGATAGATAGATAGATAGATAGATAGATAGATAGAT
>JARVLU010000179.1:14592140-14603000 GCA_031762415.1 Simpsonichthys santanae | reverse complement strand
CTGCATTGTGGTTTCTGGGGGTCGCCCGGGGCTTCCCTCTGCCTCTGTGGGGGGGGGGGGGGGGGTTATTTAAAATAGTAATAATAATGAAGTAAGGCCAAAGGACATCTTGTTCACGAGCTGTCCCTGTTCTGTTTCTCAATCACAACCTGCATTCAGTAAAACAGAGAAAACTGAATATTCACCCAATGTTACTGTGTGATGGTGTGTTGGAAAGCCTGCTTGCACTGGGACTGGGCCCTTCCCCATGCAACTGGGTCCTGGACTTCTTGGCAAATGGACCATGGTCTGTGGGGATTCACAACTTCTCCTCATCCACAATAACCCTCAGCATTGGCTTTCCCTCAGGGCTGTGTGTTGAGCCCCCTCCTGTTCACCCTGCTCACATGACTGCACGATACCTACCCAGACTGTCATATTGTAAAGTTTGCAGATGATACACTGGTGTTGGGATGCATCACAAACAATGATGAGTCCAGCAACAGGCAGGAGGTGGAACACCTGGAGAGCTGGTGCAGGAAGAACAAGCTTCGCATCGGTGTAGGGAAGACAGAGGAGATGTTCATGGACTTTGGACGAAGCAGCTGCTGATGATTGAATACCTTCATCAAAATAATCAAATCATCTCTTTCAAAGAACTAAAAACACAGTTTAAAATGATGTTGGACATCTAATCTAAAGTTTAGAGATTAAAACACTTCGATTTGTTATCGTCAGTTCTTCTGCTGACAAAACCAGATTTAAAATAATTTATGCTTCTTAAAAAAACAAACACTTTCGATATTGCATCTTTTGTCAGACATCTAAATACTGTTTTATCACACATACAGGTTCACAGGACAAAATGTGTGATATTACAAGCGTCATACATATCACGATCTCCGGTGTTTAGACCCATGGGCAGACAGACAAGGAGAGCAGGAGTTAAATAAAAGGAATTTATTAAACAGCAAAAATAAAAAGCTGATGTGACAGCACAACTTACGCAGACCATGACGTGAACAGGAACACGACAGGACAGACGATGGAGCGAACAGGAACAAGACAAACGAGCAGGACTGGGACGTCTGTAGGAGTTACAGAGCAATGAGCGCACGCTTGAGTGGTGAACAGGAGAGGTTTAAATAAGGTAGAGGAAAAGCGAGAGATGAATGCACCTGGGATGATTACTGATTAGCAACTGGTGTGAGGGATGAGTGGCTGGAGAGACATGCTGAGGAGTGAAGAATGACAGGAAACAGAGTCAACACAAGGAGCAGAAAAGGAAATAAAGACGAGAAACACACACAAACAGACAGATTATGGTAAATGGACTGTACTTTGCACCTTTCTATCTTATCAAGATCAAAACGCTTTACACTACAATCTGTGTCCTCATTTACCCGCATCACTCTACTATACCTGTACAAAGAATAATCAGAGCTTTCTCACATTCATACACCAATGGGACACATTGGAGGCAATGAGGAGTTCAGTGTCTTGCCCATGGACACTTCCGCATGTGACTGCTGATGGAATTGAACCCCCAACTTTTGCATTGGAGGATGACTGCTCTAACTACTCAGCCACAGCCTCCCTCTTATGTGAATAAAAGGCTTAAGGGGTAAATATAGTTTGTTCAGACAAGCACGCTACAAACTGGTCACTTATTGGAAATGAATGAAGTCTCTTTCAAAACAACTCCCTGGAAATGTGCTTTTTATTCCACCAATTAAATTTGTGTCCTTTCAGTCGCAATAATTAAGTCAACCCGACCCTCAGGAGACAAATATTGCCCGCATCTTGCTTTGACGATGTTGCTTTTCTGCTTGAAATGGAAAATTAAAAATAAAAACATTTTTAATAAACTCAGTCAGTGCAGGCTTAACAGTGACAACAGCCGCTCTTAGTCACAAGTAAAAATGTAGCTGCATTAAGCAAACAATAAAACTTTACCTTGTACTAAAATATTAACTTTGGAGAGAATTTTAAACTCCACACCTGATGTCTCTTTGTGTCAATGAAAGTATTAAACATCTTAAAAACCTAAAAATGTAAGATTTTGTTTCAGTTTTAAACCCAACACTACATATACCTTACCATTGTTCATACATGTTAAGTCTGCACTGTTAGCATGCATGCGTGTGTGTGTGTGTGTGTGTGTGTGTGTGTGTGTGTGTGTGTGTGTGTGTGTGTGTGTGTGTGTGTGTGTGTGTGTGCGTGTGCGTGCGTGCGTGCATGTGTGTGTGTGTAAACCTGCTCTTTCCCTGAGTTCCTTCCTTGGTTACTGTGTGATATATTTGTGTTACACAGGGACACACAGGCCTAATTACATCTTTCAATTCGTAATTGGAAGTGAGTTTAATTGCTGGTTTGCACACAACTCACTCCTCTGTGGAAAAACACAAATCGCGTCTCACACTCCTCTGAACGTCTCTGCAGGAACCAGAGCAGCAGCTGAAACTGCTTGTTTTGCATCAGATGAGGACTCTGCAGGGTGGTCCAGAGAGGTCTCACCGAGTAATGGAATGGTGCAGTTTGCATGAACACAACAGCGTTAAAGGGATGGATCGGATCTTTTCAAGTGGGGTTCTGTAAAAAGGCTGAGAAAATTTGATAGAAAATAATTATTTGAAAAGCACCTCAATGGATTTTATTTAGTGGCATGTCTAATGGTGAGCCTGACTGGACCACAGCCCACCTAATTGGATCTATTAATTCTTCTTTTGTTGCAATTTTCAAAATAATAAAATATGAAAAAAATAATAATAATAATAATAAAACACAAATGAAAGTAAGATATTAATTGTTCCAAACCTCTCCACTGGGCCTTTCATCCAAAAATCTGAACTATCCCCTAAGTGTTTTGATTTGCAGTACAAACACCTCCTCACAGGCTCCTGGAGGAGACCTCTAATGTTATCAGCCATTAAATGACCTATTATTAGCTGTTATCATCCCCATATGTTGCGTTCAGACTGCCCCTCCTGTACCTCCTAGTAGGTTTAAAGTTACGTTATTAGCGTTGTTAGCGCTGATAATAGGCTCACGTGGTTAGGTTCAGAGTAAAGGGTAAGGGAGTTAAGTTTAGGGTCAGTGCTCTGGCTCCAATGTAAGGTTAGGTTTAGGAAAAGGGTCGCATGAAGCTGATTTCCTGTTTGACCCATGTGCGAAGCTGCATATTATCATGATAGAAATATCATTTTAAACCTGCAAGGAGGTAGGAGGGACAATAACGTCCATTCAATGGGGTGATAGCATCCGAAGCCGCTGCAGAGGAGGACACGAGGAGGCAAAGGAGAGAGGGTCTGACAGGAAAGGCCTTCAGCTTCTTTAAGCTCCACAGAAGAGCCGTTTGTTTAGAGGAAATGACACGTGCTGCCGAGGAGGAAATGATCAGCGTGGAACCATGTAAGATCCTCCCTGGCACCAAGAACACTCCACAAAGCTCTTTTTTTTACCCATCATCCAACACATACACACACAAAGACACCCCCCCCCCCCCCCACCAACCCTTCTAGTCTTTTTCTTCCCTTCATCTTCTCAGCTCTGGATCCATTGCTCGTCTGTCATGGCAGGAGTGCAGCCAATCCATCACGGGTCAGAGCTGGGCGAGCTGTTAGGGCGTGCGCGCGAATGACTGAATATGTGCGTCAGAGAGTGGCGTTTGTGTATCAAAGCAGCAGAACAGCGCACACGCCGGCCAAACGCACGGCTGGCCTTTAACTTCGCATGCAAGTTTTGTGCACATGCACGTACACCTTTCCTGGCTCCTTCGGCTTTAATGAACAGTGTGGCCGCTCGCTCTGTCTCTGTACTGGTGTGTGTGAACATGACAGAGGAAGTGGCTGGTCTGCCTTCACTGTGCTCGGCTGACAGATTGTTGGACCGTGGCAGGCTGCAAAGACCACCACGCTGGGATAGAGACTTATGAAGAAACACCAAATTATGTGCTGCTGGAGTGTGTCGGCGTGGGGTGGGGCGGCTTGCACGCTCAAACACACCAAGTCTGCACGACAACACGCCTAATCGAGCTGTTGCTGCATTTAACCGAAAGTCTCCCACTGAGTCATTATGATCTGTTGGTAGCAGCAAGCCACTATTACTGATGGCGTGTTGTTTTATTTACATAAAACATCTCCTTTATGCGGCTGATGGGGTCCCAGTAAAACCTCAGATTCATGAGGCCATTTTCACGCTTGTTACCACAGGAAATATGAGTGTCTATCAGCATGCGTTGGAAAGAAGAAGAGAAAACGGTGAAAAGAGTGCAGCTTTCCATGGCTCCATACAGCGCACGCACACGGTGGGGTTTGTTTTCTGGAGGCAGTAAATTGTGGCTCTGTGCAGGAAGACAAATTCAGGCTCGTAAAGCAAAGCAGCGGTGACGCTTTGTAGTGTGCGAGACGAAGCATGTGTCTGGATGATGTGTGGGAGTAAGAGTTGCAAGTTTAACTGTGAGTTGCTTGACTGAGATGAAAAGCCATCAGGGGCATGGCGGGATTAAGTTAAGCCCAGAAGGGAGCCCTTTGGCTAGGCATCATTCAGCTCCTCTGCCATGTCTTTTATCAGCCAGATAACCTGAGCACAAACTGTACATGAATTTAAAGGTATTTTAAGTAACATAGTTTGTTTTTGTATTTGTATGCTGATAAATCTGCAGGTGGGTTTGTGACGGGTCTTTGGGTCCCCTTTGTGAATGAACACCTTATTAATTGTCTGTTTTCTCCTTATAGCTGATATGCTGGAAGAAGTTTTAAAAGGGATAAGCTCCACCTACCAGGGGGGAGGAGACCATCTGACGGTTGGCGCTGGCTGGAACCTGGCTCCTTCTCCTGCTTTATGCAGATTCCGGCCTGTGCACCTGCAGGCGATTGCTAATGGACCTTTTGATCTGGGGGTTTATGGCGGTTCTGGACTTTTCTGGTTTTTGGTTGTAGGGTGAGGTACTGAGGCAGGGTGAGGGGAGCGACCAAAGATCCGATGGCCAATTGCTGGTTTTCGGTGTCTTCCACTTTTTTTTTTTTTTTTTTTTTTTTTTTTTGCCTAAACTCCCAGTTTCTCTCTTGTGTCCAGATCTGGGTTTAATAAAACTTGTTAAAACATCATCTGGACTGGATTCCTTATGTTGTGTGTCCTGTGTGAGCACATCAGGACCGTAACATTTTGGGGGCTCGTCCGGGTTCATCTGTTGAAAGACATCAACTCTGACTGTGTCACCATATTCTGAAGAAAAGGAAGTCTACTGCTTGAAATTTTAACATCCATCAGCCTTCTTCTCTAAAGACCAAAAGTTGTTTGGGTCTTCCTCCTGTAATAATCAAAACAGACAAAATGCCACCATTTTGATGTAAAAGAAATGTAAAAAGACAAAAAAGGAGTATTAAAGCTTCTCATCAGGGACCCAGTGGTAACTGTATGCATGTGTTCATCACTCCCCCCTCTTAAGGATTCAAGGTTCTTTATTGTCATTTGCATTGCATGTGGTACATGAGGTGGAACGAGATTGTGTACCCAAGGTCCCAGTTATATCCAACAGTAGGGAAAAAAAAAAAAAAAACACAGACCGACAAAACCACAGTCTAAAAAGCAAATCTTAAACAAAACAGTGTGCAAAAACTGTAAGTTGAAAATCATAAATGGCGGAAGCATTTGATGGTTGTACAAGTCCATTTTCATGTGTTTTAGGTGTTTTTTACATAAGACAGGGGTCTGCAGCCTTTATGATCAACAGAGCCATTTTTACACCTTTGTTCACTAAATTAAACATGTTCAGAGCCGCAACAACCTTCTACAACTGTGGTTATCAACTGGTGGCCCGTGGGCCAATTTAGGTTTGTTGGAGGAGACTTTGGTGACCTTATACAGCTAAAATATCTAATGATTGTTAACATTTATTGATATTTTTACAATTTAAGCCAAACGAAAAGACCAGGAGGGAAATAGTTTTACAAATGAAAAACAAACTGCAGACCTATGTGTTTTTTTTAAACTGTGGAAAAAATAAAGTCAAGAAATAAAGCAAAATGTTAATGTGAGTATTTGCAGAAGAAACAACAAGAAAACAGCTAAAACTAGTACTTTTTGTTGTTTGTATAACAGTCAATAAAATTCAGATTTATGTTTTGGTCAAAGCTTGAAAGAGCCACATGTGGCACCACAGCCACTGACGTAAATCCTGAAGAGCCTACACTTCCAGTTCTGTAGCAAAAACTGAGCTCAGACATGACAGAGGTCAGTGAGAGGTCAGATGTGCACTATGACATGTGTTATTCTCCTGAAACAAACCGCTGACGTCTGAAATAAACCTGTTTTGCAGTTGTTTCTTTTTTCAATGTAACGTCAATATAACTACCAGCACCAAAGGCTCCAAGACCACACTATTTCAAAGCTTTGTGCAGACACTGCAGGCCTTCTCAATGTGAGCTGTGTCCTGCTGCTGGCCTGACCACACATGGAAACAGTGTGACGGGCTGTGCGCAGAAAGAGAGGCTTTTACTCTTCTGTTAGTTATAGAAATATCTTCATCTGTCACCGGAACTTGTTTTGATCTCTAATATGAAGGATCAGATCAGTTTATTGCTTGGACTTTATAAAAGCACTGTCCAGCTTTAATGAACACCATCATCGAAACCATACATCAAGTACTTCATCACTGAAACCTGAGATGGTTTATTGTTATTATCATTATTATTACATCATAAGATGGACATATAGTGGTACATTTTCCATCCGTCTTTATGTACGTCCATAAACTTTCTCTTGTCCAGGTCATAACTTCTAATCCCCTTAGGGTAGTTCATTGAAATTTGATGCACATGTGCATTATGTCTACATTCTGTTTTGTACTTCATTTTGTATGTTGCCTATGTGTTGCCTGTTGTTTGTTTGTTTGTGCAGCACTTTGGTTGGCCTTGTGGCTGTTTTAAGTGCTCTATAAATAAAATGGTATGGTATGGTATGGTATGGTATGGTATGGTATCATCACTAGGCGGTTTTGCAACACTTTGCTCAGCCCAGTTCCAAGGTCAAGGTCACAAACCAAGGTCAAAAATAAAACAAGGTCTTTGCTTGTCTGGACCATAAATTCTGGCCCACTTAAGATATTTTAATCGAATGATGCAAATCTGTACCACCACTAGTCAGCAGGCTGCAAAATATTTTCATTCCATTGGCTTCATGGTCAAGGTCACAAACAAGGGTCAAAATAAAAACAAGATCATCGTTTGTCCAGACCATAACTTTGGATCCATTTCAGATCATTTAACAAAACTTCAAATGAATTTGTGCCACCAGACATTGAGTTGCGTAATCATGACACCACCCCAGCTCTAAGGTCAAGGTCAAAGGTTATAGTTGGTGTATGCTTATCCAGGGCATTTCTATAGATTGTTGTATTGCTGTATAATAATTTGTCAACAGGAGTATAATGTGCCATGTGGGTTCTCTTGTTTGTATCTCATCTTGGTAAAGAAAAAAAAAGAATTTTCTCTAATTTAATATGGAATGTGAGGGCCTTATTTGTGGATGCTGCAGCTCAAGTGACAACAACTCGGTGCCTTAAATGACAGTCAGTTATGGATCGGACTGTTTGTTGGGGAAACAGGCTCAGAGGAGTGAGCGAGCCTCTGTGAATCTTAAGCAATTTCAGTATCGATGGCGCATGTTTCAATAAAAATCAATGGTGCTTGCCTTGTGTCAGGCTGGGTCAACTCTCCAATTTAATTTCCTCCTGAGGTGGAGCTGTATAGACAGGGGTTAGTGGGAGAGGGTAGGAGTGGGTGTTTGTGTGGGAGAGCATGCCACAGTAAAACACAGCGTATTTGCATAGAATTTGTACATCTTTAAAATTAGTACGTTCAGAAACATACTATAGTTTGATTAATAATAGATGGAGTTGCAACAGTTGGAAAAAGTAGTTTGTCTAAAAGTATCTGATGTCTTTTTCTATACTTTTAAAATTGTTGTCTTTGACATGGACTGTAGGCTGAAACTCGAGCTTCTCGTTCTCATTGTCTCTTTGGTTCTTCTTCACTCTTAGTAGGTGAAAAAACAGATAAGATGTAAACTTGCTTAGACATGAGTTAGTCATTCATATTTAAGATAATATGGCTTTTGAGTGAATAAAAATGATGTTTTCAACTAATTTCAATAAATCAATAAAGCTCTATTTTATCTTATTCTTAAAGAATTTGAAATTAAACTTAAAATCAGATAAACTTAGCCTCATATCTGAAAATTCCAGCTTCTGTTCACTTTCACAGTCTTTATTATTCCATCAAACACCACCTGCTTTTTGAACCTTTGTCTTCATGATGAAGCTGACTGTGCCACAGCTGTATGTAAATGCAAAACATGCAATTATTGATTATTTCTTAGTGCATTTACCTACTGTCAATACAATGCACGTTATAAGTAAAAAATACACAACTCTTTTTATATTACTTTATAAGACATGTTCATTTAAATAGCTGTGCCACTACAGTATAATTTCAGGTATTTTGAAATCTAATATGTTTTAATAGTGTCTGCCTGGATACTGAATGATGTGAAGTTTGGTTTATTTGTCATATGCAAAAATCAACACAAGGTCAACAATGCAATGAAATGTTGAGGACGAGAAGAAGCATCTCGACTCACCAAAAAAGAAACAAGAAATACCAGTGCATGCAGGAAAAATATAAAAAACAAGGTGCCAAAGTGCAAAAGAAATATATCTAAAGTTCAGTTGACAGTGAAGTACTTTCAGCAGCATGGTTCTGTTCTGTTAGCGGTGTGGTCGTGTCAGCAGGTCCTGCTAGCAGCTTGATGGTAATAACGACCACAGCAGCTGCCCTCCAGGGTCCAGCTGGGTCCAACATCCAAGGTTTTACCCGTGGAGCCGAACAGGCCCATATGGTTCGGTCTGTGCAGGAAGGTGGAGGATCATGGAGACGGCCGCCATGACAGGAGAGTCTGAGCCCGAAGCTGGAGTGGGGTCAGGAACTGAACCACGATGGCACGGCAGTGACACAGAAAACTCCAAAAGTATGTTGCGGTCATACCTATAGAGTGTGTGTGCAGTGCAGGCACAAAAAAAGTTCAAACAAGAACATCAGGAATAATAAAAGATTTAGTCGAAGCAGAGCTCCCATCAGCGCGGCCATACTGCGGCGCTCGTGACGTCACACGTAAACAAGTCCTGTTTACAACTAGCAGAAGGAGGATTTGTCAGCCATATTTTCTGTTTTTGCTCTTTGATGGTCTACCTCAGGGGGTCTGCAACCTGCGGCTCAGGGGCCACACGTGGCTCTTTGGTCCCTCTGCAGCGGCTCTTTCAGACTTTGACCAAAACTAAAATAAAACTGAATTTTATTTAAATTATTGCCAACAATGAAAATGGCTAGTTTTAGCAGATTTCCCGTCATTTTCAAATATGTGAAGAGTAGTACGAATTCAAGGCGTAAAACATCATGCTAGTAGTCTGTTAACCACTTTAAGTCGACTTCCAGTCTCTCAGCATGATATTTCTCTTAAAACCAACAGAATGTTTTGGAATATCTTTAAGACAAGCTGCTGAGAAGGAATATTTGATGACACTAAGAATAAAACACAAAAAACAAAGTCAAAGTAAACAAAAGTATTTGTTTTTCTTTTAAAATATAACTGTATATCCAACAAACTGGCCTAATTGTATATTGTCTTCAACTTTATGCTTTAACTAGGATATTTAATTCTTCAACAACTAGAACTCACATCGGCCTGCAGAGTTCAGCGTTTTAATTTTTATAAAATTGTTAAAAGTCACACTTTTTTCTTTACATGAGTCTTTTCTTTTGTATTAAAATGTAAAAATATCAATAAATGTTCATAATAGTTAGACTTTTTTTGTGTTTTATATCACTTCCACCGTCTGGAAAAAACATCTCCACCAAACTTGTAGTGGCCCATGAGCCACCAGTTGACAGTACACAGTTGTAGCAGGTTTTGTGGCTCCAGACATCATAATTAGTAAGCAAAGTGGCAAAAATGGATTTTTTTTATCCCAAAGCTTGTGAGTTGCCATCATTTTCAGATTGTTGAGCTATATTGGGGCAACACTTGGCTCTTCCATGAGCCTGCCTTCATGCTTGTTCATAATCTCTAGCTCCAGTTCCATCCCGTGCTTGACCTCTTCCTTTTAGACATACTGTACTTTGATCACCACCTCAGGTGAGTGATGGACATCGCAGTCCAGTTCTGTATCAAAGTGGTGGTCATCTTAGAGATATAGTCATCAATGAAATATCTCTATTAGTCGAGCTATTTCCATCATGATTTTGAGAATTAACCTGTCTCAGTTCTTCAGTCAGTAGATGTCGCCACTTTAGGTCTTTCAGCCAAAACATACTGAAATGTTTTTAATTACATTTTTAGAAGTTAAACCTTTAATCCTGTTAAGTGTAAAAAAAAAAAAAAAAAAGTTGAGAAGTTGAAAACTTGCAAAATAACCTATTTGTCCCTATAGTCATCCAAAATGTGTGTCCAATAAAATCAAACCCTTAAAAAAAGGCCTCCATCGTCCTCTTCATTCCCACTCGTGCAGAGACGCGCTCCACGCTGGATCTTGTGGTGTGCAAACAGAAGCAGTGATGGGAGCCACACTGTCAGGGGTGGGTTAGAGGAGCCCCTGCAGAGCGGACGATTGGTCGCAATCTTTCATATTCCTAAAGATGAAAACGTCAGGAAACAAGACGAGGCGAGGACACACGCTGAACACATCTTCAAGAAATGTCATGAACAGCCTTGAGGCTGCTGGTGTTTTATGGCAGTCTTGTAAACTGGCAGCACATCTCTCATGTCAATGTGGACTTTATGAGTAAGACGGTGTTTTACTGATTAAAAAAAAAAAATAAAAAAACC
>JARVLU010000179.1:14545959-14564157 GCA_031762415.1 Simpsonichthys santanae | reverse complement strand
CCCCCCCCCCCCCCCCCCCCCCCCCCCCCCCCCCCCCGGGGACATCATGACCCCCTCTCCCCCAGCCCGTCCAACATCAACACAGCGGTTGTGGACTGTGAGGCCTGCTGGCTCCGGAGCCCAGCACCTTGTTGTTGTTGTTGTTTACCTGATCGCCAGCAGCTCGTGCAGCAGGTAGGCAGCAGCAGCCAGCAGAGCTCCTCCCGTCACATACAGCGTCTTCCTCCACCACGAATCCGAGCCCAGCGCGGACATCATCCCGCCGTAGTCCCGCAGGCGGGAGGCGACGATGGACCCATTAAACGGCTCGTCGGAGCCCGGCAGGCCGGAGAAGGTCTGGTTCTGCCGGCCCAGATCAACCGCGCACGAGCCCGTCCAGGAGAACCCGACGCGCCAGAACAACATGCTCAGCGTCTCCGGCCGCTTTCCGCCTCGCTTGGGCAGGTCGGGCCTTCATCAGCGGGGGCGTCATGGGTCCCGGCGGAGGCAGGAGGGGGGCGACTGGACCGGGACCAGCCGGGTGGACCCGAGCATCCCGTCCGAGACGTTACCCCGGGCCGGGCGGGGAAGACTTCCTCCGAAGCTCCTTCCGAGCTCACGCTGATGTGACCCTTCGCCCGTTCCCGTGGAGTCGAGGAGCAACGATTTCCGGTTTGTTGTTTCAAAACAAAAGCGGCTTTAAAAAAATGCGTAAAAGTCAGCTCCTTGGTGTATCTGTAAATAAATGAATGAATGAATAGCCCATTGGTAAACACAAAAGTCACAAACACTGTGCATGTTTTATTTTTTACTTTATAATACTGTTAATATCCTAATATCACTAGAACTACGAAAAAAAAAACTTTCAATACAAAAACTATTGGACTTTATTTGTAACAGATGTTTTACTCTTCATCCGAGGAGCTTTCTTTCTTTTTTTTTTCAACTCAACTGATTTGGTAAATAAATTAAAAAAAACATTACAAACAAAGGGAAAACAATATAAAATGTTAAATCAATCAATTCAAAGATCAGTGAGTGTGGGGTTCAGGTTATAATCTAGACCAGCATGATCATACGATGGCTTTATTTCAACTACTTTAGTCTTAGACTGTTAAAATATATTGTTCTTAAGGCACTAAATATTTCAGAATCACATAAAATTACTTTAAAAAATATAAGGCATAGGAAACTATCAACATGTCAAAAATTCAAAGTCTACATTTTATTTTCATATATTCATACATTATACATAATGCACACATATATTATATATACATGTGTCACATTATATCATAGATGTCACTCACCTTACCATCATAATTCAATTAATCTCAATGTTACTACCTGTGCAATAACCTGTCACACAACCTGTGTACCGGTAGTTCATTTTAATTATGTGCAATATATATCATGTGCATTTAACCTTATATTACTACCTGTGAGATACTTATTCATACAAATGCATCCTACTTGCACCATTATATTCTACCATGTAAATATATTTTTGGTACTTTATTTTGTACCCTTATTGTGAATTTCGTACCAGAAACATGCAAATGTAAACTGGTACAAAATCCTTGAATCATTTAATATGACAAATAAAAATAACATTTTTTCAACAATATCACTCTTTTAGTGTGTTGATCTGCATTTAAAATATTATTTTTGTGCCTCAGTGAAATCCTGAACATCATTAGAGCAGTAATACAAAGGTAAAACCCCAACAAGTCTACAAAATGAACAAATCTACTGTATTTGAATGCTTATTTCATTTACAAAATTAGTTTTATTTTGACATGAGCACGTCATGAGGGTGGATTACTACTTCCGCTAACTTCTTGAGCTTTGTGCAGTCAGTGACGTCACGAGAACTGACTGTACCAAGGTGTGAAGGGGAATAGGAACAAAAAGACTCTTTACGTGGACAAACAAATCCCTTCTGGACGTGACCATCAACCTCAGTGTTTTTAGTGCACTTTGCTAGTGACTTTCTTTTCGTCAACTGATTATAAACATTAAATAAAAATTAAATAAAACACGTTTCCTCCAGTTTCCACTAGAGGTCCTACCACTGCTGCTGTCACTGTGCGACGTTGCAATTAAACAGGCTGGGACCCAAACATTCATTACAAGAACACTAATAAAACAGCAAGGACCCGCTTTGTTTGCACACCACTTATTTTATTTGCCAACTCAAATCTTCAAGTGACAATACTGGAAAGGGACTTTAACGCATGTAGTAAATAAAGGTGGTATTGAGCCCTCTTTTATTATGTTTATTCACGTGAAGAGCAACAACAAATGTTCTCTAAAAAATGGAAAAACTTCACAAAACATAATTAAACAAAAGGAGCATCTGCTTGCCTTGAAGGAGTCGCCGTCCTGTCTCGTTACTTCACCAAATATTGCCCTAACAAAACGAACTTTGTACTTTTTTTAAGTCATTTTCTCACTAATGCCACAGGAAGAAAAATTAACTCAATCAATAATACATTAAAATATACCTAACCTGAATATGGCAGTGTGCTGTCATAAGTATTTTCTCTTTCAGCAGCTTTGATTTTCTAAGGTTTTCAAGCACCTTGTTGGGAAAACAGCCACTCACTCCCTGCTCCCACTGGAGCCTAAAACAAGAGACGTCTACATGTGAATGCAAACATATTGCAACAGTCTGGAGACTGAACAAAGGCTGAGAGCACATACTATCATAGGGAAAAGTTACAAATAAAAAGACAATGATTCTGATGTGCATTTACTCAAATAAAGGTATTTGCTGATTAAAAACAAATAATTTGACCAACCACAAAACATAATTCTAAAATTTAAGCCAACAAAATGTACTGAAAAGGAAAAATCTGCAACAAAAGATTCACCGTTATAAACCAAAAAGGAGCACTTTAATGTGATACTTGAGATGTTTTCAAGTGGGGTTCTGTGAGAAGGTATCAAGCAAGAATATCTTACCTGTTGTAAACATAGCTCTGAACAATCTGTCATTCAAGCTTTTGATACAAAATTTCATAAAGCTCAACGCAACACTTTTTTATAAACCTTTTACATCGCTGGCAATTATGCAGAATACATTTACAAAGAATTTTACGGCAAGTGCTATTAGCAGAGGGGTCAGCAGCTAGCTGGAGCATTTCTGGCTAATCCTGGGGCTCTTCTGACAAGAAAATAAAAAACATAGCTGACAAAATAACCAGGTTTTACTAAACTGACTGGAAAGGTTTATAAAAAGCGTCCACACAAACCGCTTGGGAAATTGTTTAAATGAAGTTGTTTCACGACAGCAGCAATCCACTTTGTTCAAATTAGCTGCTAGCTTGTCAATTTAGCCTGAATTAAACTATTTTCTGCACTCAGAGCTATCTGCACCACAACAACCAGCTAGCTGCCTTTACACAGAACCCCACCTCAAAAGATTTGAACTATCCCTTTTGCAGCACAAAGTTAAAAAGACTATCAATTTACTTAATAAAGCAAAAACACAAAAGATAAAAATAAATAAAATTATGAGGCTATTTGTAACACATGATGGAAGGGGAGGAAATTATGTTATTGACATGATTCAAACAAGACATTTTAAAAAGGGGCCTCTTTAGGACGTTTACTTCTTAAGTGCTGCTGTCTCTTTAGACAGAAGGTGTCTCACATCTGGGCTAGTCAATCAAACACACCTAATCTAATCCCATATTCATTTAGAGGACTACAGCAATCCCTGAGGAATGAAAACCCACGTGCACTACACATACACACACACAGTACTTGTGATCAAGTTTTCTCCAACCCCGCGGAGCAACGCGTGAATGCGTCGCTCCTCGGGGGCGGTTCAAGGATTTCAGGATCGTAACTAATCACAGGTCTTTAACGAACCGTCACGTTTGATTTCTGTCTCGGATGTTCCTCGGTTTAAATTCAAGTCGGAGTCGCCGGCCCGACTGGCGACGCCCCCAGCCTGTTGTCGAGGCGTGGCTGCTCACCGCTGGCTTTTCCAATCCAAGAGTCCGCCATCAGAGGAGGGGAGGGTGACAGTTTGTTAGGGGTGTCCATCGACGACGAGCAGACATCTTGATCAGCTTATTAAACTGACACTGCAAAGGTTGTGACGTGTAGGATTTAAAACATTCAGCCCCTCCCAGAGTTCGTAGCATCGTGGATTCTCACGTGACCGTTCAGCTACGACTGGCTGTAGGAGTTGCTTTGGTTCCCGTTGGAGCTCTGATCACTCTCGCTGTCGGCGGAGAACAAACACTTCGGGTCACCTTTTCCTCTTATTGCAGTTTGTGAGGATCAGAACATCAAAATGTGCATTTATTCTAACGAACAAAACAAAAGCAGACGCACCTGTTAGGAGGAGGTTTGGGCTTTGGCATCTTGTTTAGGATGGCGGCGATTTCCTTCCTGTCATCGAAATTTTTCCACTGGTCGTAAAGCTTCAGCATTACACGAATAATCTCCAGGATCTTCAAAATAAAACACAAGACTGATCTGAATAGACGTCTAATTAATTTATTTAACACACAACAGTGGGATTCCAACGCTTTTAACATGACAAAATACTCCCGCATGATGTACTGTCGCCCGCTGCTGAAGGCAAAAGGGCGATAAAGCTTTTGCCCATGTGTGTGCGCATGTTAGCAAAATATCTCATGAACCAATGGAACAGAATTTTTATGAAACTTACAGAAATGTATCAATGAATGACATCTACACCGGATTTACCTTTGGAGTCGGTCTCATTCAAGCTGTTACTCCGTTTTATAGATATTATGCTAAATGATGTGGTAGTAGCTGAGAGTCACTCACAACACATACTCCAACAGCGTTGTTTAAAACGTTTGGCATTAAATGTTACGAGTCAATGCTGTCTGTTAATAAAATATACAGGCAGGTTGATTTTTAGGCACTTTACCAAAGGCTTGCATGTTCTGTTGAACCAAATCACTTTTTGGTTATATTTTGGTTGAAAACTAATCATTTTTATTCACTTTGGGATGTTTTTCAACTATCGTATTTTCCAGCCTATAAGTCGCATCAGTCCAAAATAAGGCTAATCATCTGGAAAAATTCATAAATATGTTGCTTCATCATTTAAGTCGCACCTATTATGCATCACCCCTGACAACCTGGAAATGTGGGCCGGTGTTGTGCCAAAAATCGATTGGCTGCCAAATGGCACCCGCGGGAGCATGCACTGGAGGACTTTAACAAGAATTTAACAACGTTAACACTTAAAAACAATTACGTTTGCTCGAAATTATAGCAAAAGTGTGTCTCAGTCTAACGTTTGTTTAATAAATGCACTTGATGGTCAAATCAGCTGCATTTCGCTGGGGCGGCGCAGCGAAATGCAGCTGATTTGACCATAAAGTGCATTTATTAAGTACCTGTAAACATTCAACTGAGGAACATCTTTACTAGATCAGGTCGAGCAAACAAATAATGTTTGTAGGTGGTTACCTTGTTAAATTTAGAAGAAATGAACTGCGACTCGTACCTCTGCGCACTTCTGTGTATTGGTTTTAGAAATGCAGCTGATTTGATGGTTGCTCCAGGCATAATCCCAGAGCTAGACAAGGTGGTAGACTATGGCAAGTTGATTATGTCATTAATAGTCACTTTTACCTATTACTGTATATGACACAACGGCATGCCATACAACTCGAGTGCCATCTAGCAGCTGAGTGTTCAATATTCTCAATGTCAGAATAAATGAAAACGGTCATATCTCAGTCAAAAATTGGTTTATAAATATGGGGGAAAAAAATCCATAAATAAGTCGTTTTGGCGTATCAGTCGCAAGGCGTGCCAGTTATGCAAAAAGGTGCGACTTATAGGCCGGTAAGTACGGTAAATTATGGGCATTTTTTGCACCCGCAACGTGATTAAACATTTTCAAGGTGGGCAAAGTGGTTACACCAAGAAAATAATACTAATTTGGAACAAATCTAAACAGATTTTCAATTTCCTATTTATTTTGGGAACAGATCAACAAAATTAAAACGGGGGGAAATATGGCTCTATTCTTACTTCCCTAAATGTTCCACTAGCTACATTTAAAACAGTCAAACTCAATTAAAATATAACTCCTATCACCAACATATTCAAACCCAGTCTGAGAGATTATGATGAACTGAACCTGTAGATGGTCTACCTCTCCTCTCACTTGCTGGGGTCCGTACCTGCACCCTGTGATTCTGAACAGGATTAAGCCAGTGTGGAAAAAAGTGATTATTCTGACCAGAAATATTAAAAGGAGCTTTGAGCTGAAGTAAAGCAACAATTAGAAGATGCAGTGTCACATCATGCCTATTTGAAGCCTGACTGTAATGGCTGCTCTGGTGCAAGAACATGTTGATTTAATAAAAGCCTGTTCCTCCTCCTCTGCTAGCTTCTCTAATGGGACAGATTAAAATATGGAAATCAGATAAGGAGAAAGTCAACTTACTCCGTTTCTATTTTAAAACACAATGAGATATCAATCTTACTTTATCCATGTCCACTGAAAGCTCAGCAAACCACTGCCTGGCATCTTTCTGCTGCACCACGCAGGCAACATGTAAACAGGCTGGAGAGTAACAACAACAAATGATCAACTCAGATTTAATAAAGCTTGTTCAGAGTCATTCACTGATTTTTAACATGGTGGAAAAAAGGAAGCAGGGCCATTCTTACCTAGGGCAATCATGAAGGGAGGGTAGAGCAGGCACAGATCTGTCCTGTAAGTGTCATTCACTATTCGCCTGAGAAAAACAGACGTGACAGTGAGCGAGAATGATCAAATCAAACGTGCTTTTCACAAACGGAACACGGTACGATACCAGGCAAGAGGCAGCAGCATGTCCTCCTGTCCCATGTCCTGCACATACTGCAGCAGGGGTCTGTAGGGGTGGTACACAATCAGGCAGCAGTCCTGAAACAGAAGATAGACCAGTTAGCAAGTGGTGATCGTCCACACAGCACACAACTCTCTGCGGTGAAGTTTCCACTCACCATCAGCTCCAAAAGGTAGAACTCACATTCTAATATCTGTAAACACACAAATTAGCTCTGAATTCAGTCTGAAAAACAAACTTTTCAAGGAAAAACAAACAGCATGTCCTGCTCAGGTCTAAAATTAAATAAATAAAATATTCATTTAATTAAGATCACATTCATTTTCAAACGCTGTGTTTTTAGGTCGTAGTGTGAACACTGATTCAGCATTCAGAAATAGGAGAAATACAACTTTATTTTCATCAGACTGATGAGCTAACAGTCTGTTGAGGGCCAAGACTGAAGTAAACTGATTAAAGCAACTCTAACCTCAAAAGGTTTATTGTAATTCACACAATTTTTTAAACTTTTTTTTAAAATTGTCTATTTCCTATTACATCGTTATTATTTATAAAGGATTATGTTGTTCTCTGCAAGTGCAAACAGCAGCAGCAGCTAGCTGTAGCCATTCTGGGAAAAATATACCATTTCTGGGAGAACAACTGTGAAATGTGAAACAGACAGCTACGTAAAAGTTTATAAAACAGCGTACACATGACCAGCGTTCTTTTAAGACAGCAGCAATCCACTTTGGTCTTAGCCCTGCTCAACTCAACAGTCATGTAAACATGATTGTTAAAGCCTGCTTTTTCCAGCTGAAGCAGCTGTCTGTAAGCTGAAGCCCATATTGTCCAAAACTAACCTGGAGACGGTAATTTATGCGTTCATTACATCCTTCTCTGTCACAGGCCCGACTGTGGAACGAGTTACCTCTGCTTGTCAGACAGGTCCCCTCCCTCACAGTGTTTAAATCTTGCTTAAAAACACACTATTATTCCCTGGCTTTCAGCACTGAGTGATGTGCATCACTCATGCTGTTATTGTTATCCACTATTGTTTTTTCTGTCTGTTGTTGTTTCTATATTCGGTTATGTAATCTGTTGCTGTGTGCTTGGTCTGCATGTCCCTGTACAGCACGTTGGTGTGCACTGTAACTGTTTAAAGTGCTTTATAAATAAAGTGGTATGGTAAATTAGCTGCTAGCTTTTTTCAGACAGATTTACACTACAGTACTGTATTTTTCCAATTTGAGGAGAAGGTAAGATAATAACTAAACTCTTCTACAGAACCTCACTTTAAAATATATGAACCATTGCTGATAAAAATAACCCAACATGCACTGAACAGCAGTTAAAATGGCGGTATAAAATATATTTACATTGTTTAAAAAAACATTTTCACCTGCCAAATATTTTCTGTTTGTTTAACTTAAATAACTGTTGTTCCATTTTGAAAGTAAAATTTCTGAAATCATACAGGAAATTTGAATATGGCGAAAAATAACATGAATTTCAGAGAGCCTTAAAAATTATTTTATTTTACTACCACATCTTGTCTTTCTGGGAAACTGACTTCTTGGATGCTAAAGTCATCAATCTCTTTTACTACGTCTACAACGTAGACAAGAGAAATTATGTTTATGTTGCAGCTCTTTGCAAACTCGGTCTCTGTTGTGTGAACCACTCCCTCCTGTTGTCGCTCCACGGTGGCCCGCTGGTATAAATAGTGTCGAAACAGTGCTGATTAAAGTTCTGGCAGCTCTGTGGTGATGCTGTATATGAAGGCTGAGGACTCATACACCAACAAGTGTTTTCCTCACCAGTGTGTGAACATTAGCTGAGGAATGTCACATACTTCTAGACTAATGTGGCAACACTGTGCAACAGTGTAAAAGATCCTTGGTAAGCTGTAATGTAACTCAGCGGTGCATAAATAACATAAAGGAAGCAGCTTTAGTCAACATCTGGCTGGTAGCTACTAAAGGAACATTGTGGTTTTTGTTATTTCCTCGTTTGGAAGGAAATGAAACTGGTTTTAAGACAAAAACTCACATTTTCAAACTTATTTTTGTTATTTATTATATGTGTAAACAACACTCATATGAGTTTTCTGCCTATATAAACTAAAAGTACAGTTACACATAATTTAGGTTATCCGTCAATAAGTGCTCTTTATGTAGCTGTAAAAAAAAAAAAAAAAAAAAAACTTTACTTACATGATTCATTCTGTAAGGGAACTCCTTTGAAAAGGCATGAGAAAATCTTGTTTTCACTGCAGAAAAAAAAAACACAAAAAAATGAATATTCAAGTTTAACTGAGGGTGAAGTCTAATACAGTATTCACCCTCCATCCATCCATCAATGGATGATTAGTGAAATATAATATGTCTAATTCTTTCTAATTTCAGAGTTTATGTTTCTTGATGGGGTCGCTTACAAACAGAAGTTGCTGCAGAGATCAGTCTGGTGTTTGACACGACTCCGAATTCCTGAAGAAAGTTAAATAATTAGGACTACATAACCTCAAACACAAAAAATATAACATACACATGGAAAAAAAATGGTAGTCTTGAGATATTAGAGGCAAAATAAAAAATAAAATTGTGTTCATTATTAATAAAAAGTTAAAATAATGAAACAAGAAAGCAGAAAATTATCTCTTGCCTCAACTTTAGAAGCCAGGAACACACAGGTAGGAGCCATGAGCACCGGGTCTATACTTTTCAGAGAATACCTGCAAGCAAGAAAACATCAGTTTGCCCAAATGTTTCAGCTGTAAAAAGATTCAGGGATAAAACACACTGCAGATATCAACTGTAAAATAATAATAATAATAATACAATCCTTCCAGACCAGGTAAAATGCAAGTAACATAAAAAAAAGTAGAGTGTAGGGATGATGTCATTCATACGCCCCAGTTTTTGTTCTCAGATGACAGAATGAATCAGACACGTAGTGACGTCAAACATGTTTAACCCTAAGTCTGTGAAATTAAATCAGCGGTGTCATTCACTAGACCTGTCGGCCCTGTTCTCACGCCTCTAAGCACAGGTATGGTTGTTCTGTTTTAAACATATAGTCGACAGATAGACTTCCCACATCCTCAAACTGAAACCATTTCCAGAGTATGTTTTCTTCTCTGTTCAATACTGTTCATGATTTACCTGCAAACACCAATCTGAAGAATTTCACAAAAAATATTTTCAAATCACCTCACTAGTTTTGTGTAATAATCTGAAGCACCTTGTGGCTATAATGTACAAGCGTTTGGACTAAAGGTGGTAGAGATGTCATAATTGACTGAAGTCATTTTTTATTTAATTTTATTTCTTTATTTTTACATGCCAAGTCCCAGAGACAATGCAACCAAATATTTTATTTAGAATGTAATAATTAGAGTAGGTGTAGTTTGCATGTTTTCTCCGTGCATGCGTTAGTTTTCTCCAGATACTCTGGTTTCCTCCCACAGACCAAAAACATGCATGTTAGGTTGAATGGTCACTCTAAATTGTCCCTGGGTGTGAGTGAGAGGGTGAATAGTTGTTTCGTTTGTCTCCATGTGGCCCTGTGATGGACTTGTGACCCCTCGCACAGTGATTGCTGGACATGGGCACCGGCGATCCCCATGACCCAAAATGGAAGAAGCGGGTAAAAGATAATGGATGGACGTAATAATTAACCTTATTTTAAATGGTGCTCTTGGTTTTGATCTTGTCCTTTACACTAAAGTGATGCATTCTAACTGATGTCAGTGTGTTTTTCCACTAGCTGTACAAATCACAACACGATTGGGTATCCAGACTTCTGACAAAAAAATCAAGAGTGCCATGTGTTTAAAACTTTATGCAGACTACATGATTTTGTGTTTTTATTTTAAAAATAAAATAAACTTTTGAAAACAACGCTGTGAACAGCATAAAAAAACTTGTTGCTCAATAAAGGAAACTTTTTTTTTTTTCTATATTTTTTTTTTAATTAAATGTCACTGTAGTAAAGACACTGAACAGCTATTAGTGCATGTTGACAAAATGCATAGGTGCTAGTCACTTCACCACTTTGTACTTTTGGAGTTATGGTTACTTCATACCCAGACACTTGTGGGTAGAAAAATGAACTGTGTGTCATGAGTCTCATTGTATAATACTTTACATTCCTGGGATAAAATTTGGTCAATAGTATGGCTAAGTCAACTGATTAAGTGCAATAAATAATGAAAAAAATTCCAACATAAAAAATATAGAAGAGGATCCAATGTTATAACGAATAGGAGTTACTTTGGATAAGGCTTGGTAACATCTGACTGTGTCATTATTGTCAAAGGTAAAAATGGGGTTACAAATGAGTATTTTATGTATCTCCATATCTTATTTGAAATACAAACAGATGTTAAATTAAAAGTAATTTCATAATTTTTCACAGCTGCGTCAAATGTGGCAAAGGAAAATAAAGATGTACATGTCTTCTTTAAAATGTGTAATAGTTCAGTTAAAAATACACACAGAAAGGAGCTGGGGAAAATCACTAATGAGCAGTGAAGTGAACTGGTTGTGAACTGGTTCCTTACCTGGCGTAGAAGCGTTTAAAGTAAACTGTAGCAGTGGCAATGACCTGCTGTCTCAGCTTCAGGTGCTCACCCAGAGCTTGAATCACTGAAATAAAATAAAAATACGAAATATCTTCAAGAAAAATACACCAGATTCATTTACTACTAAAAATAAATGAGTTTTGACTATCTGAGAAAAAAACTAAATAAATAAAATAACATCTACAGAACAGAGTCAGTACAAAATTTGTTGTTAGTATAATTTAAAAATTAAAAATTAAGTTACCATTGGCAAAAAAAATCTGCAGCTTCCAATACTCCTCTTCAGTAAGGAACTTCATGTCCTTCTGACGCTCTTTCATTAGGTCTTGTTTATCCAGAACCCACTGCAGACTTTTATAAGAAATATTAAAACAGGTAGATGAAATTAGACGTCTGGTCTGTCAAACTGCGAACAACCAAGCATGCAGAAGAAGCACATGTTGCAACAAACACAAGCGAAAAATTACTTTTTAATAATAAATCGTCTTACACTGAATTAGTTTTATATCATCTTCATATATAAAGCTATTTTAAACAAGAACTGTGATAAATACGAACTGTTAGCGCGCTCAGACGCACACCCAGGAAGGCCTCAAAACAACAAAAGCGAACAATTAAACATAACATACGTAACATGTTAAAGCTTTTTTACTTACTAATGTGAACTTTGCCAGAAGTTCCCTGCCATGTCGTAAAAATCTAGAAAGAAAAATATACTTTTTCTTAATATTTTTAACTACAAAGAAGCGAATACAACAGAAAAAGAGTTATGCTAGCAAAGATGGTGTAACGTCATAAACCTCCCGGATAGGTTAGAATGGTTCCGGGGTTTGTGTCTTTGTATCAAATAAAAAAGGCAGGACTGGATGTTTTGAGATATCCAGTGTACTGAAACGTTAAAAATAAATAAATAAATAAATAAATAAATAAATAAATAAATAAATAAATTAAAGGGGGGGGGGGGACAAAATAATTTGCATAATTAAACAAAATCAAGAACAAAAATAAATAAATAAATTAACACATAACAACAAAGGGTCATACAGTGTTTTATAAAGCTAATTATATGTGTACATTGTTTCTAATTTGTTGCCTTTAAGGATACAGTTTTTTAAACACAGTCAGCTAATGTTTATTTATTTAGTTATTTATTTATTTATTCATTACACAAGTTAAAAAAAATATATACAGTATACATGTAAAGTGAAAGCTGATCATTTAAGTAGATGGTCCACTTCCTTTACATAAGCAATGTCCTTCAGCTTAAAAAATGCAGTTTTTGCCTGTTCTGTTTCTGTAAAAAGAGTAACTTTAAATGCCTAATGACAGAAACAAATGTATGATTTTTCAATGTATAAAACTCAGTGTGTTAGTAATACTGTACAGTTCTTTTTTCATTTCATTTCAACCTTTATTCAGACAGGTTAATCCCATTGAGCCTCGAGGACTCGTTTACAAGAGAGACATGTTTTCAACAAAGAATGATGACAACAGCAACAACAATAAACAATCATAAGAGAGGCATACATGTATTTTATTATTTATTTATTTATTTAAACAAGTTAAAAAAAGATGTCAAAGTAGCAAAACAGATAGATTATAAGGCAAATGTAGAAAATTAAAAACAGGAACATGTCAGCATTGGTTCTTGCCAGGGGTCCAACATATTCTTAAAGCCATTTAGAGAGTTCAAGAGCTTCAGATCTTTTTGTAAGATGTTCCAGGAAGCAGGAGCAGAGTAGGAGGAGGCCCTTTTGCAAAGTTCAAATCCTCACCGAGGGAACACTGCAGGTAATCATATCCTAAGAGCACACGCTGTAGCTGCACTCACACAGGGGCATAGGAGTTATTATTTTGTATAAAAGAGCAACAGTGAAATGTGTTTAACAACTGTTGAGAAGATTAAAATGATTTTTATCATTATTTCAATTTTATAAAGGCCTTGCATTCCTTGAAGGAATGCATCTCTCCTGTCACCTTTTATGCCACAGCTTTAGATGAAAATAATCTTGTGTTGAGAAATTATTGAATTATAGCCATTTCATTAAAACCAAACAAAAAAAATGTATGTGCATCACAATAATGCAACATCTTATGTTATCTTACATAAACTGTTAGAGCTATATTTTGGAGATAATTCAGTTATGACAACATTATTTTCTTAGCTTAATATATATAAAATGTCACAAAGTTGCAGACATTTTGTGGTAAATCAAGTGTAGTTTGGGTTGACTCCAAAAGTATCACTAGTAGATGAACCGTCAGTCAATCTTTTATATATTTTTTTAATTTTTTATTATATATTTTTTTAAGTTTCATTAAAACAGTTCTGTGTTTCATGAAATTCAAAGTATCAGATTACTCTATTAACACAACAATTTTTGGTCAGTATCTGTAAAACTGTCTGAGACATGTAGGTACTTTTGTGATTCCATTTTATGGTGTTTATCTTGAAATGGATATATTTTAATTTTAATTAGTTGTTGACTTCAACCCACCTGCTGCTTTTTGCAGATTTCAGTAAAATCTGTTCACTGATCCTTGACAGATTTTGCCAATTCAGACAAATGCACATCCACACACAAAAACACAGAGACGGCAAAAACCTCATCACCCAAAGACAAAGGGGCAATAATATTTAGCTATGAGAGACTTGTAGTTCTTTCTTCGCTGTTGACTACATTGATTTTTAAAATAAATTCAACTAAACCTGATAAGCTACCCTTTAGAGGAGAGTCAGCAGTCATTTATCATCTTCAGTGCATTATTCTGTCACCAGTCTTTAGGCAGTATGAATTATTTGACGTAACCTTGACAGATGTTTGTAGGGACATTCACCCATGGGTTGAGAGGGTGCAGCATTTTTCTGTAGTGCTGAGGGGAGAGGTGAGGAGAGTATAAAGTCCCTCCACCTTCACAGGCAAAGACACAGAGTTGAGTTCCTTAATCTTCAGCTGAACCTGCATCAGTTTCCACCATCATGAGCCAAAGCCCAGAGAGGATGTCCTCC
This sequence comes from Simpsonichthys santanae, assembly GCA_031762415.1. Taxonomy (NCBI): domain Eukaryota; kingdom Metazoa; phylum Chordata; class Actinopteri; order Cyprinodontiformes; family Rivulidae; genus Simpsonichthys; species Simpsonichthys santanae. The sequence goes on along the minus strand of JARVLU010000179.1, from coordinate 14,549,762 downwards.
TACCGTCGTCATTTTGAGGGCACTGGAGCAGCCACTACCACAAACAAGCTTCGGATGTCCAGTCCATCTCCCAAGCGAAAGGAGACCCGCCATAGTTCCACCAGCTTCAATCGCAGTGGCGGGTGGAAGACAGTGGGGTACAGGCCTCTGACCGCCAAGTCTCGTTTGACCAGGTGGGTTTAAACTAAACAGGATTTTTAAAATCCAAACCCCAAAGGAACGCAATGGTTCCAAACCCTGGTCCTTGAGGAACACCATCCTGTATGTTTTAGTTGTTTCTCTGCTTCAACACACTTGATTCAGTGATTTAATCACTTCTTCTCATTCTGCAGAAGCTTGTTAATCCATTTCAATCAGGTGTGTCTTAGCAGGAAACAACTACAATATGCAGGTGTTCCTCAAGGACCAGGTTTGGGAACCCTAATTTATTCAACAGAGATTTAATCTTCAAACCAGAATATTGATAGCTTTAAAGTATCTTTGTATGATTACCAAGTTGAAGATAAGAAATTGCAAAGTTTACAAAATAAAGCTCTGAATGTTTGGGTGATATGAAACAAGTGGAAAAGGACCTTTGTAACATCGTTTAAATGTTGTCGCAGAAGTGCAAACCACTGACATTAAACAAATAAGAAATAAACACCGGATTCTCTGTTTTGACCAACAGCAGTGTTAGTATGGAGACACTGTCTGTGGACATGCCCGTGAGGCAGGGGACGAGTCTGGACATGGACGCAGCTGCAGCAGAGAACCAGGCGTTCAAGATGACCCGCACAAATGAAAGACAGGAGATGGTCGTCCTCAATGATCGCCTGGCAGTTTATATTGAAAAGGCAAGACGATCATAGCACTGCACAGTTCCTTTCAATCCTTGATGCCTAAACTTTTAAATTTAATATTGTATTTACACCTCTTCGTTTGGTTTGGAGGTGGTACACCTCCAGACTCTTGATCATTTAGGCATCGGTCTCTATCTCCCTCAATCCTTTCGTTAGGTACGAACGCTGGAATCGGAAAACAAGCTGCTGGAGGCTGAAATTGAGACCCTGAAAAGCTCGTATGAAAGAACATCAGGACTCCGGCAGCTTTACGAGACTCAGCTGAAGGAACTCAGCAGGGAGGTTGAGCAAATAGAAGAACGGAGGGTGAGAAAAAGATATCTGATCCCATGAGCCCGTTACGTGTGAAAATCACAGCGACCTTATGAGAGCTCAGCTGTGGGTCATTTTCACTTCTCTGTTGGTTGCAGACTTTTATTAATCAACAGTTTGACATCTTTATCCCTTCAGGATTTGTCTTTGGCAGCCAAGGAGACCTTGTTGGTCCAGCTGGAGACACTAAAGTCCAAATATGACGAGGCACTGGCAGCCAGGAAGCAGACAGAGCTTGAAATTGAGGTTTTACGTCCGGTAAGACAAAAAGGAAACCTCCTCGGAAATTAATATTGTAGGTTAGAAGAAGAATATATAAAAAATATATATAAAAAAACATGTTTAAAATTCTCTAAACTGTATTTGCCTGTACTTTGAAGGATGTGGACAAAGCTACCGCAGCTCAAATTAAGCTGGAGAAGCATCTGGAAAATTTAGAGACTGAGCTTGCTTTCCTGCAAAAAGTTCACAAGGAGGTAATAAACACATTTATCATATTTATAAGTCAGCAGCTTGTGGCAGGTTTTATCTGTAATGATGTAATGGGCTGGTAATGCTTCTGTAAGTGGTTTCATTTAAATCAGGATACAGCTGATTGACATTATAAACCTGATCATTGTCTGTCTGATGTGAGGGGCTCAAGCAAAGAAGCAGGTTAGGACTAAGCAGGACTCCACATTTTTCAATATGTAAACCCTAAATTATTCTTAATCCATCATTTTTTTAAAATTTATTTTAAATTACTATCTTCTTAGCGTCTCTTTAGTTCAACCATTTTCGCGACTGCTGTGGTGTTTCTTTGCAATGTCCTAAAAGGAAATCGAGGAGCTGATGCAGCAGATCTATTCCTCAGCGTCCAAGGTGGACTCGACCTTTGACCTCCCAGACCTCTCCTCTGCTGTCGCGCAGATCCAGTCTCAGTATGACAGCATTGCCGCCAAAAACTTACAGGTACGTTTAAACAGCAAAGCTTAAACTTTGAACAATACAACACAAGAATTCAAGACGTTAATGAGTTCCGGGTCATCCAGGAAATGGATTCTTGGTACAGAACTATGTTTCAGGACATGGGTGACGCCACTGCTAAACACGCTCAAAGTGTTCGAAGTCTGAGAGAGGAAATTGCTGTTTATAGAAAGGATGTAAGTCTTTTTTTTTTTTTTTCATCTTGGTTTATGGTTATTTGTGACACATGCTTGAAAGCACTGCTCATTCACGCATGTACCTGTTCAGATCCTGAACAAGGAACGCAACTTGGAGTCGTTGAGGACAAGGAATGAGTTTTTGGAGGGTCACGTCCGTGACGTCACGGAGAAATACAAGAAGGAGGAGGAGGACTTGCAGGTGACTGACTCACGTTGTTATGCCGACTGAGTTTGGAACTTAACTGCAAAAAGTTAGGATTGCAAATAAAAACAATACGATGATTTAGAAATGTGTTGCATTCAATGTCTGTCCACAATAAAAACACGTTAAAGGCTAAAACTGAAATGTTTTACCTTTTGATCACTTTCAGAATGTAATTGTTGTGTGTACATCTACAACTCATTAACTTTCAAAGACAGACAATTCATGATGCTCAACTTAAACACGAATATAAACATACCTGTGATGTAGTGTTTTTGGATATTACCATATTTTTCGGACTATAAGGCGCACTTAAAATCCTTTATTTTTCTCAAAAATCAACAGTGAGCCTTATAATCTGGTGCACCATATGTATTAATTCTGGTTGTTCTCACTGACCTCGAACCGATTTTATGTGGTACATGCGCCCAAAAATCTGTCAAAATGAACTAGTTTTGCTTAATGCATCTTAAAATCTTGTGCACCTTATGTATTAATTCTGGTTGTGCTTACTGACCTCGAACCGATTTTATGTGGTACACGGCACTCAAAAATCTGTCAAAATGAACTAGTTTTGCTTAATGCATCTTAAAATCTGGTGCACCTTATAGTCCGAAAAATATTGTAAGCAAAAATGAGTTATGGTAGCTGAAAATCATCTGCAACACATAATTTAAGCCCCACTTGTGCAACATCTTTGCTCAAGACTATGGGGTTAAATGTTGGAGTCAACCCCATTTGTCTGTTAGTAAAATAGCTCATGAACCAGTGGACAAATTTGAGTAAAACTCTCAGAAAGTTATGTTGTATATTTACAATGGATACAATTTTGGAGTGGATCTAATTTCAGGTGGTCGCCTCAGCTAATTGACGTTAGCCAACACAAAAATGGCTAAAACTCAGCCAGATGAACAGAAACTGAGCTAAAATTTCATGTGGTGGTAGCTGACAGTCATTAACAGCACACATTTTGAGAGTGAGATCTCACAGTAATTTTAAAGGATAATGCATCGAGTTATTTGCAAGGTTTGTCCAAAACAGCTATAACGGTCATTTCAAAACAGAAGATGAGCGTAATGTGGAACACTGGCTCTAGAGAGAACGGGTGAAAAGCATTCAGTCAAAAAATGATGGGTTTTTATTTGAAGCATTTACTTATACTGTACATATATTTTACTACTTCTGTGAGAGGTGGGGGACACCATGGACAAGCTGCTAGTCCATCACTGGACCTTTCATTATTTACTATTTGTGTTTCTGAAACAAATAATCCTGCTGTGCAAAAAACAACACATATACATATAG
>JARVLU010000179.1:14533312-14544307 GCA_031762415.1 Simpsonichthys santanae | reverse complement strand
TGTTTCCACTTTTTTGTGGTAGTTTAAGGTTCTTTCAGCAATATTTTTTTTTTTTTTTTTTTTTGCTAATTTCAGCTTTTTTAAGCTAATTTCCTAATTTTTGTGATACTTTCTGCTTATTTAATCCTATTGCAGCTAATATGTGTTCTTTCTGTTTTTGTCTTCTAATATAGGCTTGTTAATCCATTTCACGTTTTTTTTTTTTTTTTTTTTTAGCTAATTTCAGCTTCTACTTCTGCAATAAGCATTCACACCACATTTGTGCAGGAAAAGCAATTTCTCTAGTTAGTAAAAGTTGCTCGAACATGTCAAAAAAGAATAAACTTTTCTTAATATTATGTTTTTCTTCCTCTCCTAGAACAGTTAAAACTGACGAGGGCAGTTTTGTGAGCAACACACAGCAGTGCACCGTCACCATTTCTGCAGCCGCTGATGAAGAATAAACAAGTCGATGTGTGATTTCAGTGATCACATGCAGAGTTCATCGCTTTTTTTTTGCCTTTCTTGAAAAATGTAAAAGCTTACACTGCATTTCAACAGCAGTAATCCAAGACTTGTACATGACATTATGTTCCTGCTCATAACCGTCTTTCAGATTCTCTGCTTATTTAATCTTATGTGTCAGGAACAAATTTCTAACAGTAACAAAATAAACAGCAAGCTAGTGTAGTTGGCATTTTCATTCAAAGCAAAACTTAATTCTTTATTTTTTCCATTGTTTATTATAAAAAAATCTGTTTATTAATATTAATTAAAATTTCACAGCTTGAAAAGCAAATAAATGTCACAGTTCTGCTCAGAAAGGGTTTATTTAGAAAAGATACCTTAGAAAACTGGACAATTTCCAGTATTCATTTTCATACACATACATTTACATCATGCATTAAACAGAACCTGATCCATATAAGGAGAATTCCCCCTGAATGTCTCCTCCCGTAGTGTAAACCTTACAGAATTAACAGTGGAGTATAAAGTGCAATTTAACAAAATGACTTCATCTGCAACAAAAAGACAATCATGAGTAAATTTGGCTTTACAGTCCCATGATAATAACTGGAGATGCATTTAGTTTGATGATTTGTAATCTACAAAATCATGGATTGAGAATGTGTTTCTAGTGTAATGGTTTGGGTTCATCTCCTACTCCTGCGAGACGATGAACTACAAGGCTGACTTCATGAGCTAGTTCATCAGCATTCTCCTACAACACCAAAAATAACACAAAGAGACAACGTTATTCAGAAAATAATTTTATCCGTTACAGTTTTACGCAGCACAGTGAATCTATAAGTTAAAAAAGACAGAATCTTTCTGTTACCTGAGTGTCTGCCTCTGCATAGACCCGGACCACATCCTCAGTACCTGAGGGCCTGACAAAGGAGCGAGCCCGACTGTAATTGTTCACCAAAGTGTCGATGGCCTCCTGCAGCCCAGCTGGGCTCACCACTCGCCTCTCCGCATCTGTTGTATCGATCACTCTGCGGTCAGAAACCTTAGAGAGAGAAATAAATCAAATAAACAAACACACCTTAATGTCGCTTTAAAATTCAAATGCATTAAAAAGAACTACAAAAAATGAAAAATTAGAAAAATTCCAATATCTGAAAATACACCATGAAAGCTGAGGAATGAATGACTGGTGAAATGTGATGAAGAAACTGAACTGAGTTAAAGTTAAAAGAAGTAAAACGTGGGAAGGAAAAACACAAACTTAAAAGGCCAAAGTAGCAAAAGGCTAGCTAAACTTGCATAAAAAACAAAAAATACAGGCAGATTCAAGAAGAACAATGTTTTTGAAGTAAACGAGGAGATCTCAATGTATTTTTATGGGGAAAAAATATTTGTACAGAAAGAAACATTTTGAAAAGTATGGAAATTCAAAATAACTGCAAGTCATAGTGATGGGGATGTAAAGGTCATGGATGTTTTTCACTTACTAATATCAAATGTTATAGAAGCATGTGTGAGAGTTAGAGTTGTTTTGTCTGAACAAAGTGGAGCCTGCACACCTGATAAACTTCAAGGTCCCTAAGCTGGAAAGCAGAGTTGTCTTTATACTGTCTGGGGCTCGACCCTGTGATCTGAGCATCATATAACATCTTGTATGCCTGTTTCCAATTGCTGCTCCGCCTTCAAGGATTAAACCTGGGTTGTAATGATCTTCTTGCATCCTGTGTGGCTTATTTGATAAATGAGTTAATGCTAGGATAATTAAATGATCCAACACAATAGCACCAATCCACTGAATGAGATGAATTTGTGATGTATGAATGACCAAAATAGCACAAAACTCCTAGAGGTAGTTAGATTGGAAAAAATGTACAAAAACCAAGAATGAATGTATGAATGCTGACAGACTTCAAGTAAGATTGTAGGTGTAGTTTCATCAGTTTGTGCACCTTGACTTTCAGCTGCCTGTTGGGCAAGTCACTGTAGATGCTGTCCCACTGCTGAACTGTCATCCCCTTGATGGCTAAAATGGCTTCAATCAGCAACATGTCGGATATCGCATCTCCTACAGTCTGAAAAACAAACAAAAAAAAAAAAACATTCATCCTATTCATTACAAGATCTGTTTTTTTTTTTTTTTTGGTTTGTTTTTAACATGACAAAGAGTTCCAGTTATAGCAGATTTCATCAGAGATGTCAGCTTGCTATGGTTTTGCACCTGGTTGATGATGTTGATGGTGCTCTGCAGCAGGAGAGCAGCTTTCTTCGCCTCATCGTTGATGTTGGTGGCCTTGGCTAGTTGCTGAATTTTCTCCTCAGCGTGTTTACTGAACAATACCTGAACACAACACAAACACACTGTTACTCTGGTCAGAACTCCTATTGTCTGAAGTCCAAACAAAGCCACACTCCATCTTAGTGACGATGCATGGGTGTATCAAGTTTCGTTAAATTATCTCGAGCGGATCATAAGTTACAGATGGAACAAGAGAAAGTTTCTGAACAGCTGGACTGAGACTATACGATAACTAGTCTGTCTTTTGACAGTTGTATAAAAATAAAAACAAGCCCTACACCTGAAACAGTTCAAGTCTTAATTAGCATGATATTTCTATTTTATCATGTAAAAAAATAGTGGCCAATCTAGAGTGACTGGAACAAAAGATTGTACAGATATTACAATACTGGGAAGTTTCTTTTGGTTGCTCCTTACTTTGGCAGTTTGTTTTATGCCAGATGAATTTCCTGACACAACCTGGGATTGAACCCACAACCTCAGGATTACAAGACCACGGCACTGACCGTCGAGCTACCACAGTCAGTGAAAGTCCAGGCCTCAACCCCATTAAACCTAAATGTCCAACAACCAGATTACTGAACGTTTTGTGATCAAGTGTCTGGAAAACTCAATAAACTGCCTTTAAATGGTGACGCATTCATACAAACAACGTGTTTGTGGGCTGAGCAACAACAAAGTGACGATGCATGGTCTTGGTTATTCCTCAGCTGCAGGAAAGTTTCTTAGCCTCAGTCATCCAGTTAGATAACAAAAAAAAAAAAAAAAAAAAAAAAAAAAAAAAGGTTAAATCATCTCATCTGGACCAGTTTCTTTAAGGGAAAAACATTTTGTCTTCCATCTGGAGGACTTCATCAGTCTGCGATCTGCCAACCAGCTCTGTCCCATAAGTAGCCTTCACTGCTGTGTGGCCTAAAACATTTGATTGTTGTACAAGATTGTTTTGGACAGATGAGTCCTTTTGCACGTGTTAGTTAAAAGCCTGCTTCTGAGATTCCAACAGGAGGTTGGATTGAAACACAGCAGTGAAGGCTACTTGTGGGACAGATCTGGTTGACAGGATGCAGACTGATGAAGTCCTCCGGATGGAAGACGAAACGTTTCGCCTTAAAAAAAACTGGTCCAGATGACATGATTTAACCTTTTTTTTTGGTTGAGCTGTAGAGTTGAGAATGTGGGTTGTTGTGCCCATAAAAACTTTACTGTATCGCCTCTGTCAATGCCAAACAGCTTATTCTGCTTTTTGTTTGATCTTAATGCATAAAACCTTTGAACTGAGAAGCTAAGACTCTTTCACACAACTGGAACTACAGTCGATGTCACCAAACACCTCCTTCAACAGCGATAGACATAGAAAGCCAAGGTTTATATTACATGGTTGGACTGGTAAATAAATAGTTTTTAATTAAAGTGTTTTTACTTACAGTCCCGTGTCCGTTTGCCTCGAAGTACACACCAACGTCAAACTCCTGAGCTGCATGATGAAGATGCTTCACTCCAGTCTTTGTGCATTTCACTATCACCTACGTCACATCAAAATCTATCAAAACCAACGTCTCCAAATAAATACAGACAAAAACAGCACGGCAGTTTCCCACGTGGTCTCACCTTCATGGTGTTCTCCAGGTAGTGTGTTGAGCTCCCGTTTGCATAAGCAGTTTGCACCACTGCTATCTTCAAGTCTAGACCAGCCTGTTTGTGCAAAGGAGAACGCTTTAGCGAGGGTCTGCCCACTTGTGGGTTACGTGGTATTATTTGAGAGCGTACCTGAGTGAGCAGCTCCTTAAGAAAAGTGCTGATGAGCGTCGCAATCTTGTCTCCGTCCAGCAGGTGGAAAAGCCCCTGAGAGTCGGTGTAGTAATAAACTATTCGATCAGCGTCTCCGTCAAAGGAACAGCAGCGATCTCCTGGGTTCATATCAATGCCTTTATACAAACAGAAAGACGTGGGACAAAGAGAGAAAACTAAAGAAATCCATCTTCTAAAATCACGCTGAAATCAGAACCTTTTAGTCTCTAAAACATCCTCTGTTCTTCTAGTTAGCGTAATAATCCTTCAACTTTCCTTTTTAGCTTCATGTCTCAATCAGCTCATGCTGGAGTTGGGAATATGTGAAGCCACTACAAACACTTAGCATTAATTTCCAATACAACATTCAAAAACAGATATTTATGTTTAGAAAGGGGAAAAAAAAATCTATTGGGATTAAACGGGTAGTGATTTAGAGCAACAAAATAATCTTATTGTTTTACAGTGGATTTACAAAAAATGTAATGCAGCAAAATGTGTGTTAAACATTTGAACTGTCCCTCCTTATTTCCTCAGACTCCTGCCCGTCTAGAGGCAGTTTCAACACCTCACAATGGCAGAGTCGAGATGGAGCAACACATTTCTGAGGATTAAATTTGTTTCATCAGATTAGAATCTTGGAACTCTGTAGTGAAGCAGCAGACACAGGGCTGAAAATAATATTTTATCTCCTTGAATAAAAGCCACGAAGAGCTAAAGCTACGGGTGCTGTGTGGACCAAAAAGCATCTTAAAACCACTTTCACTGTTTTTGACTGGTACAGATTAGTACCAATCCCACCGCAGTGCTTGGTGGAGCTGATGGGTTTAAAACAAAACACAAAAAAGCAGCAAACTTTTAGAGATGAAGAATCAGAATGTTTAAATCCTGTCAAAAGCAGCGTTAGGAAAAATATGTTCATAACTTGGTTAGTCTGGTGGTTTCTACAAAGTAAACAGTGAAGCAAAAATGTCAGCTCAGACAAACCTTGCATTGCATTTTTCCTTCTGGCAAGACATTTAAATTTAGTTTGCAGAGACACAACTTGCAATAACTTTTGCCTGCTTGGTTTAGTGTTTCAAAAGCCAACATATTCTTAAAAAGAGGCTTCATAAAATAAAAACATAAGAAAAAGCAGTTAGCCCTAATCCAAGCGACTGGTCTCCATCTTTACACAAATGAGCAGAAAACCAACATGAAGCATTTTTGTTGCTTCAACTCAAGCCAGGAGCTGCACCTGCTGGAGGTTTCTGCTGCACTTTGACAAAGTCCGCTCCACACTGATGGTTTAGTTCTCCTTTGCTGCCGTCGTTGAAGACGGAAATCTGCAGCTCCTTCTTCAAGCGGCTCTCCATCTCGCGCACTTTCAAGGCCCCGATCCCATTAGCGCCGTCAACACAGAGGTACTTCTGGTCATCCGTACGGTTGGATGCCTGATGAGAAGAAGTGGTAAATAATAGGGATGCACATTGACCATTCCATTAAAAAAAAAACTGTTTTAAGTTCATTTTTAGTTTAAGAAACTGTCAAGTACTGTATTTATTTTTATGCACTACTATTTACCGTATGCACTTTTCACTTGTCGCCTGTGAACAGGTTGAGTTTAGAATTGTGAAAATTTACAAACTTGCACTGCTCGAGTGTTGACATTGTGTTAGAGAGAGTAAACGTCATGAATACATTTGACATTAAACATAATCCAAGTTGAAGTGTTGCATCATCATCTGCATTTAGTAGCTGGTCAAAGTGACAAAGACCATGCACAGTAATGTACTGGTAGTATTTTAATTGCACAACAGAGAAAGCTATGTAGTCTCTGTAAGTAGGTCTAGAAAAACAAAATAAAAAAAAAATTGGTATTTGCATCAGTTATCGGCCAAATAAGTTTTAACATGTCGGAGATCGGCCAAAAATCCAATATCGTACATCGCTAGTAAATATCCGAATCAATGAAGGCACAACAACATGTGTTCTTACATTTCTGGTGAGTTGCAGGAAAGCCTGGCAGAGTTTGCCGTAGTATCCGTCTAACGTGGCGTCTCCGTATTTACCGTGTGTGTTCTGACAGCAAACCATGTAGTGTAGCTGTGGGGTGGTGACCAAACCATAGTCTGACAAAACAGACACAGAACAAAGGAAAATAGAGGAACAGCAAGGAGACGCATGAACTACAACACAAGCTATTCTGTTAAAATTTTCAAATGAGCTCTACCTTTGCTGTGACCACCGAGGGCATGGACGCCATCCAACACTGCTTGTGAAAGGCTGGCACTGCTGCTCCTACAATCACACAACGCACGGATAATGAAGGACTGAGTTCAGCTTTTTGCTCTTCTGTATCTGCCTGTTCATACCTGGTGTCTCTTCCCACGAACAGGTTTGCCTCCTGGCTCATGTTTATGGCCTCCTTCTTGATTATGTCCTTCACAGCTGTGAGCAGCTCCTCCTGCTCGGTGTTGGCCAGCTGGGTGGCGAAGCCCTCCCAAGTTGCTGTCAACATCTCCCCCATCGGGTCAATGAGCTTCACTCCGTTATCCTCCTACCAACCCAGCGCAGACACAAAAAAGGATGGTTGTAAAAGAGTCAGAGTGTAGGACTGCATTAAATTAAAATAAATAAATTAGTTCATTAAAAGAAAGAAATGGAGATGCCTTTACAATTTGGAAGACATGCTCAACTTTTTGAATATTTCTGAGTTCCTGCCTGACCTCGGGGTTGTGTGATGCGGTCACCATGACTCCGATAGTAGCTTTGGTCTTCTTGGAGCGCAGCGTGGCCAACAAACCCATCCTGAACATGATGTGGTCCAGCTGTTTGGCGTTGGTCCTAAATCCAGCTGTGCCATACTCCAAAACCAACCCTGCTGGTTTAGGGTGCAGACTGGACTGCTCTAGTACCGCCTTAAATTGGTCCGTCACTGAAAAACACAACGAAGAGACCAGTCGGTGATGGAGAAAGGTGACCTTTTGTGAGCTTGGGGCCTTTATTTTATGTTTGAGGATTGAGATAATTATTCCAGCCAAAATAATAAAGAATTTTCTAATATTAGAGGCAAGGACTGACAATACATATTTCAGACCAAACTGAAAATAATTTTTAGACTGAAACATTTCAGAAACAATGTAGATATTCTTGATGACAATGTCTTGGTTTTAGGAGTAATGTGACAAATTTTGAAAATACTTCAGATTTAAGTTGTTACCTACACACTGGTCTCCTATTTGACTGCTACAATAAAAACCACAGGACCTACATCACATTTCTTTCTCTACGAAAAATATGACTCAAAACCATTTTCTTGATCTGGCATCAGTAAATGTAAAAGCAAGAGAATAAACTAATTCTAGGGGTGCACCGATTGCAGTTTTCTGGTCGGTCACAGATTTCTAAGAAGTCTGACCTGCCGATACTGATTTTGTTTTATAAGCGACACGGTCAGGTGTTATGAGGTCACAATGCACCTTCAATTTTTCAATATTGTGTTGAAAAACATACCCTTGAACAACATCCTGGAAACAATACAAACTTGTTTTAACTGGCCATGATGTAGTGCTCTGAAATATAAATGAAGTTCAGACATTTGTTGTTTAAAAAAACAAAACAACAACTGTAAAATCGGTTTCTCATGCAAGTATCGGCCAATTTCCCCTAACTAATTCCCAACTATTTGTCTATTTTGATTATTTTAATTGTTAAGAAAATGTGAAGCAGAACTCACAATACATGTTTTAAGCAAACACAGGACTATTATATAGGATAACACTTATAGGGTTCCCAACATTTCTTGAAAACAAACTTCCCTGCTTGGTGGAAACAGTTTACTGGAACTCCTCAGACTGAGGATGCCCTACGGATAGAGGGCGAAACGTCTCTATAAAAAAAGAAACTGTGCAGATGACCTGACTGAGAAATATTGGATTTGATGCCTGGATGATCGAGCATGAACTTTGTTGTAAAATCCCCTGATATTTTTCCTGAGTAAATCCTGAAATTCCAGGGAATATTTAATCACACAATATGCACAGAACCTAGGTGGTCAAGTCACTTTCAGGGATATTAAGTATGCTGTAGCCTACACGCATACAGCAATCATTCCTATTAAAAATGTACTAAAAAGCCACCATAGCTTAGTCAGTAAGGATGCATGTACTCCGTACACTGCAGTAGCAAAACATGGACTCAATGATACTAGAATACTAGCATTAATATACAGTATGTACATGTTAATTTTTTAGAAACATTATAGCCTAATCAGCAGTTCCCCGAGTTTCCCCTGACTGGAAATATGAGCCATTTTCCAGTTTAACCCTGATTTCCAGTGTCTCTGGGAAACCTGACTTAGTTATCACATATTTTCTGCCTTTTTAACATTTGAGTTGAAATATAAGTTGCAAAAACTGCTCATGAAGCATTGACCCGTCAGATAAATTGCTACTTCTCTGTTAAACTAAGTTGGTGTAAGCACTTAAAATATATATAAAATGTTGGCAACGAGCTACTTTTGAACAAATGTGTGCAGTTTTGTATGTTTTCTTCTTGCACAGATGTTTTGCTGCTTAAGTTGTGGAGTCAACGAGAGTGAATTTAAGAGAACAAACATATCTACACTTTATCACGTAAACTTTGACCTTTCCCCAAAACACTACGAGCATTAATATAATCGCTTCTCAGACAGTTAGTGCTCGCACCGACTCGTTTTTTATTTTACTTACTGTTTATAGTTTTTTTCGACTATGTCCAAGAATGAAGTCTACTTCCTGGTTCTGGTGGTTCGTCCCAGCCCAGTTCGTCCTTTCCGTGACGACGTGGCCACAGATCAGAGTTCACTTCCGGTCATACGTCTCCGCAGCCGCCATGTTGGTGAGGCTAAACCCCGCCCACCACTGAATGAAGGCGGAGCGAGTTCTGAACTGAAACACCAATCAAGCATCGGTTTTTGTGGTTTAGCTGTAGTCAGTACTGTGTAAAAGTTTTAAACCACCTCTTGTTTAAAAAAAAAAAAAAAATACTTTTCTTCCAAGTATCCAGATTTTCCTGCAATCTTTTAAAGTCAGTAGTTTTCCAGGCTTTTGAATCTTCCAAAAATTTTATTTAGACTTTAGCTGCTTTATCTGCTAATTTTCTGTCCACTTCTTTTGCCTGGCCATGGCAACATGCTGGCCTGTGTTTGGAAGACAGAGCAAGAGGGGAAAAAAAGACAAGTGCTAGTCAAAAAAGTTTAAACAACATATTCACCTGGTGCTGACAAGACTACTTTTAATGTCAGATAGTGTTATGGTTGGTGTTTTTCATAGATTCAGAATAAAAAAAGTAAGTAAGTTATGTCTTTGTGACATGTTGCTCTAAACAAAATCACAAAAAATGAATTTAAAGTTGTACAATTTTCTCACTGTTTGGAAATAAATCAACCTAAACCATTAGCTAAGATCCCCAGAATAGTTCAGTTTAGTACCTGAAAATGACAGAGATATCTTTTAAAAACTACTTTTAATTCTTAGACGCTATTACGCCATTTTGTAAACACAGATAATGTCGTGGTGTGAGAATTTTTTGATTTGTAAACTGACATTTAATTAGCATTTTAAGCTCAAACTCACTGCTTCTTTGTGTGACAAGGGGAACACAAAATAGATTGCCCAAGACTTCAGGAGGAGAGTTATCAATCTCCACATCTCTTTTTCAATCTTATACAATTTACAGATGTCTGAAGTTATGGATAATTCCAGTGTATAACTGTGGTGATGTGTTTGTAACATTTGAATCATGCAGATAAAAGTGCCAACGACTTTGAAGTGGAAGAGGCAGCCACCACAAGCTCCCTGCTGGATGAAGAAAGGGGCCAACCAAAGCTGGCTGTACGTGGGGCTCAGAAAAGAAAAAGACAAAGGCTGACAGGTCTGATCAATTGTTTGAGAGCTACCCGGATAACCAGAGAACAAGGGATGAGGATGAATGCAAAAGAATGAAGCAGGAGTTTGCATCTTCTGAGAACTTCTTAAAAATGCAGCAGCAAGCTGAAGACATTTCCAGTTAATGCAAGAGCAGCAGAGGGCCAACAGCCAGATGTTCCTTCAGATGATGTCTACTTTTCTTCATGCTGCAATGCCACGACCAGTGACACACCATCTACCACACAGCAGTGGATGCCTCCTACTCCAGTCAGGCCTCCATTGTGGCCCACTGCACCAGCCCAAACCCCGCAGGAGCAATACATGGCAGCCACATATCAGCATTCAACATCTTATGTTTTAGGTGATGTCAACAAAGATATCTTTTATCTGTAGTTAATACAAGTGAAAATATCACAGTGAAGTATTCTGAAACATTTGTTCATTATCTGTAAAAACAGTTTGAACAACTCATGAAAGTTAGTCAATAATACACATGATACCCTGATGCATGCTCAATAATCCAGGTAGAAAAATCTAAAAAAGCTAAGTCTGGTCCTCTGGACATTAAAA
>JARVLU010000179.1:14403561-14420336 GCA_031762415.1 Simpsonichthys santanae | reverse complement strand
CCTTAACCCCCACCATCTGCTCCCTAACAGGTCTCTCTTGAAAATGAGTTCTCGTGGCTCAATGAGACTAACCTGGAAAAATAAAGGTTAAATGAAAAAAAATATATATATAGACTGGTATTATACAGTAGAAGAACCCATTAGTTGAAGCAAGAATGAAACCAGCATCCCTGTCAGCTGGTTCTTTTAAAGGTTATAAGTCTTGCTCCTCCAAAGTAAAAAAAATATAGAACATTGCTCTTGTTAAAAAAATAAAAGCACAACTCAAATATAGTAGTTTGATTGCAGGTGTTACCTAACTGCTGTTTAAGTATTCATTTGTCTAATACCTGCAGCTGCAATTAATTGTTTCATGTTTTGAAGAAAACTCATGCGACATTGTGGTTATAGGCAGGATTTAATCTCCCACCTCTAGGATGCAGGTGCTCGTTCCAAAAATACAACATGGCTGTTTCTGTAAAATTAGCTCCTGTTGAATGCAACTCCCAACAAAAAGAGAGGGCAGGGACACCTAGTGCAGGATTATAAAACCACGTGGAAGCTTGAGTTGTGTGACTGACGTACGACAGGCTGGCTGGAGGTCAACAAATATGGTGGGATCAGACAAGCATAGACTCTCAGGAAAGACATTTACCGGTAGGTGGAAATAAAAGTGAAGATGATGCTAAATAGAAACTGAAAAGTAAGCTAGAGTAAGACAACTTCATAGCTGATCAGAATAAACATCAGGAGTGAAGCAGGGTGGTGGAGCGCCATAAAGACAGAGCTCAGCGTTCAAACACAGCTTTAGCTAAACTTCTGCTTGACCAGTTTATTGATTTAATGTTGTTAACTAGTCTGATGCTTAAAAACAAGCAATTTATTCAAGGAATCAATGCACCAACACATTAAACTTGTCAACCTTTTTGTTCCCAAACAGCTCTTCCACAGACGCAACCACTGTTGACATGTCGTTTCATCACATGTACCACATGTGGTGCAAATGACAATAAAGATTCTCTGACTCTGACTGATATTTTCTGTCAGGCTGTTTATACCCCGCCACCCCCCACCCCCCACCCCATCGCTGAGGGATTTGACTAGTGAGTGTTTGTAGTTTTTGAATGTTTCGATGTTTTTCTGGGCTGGAATTGAGCAGGGAATGCAAGTAAATCTTAAGTAGGTAGAAGGTACACTGTAGAAGAACAGAGGTCATTTTTATTTTTATGTTTGTATGAGAAAGCATAGAGTGATGAATCCTGGAGAGAGCAATTTTATCCACCACCAGGTACAATGGTGGAGCCAGGGGGTGACCAATGGTGGCCTTGGCCACCATAAATTAATTTTAGCCCACCCCAATCATTTGAGAAAACTATACTTTTAAGCAATATAAAATCTAGAAGGCGTAGTTTCCTTAATTGATAGGGGTGGTCAGTTGACATATATATTTGGGGGGTGGCCATCCTGGACGTATCAATCCAATTTTCAACAGTGACCTTTCTCACACCTAGATGCAGCCACACACCAAAAAGGAAGTTGATACCTCACTTATTTTTCAAGTTATGCTCACAGATGAATGGAAGGAGGAACAGACAAACCCATACGTCCAATTTTCCCTCTTCGCTTGGGGATGGGGGAGGGGGACAGTAAAAAGTAGGCAGACCCAGTTAAATAATAATTAAAAGAGGACTTGTGTTTTTTGGCTGCACTTACCCTCTTGATGCATCAGTCTCATCAGCTCCAGTTGTTGCTGTTTTTCCATCTGCATCCATCACCTCCTGGCTGGCAGAGACTCTAGAGTTAAAGCCTAAACAAAGTAAAATGTTAAGTTTTGTATTCTCTGCATGTGGATGTATGAATGTGAAGTTCTCGCTCACTTGCAGGTCCGGCAGACATGCTGTCCTCTTCACAAAGCGTGTCCAGATGGCTCCTGAATTCTAAAAGTGAAGCACAGACATGACTTTACAAACCCCAATCAACCTTAACAACCATTCACTGCACTGGTCATGTATCCAATGTGTACTTTTACTCTGTGTGAAGCCGTTTTGATCAAAGCATCTAAACCGTGAAGCTTTTTTTGTTTCTCTACCTGTATCCTGTCTACCAGGACAGAGAGGGGCAGCGTGGGAAATGTCTGCCTGCTGAGGAGAAGGCCCAGAGGACAGAGGGCCAGAGAAAGAACTGAGGGGACTAAGTGAGTTCTCTACTGTGAGGGGGCCATCATGAGGTCCAGTGCCTCCTTGTGCTTTTTGATCCACAGTCTGAGCAGGGGGCAAAGAGGACGAGGCTGACAGGGAACACAAACAGAGATGAAAAGAAAGATGAAGCAAATAAAGGAACATCACAAAGACACCAATGACAAGTCAGAGTCAAGAGATCAGGCAGCGTACAGGAAAAGAACCAGAGAACAGGAAATAAAAAGAGACTATTCTATGGTTTAAACCTGCCTGGTTGAGCATCAATAAAGAAGATTATACATAAAACGTAAGAATGATTATACATTTGAAAAAAAAATTCTCCTTATTTTTATTTTTTATTTCTATTTTTTGTATTGGAAAGTGACTCCAGAGTGTTAACACTCTGAGCTGACTGCTGTACACGTTTGATATTTACTGTAAATTTGCATTATTTGTTGTTTATTTTATTTTATTTTTATTTTTTTTTATTACAATTCTATCACATGTGGGTAGGTGGGCGCCCAGATGGTTGGATTGTGTTCTCCAGGTAAGCACTAATGTGTGGATTTTCAGTTGACAGTGATTTTTGTTCTCTCCATGTTCAAGTAGGAGAGAGGAGTGGGTTTAAACCATATCAGTCTTTTGGATTTTTTTGTTTCTTTTATCAGATACTAGCTTGTAAGTTTTTGTATGTAAACTATTTCCTGTTGATCAATTATGACAATAGTTAAAGATGTTGACTAGTGGCTGCCCAGTTAAATGTGTAAGCTGGAATGTGACATCCCTTAATGGTCCAGTAAAAGTCCAGAAAATGATGTCACACCTACAACAGCTGAACACTGATAATGCCTTTTTACAGAAGACTCATGTGCGCTCTGCAGACAGTGGAAAAGTTGTTAAAAAATGGTCTGGTCAGGTGTTTCAATCCAATTTTCAATCTAAATCAAGAGGGGTAGCTGTTATAGTTGGTAAGCAGATACAATTTACAGCCTCGAGTGTGCATGATACTGCAGGGTGGTATGTTATAGTAGTGGGGAAGTTGTTCAGGCTACCAGTGAGCTTAGTTTTGGTATATGCTCCAGCTAGGACAATTCTACATTTTTTAATGACCTCCTCTCAAATATACCAAATATGCCATCCCATAATCTTATAATTGACAGTGATACAAATTTTGTGCTTTCATCTCTTGACTGTAGTTCGATGGGGAAAACTACTCTAACTACTCTCAACTAATCAACTCATTCCTTGAGTCGTATGGCGTGGCTGATGTGCGTAACCCTACTTCAAGATCATAATCATTTTCCCCCCAGTTCATAAGACTCCCTAATTGACTATATTTTTCTTGATAAATGAACTCTAACTTTGGTGAAAGAATGTGACTACGGGGCCATGGTCATCTTGGACCATGGTCCACTTATTATGAAATTGCTTATTAAATAGGAGATTCAACTTCTTACTTTTATCTGAGGAAAACCTTACCAAATTTCATACATCTGAAATTTAATTTTTCTTTGAAGTTAATGGAACTTCAGGGATGCCGCTCTGTACTGTCTGGGAGGCATTAAAGGCTTACATGAGGGGTCAAATAAATTCCTATTGTGCAAACAAAAAAAGAAGGGCTTGGTACGGCTAAGACATTTAATGGATGAGATACTACAATTAGACAAAGAATATAGCCACTCCCCCGCACAGGATCTAATGAAAAAATGTGTATTACTTCAAACTGAATTTAATACTTTGTCTACTCAGCAGGCAGAGTATATTTAATCTCTAAATCTAGATAGGGTTACTATGAACACAAGGAAAGGGCTGGGCTTTGCTCGCACATCAGCTGAGGCAACAGTCAGCCTACCAAACTATTACAGTGATAAATAATGAACAGGGAGTTGCATGCCACAACAATACTGAAATTAATACATTTTAATCAATTTTACCAGTCATTGAATACGACTGAGTCATCAGCTAACGTATTGGATATAGATTTTTTTTTTTTGAGATCTTGAACTTACTTCAATGATTCCTGATCTTGCTGGAGATTTGGAGGAGTTCTCTTAGCTGAGATAAACGCTGCAATCAACAATATGCAAAACGGGAAATCCCCTGGACAAGATGGCTTCCCATCTGAGTTTTAAAAGAAATTTTCTCAAGGCTACTCTCACTCTTATTAAGGTCTGTGTTTGAAGAGTCACTTGCTGCACAGACATTGTCACTGTCCATGCGTCAAGCTGTAATCTCGCTGATACCTAAGAAAGATAAAGATCCTCTAAACTGCATTTCATATAGATCTATCTCGCTTTTAAATACTAATGTTAAAATACTTGTAAAAGTCCTGGCAAAATGACTAGAGTAGGTGGTCCCCACAATTGTCCCGCCTGACCAGATGGGGTTTGTTAAAAACCGTCAGGCTTTCTTCAGTGTTAGGCAGCTGCTTGGAGTGTTGTACACTCCGTCTACCCGAGCACACCTGTGACAAAGTTATTCTTTCATTAGATACGGAGAAAGCATTTGACTGGGTGGAGTGGTGTTATCTCTTTGAGACTTTAAAATATTTAAATTTAGTCCCAAATTTATATCATGGGTGGGGCTGATTTAAACCTTCCCAGTGGCGGCGAGCCGCGCCAACTGTAACACATTTTCCTATTTCAAACTGCAGCGGGGTACGAGACAGGGGTGCCCACTTTCCCCACTTCTTTTTGCGTTGGCAACAGAACCATGGGCTGTAACTTTACGGCAGAATTCCATCATTAAGAGGATAAACTGATTAGGTACAGAGCACAAAGTTTATTTATATGCGGACGACATGCTTTTGTATATATCAGACCTCCTTACCAGTATCCCTGAATTACTGTACTTACTTTGCTTAGAAAATTTGGTGAGCAAATCAAATGTTAGTGCATTTGAACAGAAAAGCAAAATAAATCATAATAATCTGGGGCATGTACGCTGAAGCACAGAGGGTGTTAACGGTCTTATGTTGCATGTAGAAGCATTACATTTCAGCTGTGCTCCCTGTGTCCTCTGCAGCTCTGCAGTTTGCCAAGGATGATTAGCAGCAACATACAGAAACTTAGGAGACAGGGAAAGCAGCACTAGAGGAGCCTGGGATTTTGGGGGCCTCCATTCAGACTGCCAGGATGCTGGAGGGGAACACAAATACATGAAAGAATGACTAGGAGAGAACTAGTATAAAATTCCAAGACTTTCCAATCCTAAAAGTCATCTGTGACCTGATACCTCTCTCAGGGGCAGATGGAAGGCTGCTGGGTCTGGTAAGTACAGAGCCCAGGTCCCCCACAGAGAGGGGGCGAGCTTTGGGTGGTCTGGCAGCAGCAGCTATAGGTGAGGAAGATCTTAATGAAACTGAAGAAGAGGAGCAGAAAAAGAGGAAACAGGAAGAGTAGGTTTTTTTTTTTTTGTACTGCAGGCAGCAGGAAAAAAACTAACAAATGTGTAGATCGTCTTTTAGGGAAAAATCTGCCAATCATTAATTTTTGTCTGAGCATTTATTTATTTATTTTGGTTCAGGCAATAAACTATAATATTTTATATAAAGCCTAAAAACACTTTTTTATTTTGTCAGAATATTTTCAAACTCTCTCAAAACCTCAGTAACTTTACACCACTCCCATGTTTCTGCGGGGAACAATCATCCACATTACAATACACTGAAAATACAACTTTTAATCCCATATTAATCTTATAAAATAATGCATTACTCTCAGTAATGTTTTATAGTTTTACCTTTACGAATAAACTTTAGATTCTTATACTGTAATAGCCCATAAGATGTTGCTTCACTTTTATTTTTGAGAGGCATGATATCTGAAAAAGCAACTGAACAGGTCTGGTCTATTCCATTTAGGCTTCACATAACTCAGTTTCATTAGCTTAAAATCTAAAACAACACACATGTGGCTAATACCTAATATACAACCAGCCCCAACCGAACAAACCTGTCTGTGATTGTTCAGAGGAAGCAGAACGGTGGAGCGGTGGGTCAAAGGATGGTGAGGAGGTGGAGCGGGATCTGTGTTTGGAAGGGACGAGCGCAGAAACAAGCCGGTCTTCCAAACCTTGGGCTGGAAAGGGGTCACTGAAGTTATGTGGTCTTTGTGGAGCTGGGTTTAAGCAAAGTTGCAGTGTGTCCAGGCGACAGAAAAGAGAAGGACAGATGAAAAATCAAGCAGGAAAAATTATAAAATGAAAAGAAGCAGGTACACAGCAAAGTAAAGACGCAGAGAGGAGAATAAGCCCGTTGGTTTGTCTCCAACCAGTAAGACAACTAATTAAACCAGTTTAACCATAAGAGACGTGGTCAGTAAAAATGTCTTGTATTGAAAGTACCATTGAAAACTATGGAGACCTTGACTCTATGTGATTTATAGGGGTACCTACCCTAACTCAAGAAAACAATAAGCGTGGCTCCATCAAAATGATTAAATATAACCAACAACACACACATGGGTAGGATGATGGAAACTAACGGTGGAACCTCACTGGGCTGCGACTGTTGGAGACCAGACAGCAAACAGTGTTCTCAAGGGAGTCTCCAAAATGTCTCGAAACGTTCTCAGTTTCCTCGTGTGAGTCGCAGAGGCTTTTACATTTTAGACATGTTCAAAAAAATCTTTGCAACAAACTTCTTCTCGAAATATTCACAAAGTAGTTGCAGGAATCCAGAACCCTTCTCAGTTTTGATGAGGGCGTCGCCAACTTGACCACAAGGCAACAAGATCTGTGATCTGACACTTGCAGCCCACAACGTCCAGGTGTTAAAACCATGCCTGTGATAAATAATTATTAACAAGCAGAACGCCAACTTCCCCTGTCGCTGAGGTACTTGAAGAAATAATGTCTGTAATTTTTGAGATGTTATTCTGGACTGAATGAAAATAAACTCAAATGTTTTGGTGCAAGATGTTCAAGTGACTGGCAGGTCCTGGCAAGTGGAGGAGGCAAATTTATCCACAACCAGACACAATGGTGGAGCCAGTGGGTGGCCAATGGTGGCACTGATCATCATAGATTAATCTTTTGGCCAGCCCAAGGGCCACCCCAATCCATCCATCCATCCATTATCGACACAATTCTTCCTTTTGTCGAGTCACAGGGGTCACCGCTGCCCATGTCCAGCAGTCACTGTGCGAGAGGTGGGGACACCCTGGACAGGTCTCCAGTCCATCACAGGGACACAGAGACAAACAACCATTTATTCTCTCACCTAGAGGCAATTTAGAGTTACCAATCAGTCTAACATGCATGTTTTTGGTCTGTAGGAGGAAACTGGAGTACCTGGAGAAAACCCACCCATGCACAGAGAGAACACACAAACTCCAACTGGAAAGGCCTCTGGCTTGAATTTTATCTGGCAACCTTCTGTGGGTTTTCAGCCCTTCCTCCAGGTTCCTGAGTTCCAGGGTGGCGCATATGAGCATGTTGTTCCACTAGTTGGCTCCAGTCAGATACTAGGGGCCGAGATGGTGCAAGGGCAGGGCAGCCGACTCAAGACCCGAAGGTCCTATGGGTTCAAGCCCTGCACATCTTGTGGTGTCTCTGAGCAGGACACCAAATCCCAAATTGCTCCCCGGGCACTTACATAGCTGCCCACCGCCCCAACTGGGTGCACCCCAGTGCGATGGGTCAAATGCAGAGAGCCAATTTTGTCTTTGTATGGGAACATACAATGATTACAACACATAGCACTTTATTTATACAATAAAAAGACACCATAGCCAGTCAGTAAGAATACATTCATGCACACTGTAGAAGCAGAACATGGACTCATCAATACTAGAAGCATTAATAAAATGTCAAAATCTCAGAAAGATTGCCTTTTAATTAACAGATAAATTCCTTCAAATGTCCCTGTCTGGAAAATCCATCCATCCATCCATTATCTTTTACCCGCTTCTTCCATTTTGTGTCATGGGCGTCGCCAGTGCCCATATCCAGCAATCACTATGCGAGGGGCGGGGTACACCCTGGACAGGTCACAAGTCCATCACAGGGCCTGTCTGGAAAATGTGACCGTTATTTTCCAGGTTTTCCCTGATTTACAAAGTTTCTGGGAACACTGCATAGAACAAGAATAGATTCATGTTTAGGTGGAGCTCTGTTGTTGAGAGCTTTATGTTAGCAGTCAGGGTCTATTGTAATTTTGACAAGGAGCAGTGGAGAGAGTCTGCACATGGAGAAATCTGAGCTCTCCTAACTCTCATCAGAACTCTGGCAGCAGTAATCAGCAAACACACAATCACCAAACATTACACAGGTTCCACAGTTGGGCTCAGAGCTGTTTTGTCTTGGAATGGCTCCAACGTCTGGTTTGAAATCCCCTTCTGCATCTAGTTTAGAAGATATGAAAGCAATCCGCTTTTATTATTTAAAAAAACAAAGTGCTACAGCTTTCACAATGTAACAAAAATACTGCGTAAAAATGACAGCATTTTTAAAGATACTGTTCGATTTAATCTAAAAAGAACATAAAAGATACACACACACACACACACACGTTGACTCTGGCAAGGAACAAGTTGTTTGGTAAAGTGTGAAATGGAGAAACCAATGCCTTTTCAGGTGAAACCTGCCCATTATTGCAACAAAACTGTAACACTGTAACTGACACAACAACGCTTGCTTTCTTGTGGCAGAACTTTTTATAGATATTCATCACACCATCCACTGAGCAATCTGACACACTTTGCTCTGAAAAGTCAAAACATGGCTGACCTTGGTGCCCCTAACTGCAAATCTAGTCAAATCAGATTTATTTGGCGTTTGTCAAGTCAGTGAAGAAAGTGAAATAACCCAACTAGCTTCAGTCTCATGGGAATATATATGAAGTGTTCAGTGTGAAAACACTTTGATGATGTGTGAATATACAAAAGCAGATAAAATGAGTAAAATGTACCTTTAGCATATGCGGCACAGAGGAGCAGTGGTTAGAGCTGCTGCTTTTCATCAAGAACGTTGCAGGATTTCCTCCCAGCCCGGGCCTTTCTGGGTGGAATTCGTAAAATCTCCCTGTGGACTTTTAGATCTTCTCCTGGTACTCCAATTTCCTCCCACAGACTAAAAACTTGCACGTTAGATTAACTGGTAACTCTAAATTGTCCCTAGGTGTGAATACGGGTATGAATGGTTCTTTGTCTCATTTGTCTGTATATCTGTGATGGACTTGCAGCCTGTCCAGGTTGTAACCTGCCTCCTGCACAGAGACTGCTAGAGGCATCAGCTTGGATGGATGGATGGATGGATGGATGGATGGATGGATGGATGGATGGATGGATGGATGGATGGATGGATGGATGGATGACAATATTCAAACCAAAATACCTAAATTATGTTAAATGAATGGTGGCATTGGTTTTTAAAAGCACAATTGTGTCAACCATATGGCATTTTCAAATTGGAGTGTTTGTTTATTTGTTTGTTTATTTAATTATTTTTATACCAGCAGTCCACTTGGGTCCTTGCCCTACTCACACTAACTGTTTGCTGATTGATCTGGTCGGAATTAAACTCTCCAACTAAGATAACTTAAAGTACAGAGATTATTTTATTAAGTGTGTGTTGACGGTTTTAGTGTTTTTTGCACATGTTCTGGTACGTATAATTATCAGCTGCTGCACCTTAGAATTGTGACTCTTTAGACAAAGAAAAATGCTGCAGACCAAGCAACCTAACACAGTTCATCTCCGTCATGAAACCTCCTCCTGTCATAAGCCTGTGGTTTCTTGCTCAGCAGTGACCAACAGTTGGTTTCCAGATGTGGAAAACATAGCAGACCATTCAGGCTGTTTCTACAGCGTGATCAACTGTAAAAATATCACATTATACATTGCTTTGATTAAGTATTTATTTGACTGTTGCATGTGCTGTATTTTCCAAAATACATGACATATATGTCATTATCTTGCATGCCACAAAACAATATTGCTTAAAGATTTGCATGTTTTCTTAAAAACTTTGGCATTAACCTTATTCACATTTTGAAATGATCTTTGTCTTGTGTATTCAACTATTTTCCTCAGATTGCAGCATTAGTAATGCATTTCCATAAAATGTAACATTCAATAACGTTTACATAAAATTTGCTTCTCCTTAATAAAATGTGAAAAATCACGTATCTGCTGGAGCCTTAATTTAAAGTAGGAAAAAAAAAAAGGTCAAAGGTGCATTCATCCATCATGTTCTTCCACTTCTCCGTGGTCAGGTCAGGTTAACAGATCCAGAAGAAAAACCCAGACATCCATCTGCCCAGGGACACTCCCTCCAGGCTAGAGAGGATACATACCGGTAATCCCTCCAGCTAGTTCTGGATCTGGCCCAGGGTTTCCTCCCAGTTGGACGTGCCCAGAAAACCTCCAGAGGGAGGCTCCCTGGAGGCTTACTAACCCGATACCCAAGCCACTACAGCTGATTCCTCTTGATGCAAGTGAGCAGCAGCTCCAACTTCAAGCTCTGCCTGGATGACAGAGCTCCTTACCCAAGACTGAGCATGGCCACCCTATGAAGGAAGCCCACTCAAGTTGTTTATATCCAGGATCTTGTGTTCCAGTCATGACTCATACTGCATAACTGTGAGTGAGGGCTGGAACATGTATGGATCAGTAAATCCAGAGCTTTGCCTTTTGGCCCAACTCTTTCTTCATCACAACAGCCTGAAGCAACACCCTCATAAATGCAAACAAAAGCCAGATTCTGCTGATCCATGTCTTGTGTCATCCTATCATCACTTGTACTCGGATACTTATCAGATACACACCCTGTCAAAATAAGAGTTTCCAGATCTTGTTCTGGCAGGATCCGGCTCAGATTAAGACCTGGTCCTGTGTCATGCCAACAGCGGAGCATCCTGAGATGGTTCATGTGTGAGGTTGCTTCTCATCCAGGGGAGTGAGTTCATTCAGAATTTTGTCTAAGAGTGCTATGAATGACGAATGGTATGAAAGCATCCTCCAAGAGCAACTTCTCCCAATGTTGCAGGAGCAATTTGGAGATGAGCAATGGTTGTTCCAGCATGTTGAAGCATCAAGGCACGAGGCAACAGTGATAACCAAGTGATGGTTAACAAAACACTGACATTTAACCATGGCCAGAAAGATCTCAATCCCATCGAGAACTTGTGCTCGCTCCTCAAAAAGAGGGTGGACAAACAAAAACTCAGTCTTTCATTAACTCCAAGCACTGATTCAGCAAGAATGGGTTACCATCACTCGAGATTTTGCCCAGAAGCTGATATCCATCCTGCTGAGGCAAACTGCTGAAGTCTTAAAAAAAGAAGAATACACACTGTAAATAATAAGTATTTGCTTAAACTGGATGCATTTGTCAATAAAAAGTAAAATAAATAACTAAATAAACAAAGTACCGAATACATGTAATTGTACTTTACGGTACAGTTATGTCATATAAACATCTGAAAGAAGGTTCTAAAGTGAACTGAGGCTGCAAACTTTGTGAAAAACAAAATTTGTACCAGTCTCAAAACTTTTGTCCACGACTGCACGGCTCTGATTCACTGCTACAGATAATTAAAGCTCTCACCAGTATAAATTATATGATGGTTTATTTGCTTTTCATGAAGGAGACATGCATTTACAGCTATTTTAATGAAGCTTCTCATCTTAAATAATATACAGTATATGCTTCTTATGTAATGTGTCAACCAACTGACTCCAGCATGAGTAGTTTAATAAAGATTACTGGAATAGTTTAGTGTTTATAAATTTTATATTTATTTGCCTTCTAGATAATTCCTTAAAAAAAACATTGCTGGCGCTTATTTTAGTTTTATTGTGTTTTTTTGTTTGTTTCTGTTCCCCATTTGTTGCTTTCTTCTTGCTAAGTCAACTGTATATGTTTGCCTCTGTTTGTTAGTGTCAGTCAATGTATTAAGTAAGGACTGAAGACAGTGAATTCATGTGACCTGCTACAAAAACAGAAGCAGGAAAACTGCCTGAGTCATGACAACTGAAGAGGGTTCAGGGAAGGACTGAGAATGAGCAAACAAAACAAAAAAAAAAAAAAGAGAAGCACTACAGGAAAACTGGAGCTTCATCATCAGAGTGGAGGTACTTTCTGTCTGTGGCAGGGACTCTGCCACAAACTGTAAAAGAAAGGGTAGGGGCAAAATGAGGACAAAACTGTGTATGGGTGTGCACATAGTTCATCAAACAGTGCAACTCAATTCCTGTTTTCACAAGAAACAGAAAAAAAAAGCCCAGATATCCACAAAATGGCACAAGTTTGTGACTTAATGTCACATTAAATGAGCCACTATGAGGAACCAGCTCCTGGATGAAATCTCTGTCTTCGAAATGGAAACCAAATGAAAAGGTCCTAGTTTCATCTAGGTTTGACAGAAACTTTGAAAGAAAGTGACTCAGGGCAAATAGGCACATACTGCAAAGGAACCAAAAAGCCCCAAATAAATAGTTTATAAGGAACTGATGCATATTTGTCTGCTGAAGATTAATGTAAACAAATGTGATGAACCAGAAATAAAAAAGTTTAAATCTAAGCTGTGATGGACTTCCTGTATAGAATTTGCATGCCATGCTTTTCTCAACTTTGTTAAAGTGGTAGTTCAGACCATATGAAGGGTTTTAGGTTGTGAACAATGAACATCCTACCTGTTGTGGATAGCTCTATCAGTTTGGAGAAATAGATTAATCTTGGTTGGACTGACAAGTTTGCTATTTAAGTGGATCGGTGTCATCTTAAAGCTGCTCTGATGTATAATTGTTTTATGTGAATACTATTTTAGAAACTTTAACAGCACTGTTAGCTCTGCGTCACACAGCATTCCAGCTGAATTGTTGTACAGTTCCTGCAGGAAGTGCTTCAGGCTGCGATGGAAGGGCTGTACAATCATTAGGTGACTCTGTTTGGGCTTGAACATAACCTGAACATTCCATGTGAATGACTAAAACTGATGGCAGTATGAAGAGTTATGAGATGATGTTTGCATAAAGAGCCATGCAACATTTGAGTTTGATATTTTTTAAAGATGGCAGTAATTTAATTTGGTCCTGGCCCCACTCAGACTGATAGCTTAGCAAAAAATAAACCTTTTCCCCAAACTGAGGTCATTCAGTTAGCTATCTTGTGAATTTCTTGCATTATTGCATAAATAAAAGTCCTTTATCTTTCATTAGCTCATCCTGTCAGTGTCCACCATAAAAGAAAATATGTTTTAACAAATAATATATGCTTATTTTGACTTCACAACTTTTCCCATCACAGAAGCCTCACATAAAAGAAACAGTTTTCTTACGAAGGGGAATGTTTTGGAAAAGTGGTGTTTCCCTAAAGACGAACTGCTGTGGAAAATGGTTTCTCTCAGGTTGTGGCAATGCCCTGCATAAGGACATTTCCCCTGCAAGCTGTTTGGTGATTTGAGCACAGTGTGTTCCAAGATTAAATCATAGACTAATAGATATCTGATGGAATGGATGACTTGAGGGGCTGAAAAAATAAAAATAAAATCATGGCTTGGCTCTGGCATTTGTTTGGTTGGAAACAGTGAAACGTTTGCCCTCTGTGGAAATGACATAGCCAGATGTCAAGTGAAATATGGACGTCATAAAGAGTGATAAAACAGTGGGATCAACTAATGCTACACAAAAATGGCAATTTTATAAATATTGAGCCAAAAGATGGTGTAAAATGTCTCCGATGGGTTTACATTTGCTACAATAACTGTTTGCCAAAGTGACTGCTTGCATGAGTGAGTGCATGCAGTTGCAACGGAGAGCAAAGCATGCAGGTGAATTTGGTTGAACTGTGTTTACGTGCCTTTCAAATGCTCATGACATAGTTTTTAAACAGTATTCCCAATTTTAAAGTATTCTTCCTACTCTCCATCAAACGTCTGATCAGTCGTTTTCAGACCAGTTTGAAGCATGTTACGCTTGAATGGGAACGTTATCTCTGCGCCAGTTTGTGCACGCTAAAGAGAAACATGTTGCAGTCAACAAAGATAAAACAAACATATTTGTCGTATTTACTTTTGTTGATTCTTCCAGCAATGAATATGGCAAAAACTACAAGAAGTTGAATAAATTGAGATTCATGTGAAAGAAGTCATATATAGTTTGTGACTTTACTATATTTATACTATAAAGTATCCACATTCCATTTATATCACAAAAATACATTACGTACTGTGTAGCTTACATAAAAACTTAGCACATGTGACATTTCCTGCAGCTTTCTCTTTGTGCCGTTCAGAAACTAAAGACTTCCTGTTGGCTGAACTAATAGCTGAAAAGACCATAAATACAAACCGACTGCAGGCATAAAATGAGCCGTGAAGGTCTAAGTGGAATCAATTGTCTGAAGGAACAAATTGCTTCAAGCACTATTTAAAGAAAACACTATTTAAGTCTTGTAAGTCGTTATTGATGCCAGGTTTAATGGAGAGAAACATCAGTCTGAGTATGGATCTTTGTGTGTGTGTGTGTGTGTTTCCAGAAGTATTTAAGCACAAAACAAAAAACAAAACACATGCAGTTCTGCTTCATCCTGAACATTAGCTGTCAGTGTGTGACTGGAGTTATACACTGAACAAGTGCAAACACATGCACTCGCACACGTTCAC
Organism: Simpsonichthys santanae; assembly: GCA_031762415.1. Lineage (NCBI taxonomy): Eukaryota > Metazoa > Chordata > Actinopteri > Cyprinodontiformes > Rivulidae > Simpsonichthys > Simpsonichthys santanae. The sequence continues at coordinate 14,405,573 of JARVLU010000179.1, read as the reverse complement.
ACCTCTCAACAGCAGAGCCATGTGTTTTAACACATGGGACACATGATCCTGTCTAAGGCCAAGTCTTTGTGTATGCTTTTTATGGCAGACAGCAGAATACAACTTGACTCTAACATTTAGAGGCAGTCACTAAATAATCAACAATGCACCTTGGAGAAGAATGATACCTAAAGGTTGATTTATTTATTTTTTTGTCAAACTGACTGTAACAGTGACAAACTTACTCTTCATGAGATGAAACTGAGACAAAGAATGAATAGGAATGAGGCTTCAATGTAAAACAGATGCCGCCATCTAGTGGCACAACCCAAGCAGGGGGTGTTTTTAATGAGAAATGAGAACTGAGGGCAAGTCCAAGAAATGAGGAGGGATCTGAGTTAACTGAAATGTATAAATGCATAAACCCCAGATTAAAACACTAAACAGTATTAATGTGACCCCGAACAAGTAGAGATTTACAACGATCAGCAAAACAGTCTGATCATTGTGGTTTTAGTTATGCATGCATAATACTAAAACTGTACAACTCTTTTTCTGAACCACTTTGGCCTTGGTTGTCCTCAGGCTGTTTCTGTGAGTAGGAAGTTGGTCATCTTGTCTAAAACATTTGATTGTTGTACATGATGATTGACTGTTTTGGATGTGTGTGTTTTGCACGTGTTAAAAGTCTTCTTTTGAGATTCCAACAGGAGGTTGGCTTGAAACACTGCAGCGATGTCTGCTTATGGAACAGATCTGGTTGGCAGGCCGTAGACTGAAGAAGTCCTCTGGATGGGGGACGAAACGTTTCTCACTTAAAGAAACTGGTACAGTTGACACGATTTAACCGCTTTTGTTGTTAATACTAATACTTATTTTTTTATATTTCAAAAGTAGGTTTAGAGTAATAGTGTTTGTTGAAGCTAACAAAATCTTCATGAATGGTGTCTCATTCCAACAATGACTAGAAATAAGTAGAACCACGTTACAACTAAACCAGAGCTGCAAAATAACCTAAAATGCCCCTTGAAGTGTCAACAAAAACCTTTACTATGATATAAATAAAAACTTTCATCCATAGAGTAATTTAGAGGTGCAACATAACCACAAACTATAAATTAAAGGTGTAGCATTCCTTGAAGAAATGTAAACTGCTCATATCATCGTTTATACAGTTTTTTTTTTTTTTAGTTTTTTTTTTATGTAGATGAACGGATCGTTGCAAGGTTTCAAGTGCAAAAAAAAAAACTTGACTACTGCCACATAAACATTTGGCTCAATAACTGTAAAAATCATTGGGTCAAGCCATGTTTGTGTTGAACAATGTCAGTTGTCGGTGGCCATCTTGAATTACTTCAAATTTTAATCAATTGTTCATCCAAGGAATATTTTCTAACCATCCAATGGTCCATTAGACGTTTTGCTAACAAACAGGGTTTTTTGTGTTTATGGTTTATGTTTATTTTGAGCAATATATGACTGTAAAAGTGACAGAATTTTAGCCATATTTGTGTTTTGTTGGCTGTGGCAGATATCTTGAATGGGCATGGCTCAAAAGGGTAACTGATTTTTTTTTTTTCTTGAAAGTTTTGTTAAATGTTACAAGATTCATGAGACATTTTTCCAACACACAGAGAGACTGAGTTAATTCAAAGAGTTAGTAGAAAAATTTCACATAGAAATTTTTAGCACCATCTGTTAGCCCTCAGAATACATGTTTAGATCAGTCTTACATATATTTTAAGTTGATATCTCTAATATTTACTGAATTATAGCAATTTTGTGTATTTTAAGCTAGGTTAATTGTGGTAGCCATCTTGAATTGGGTTAACTCCTAAAGTTAAACAATTGTCTGTGTACATTCAACAATTACATTCTTCAAGATTCAATAAAATTTACCCAATATAATATTTTGGTGACAGCTGCACACATACAAACAGAGAGATGGGGGGGAAGAGATAATAAATAAATAAATAAATAAATAAATAAATAAATAAATAAATAAATAAATAAATAAATAAATAAATAAATAA
>JARVLU010000179.1:14383696-14398011 GCA_031762415.1 Simpsonichthys santanae | reverse complement strand
GACTCCTGTATCATCTGCCTGAGGGTAGTAGACAGAAGAGTCCTTGTGCTGGGTGGGTGTGGTCCTTAATGATGCTGCGTGCTTCACGCAGACATCGGCTGTGGAAGACAATGTATGGATAATGATCAAAGATAATGGATTGATGGATAGAATTTGATCAAATATTTCATACTGGACTGGGACATCCCTACAAAAATCAAACAAAACAAACAAGAGCTCAGGTATCTTCAGAATGTTCTTCTTACAGCTTACAGATTTTCTTTAACCTGAACTTAGATGTTTTGAACCATTTTAGCTATGGCTGTCTCGGAGGAGTCGATGGGGGAGAGTGCGGGCCCCAGAAACCATCTTACACCAGCACACTGGTTGGCCCACTATGTGAGTGTGCTGCTTGTGGGACTGAGTTTGGTTGTGGCTCCTCAGACTGATGAAGTCCTTAGAATGAAGGAGGAAATGTCTCAACAAAACAAAAAAGAACCCATTCAGATGACCTGACTGAACTTTGTTGGATATTTTACCTGGATTATTGAGCATGAACTTTGATCATTAGAGGATGTATTGTGTACATGCATTTCTGCTAGTATTCTATTATCATTGAGGCCATTTTCTGCTCTTACTGTGTACACAGAACATCCTTACTGACTGGATATGGTGGTTTTCTAGTTTCTGATATTATAAAATGTAATTAGTTATTATGAATGATTGCCGTATGCACACAATGTAGGCTATACTTCCTGTCATCTTTAAATGTGACTCTGCTCTACTCGCCACTTAAGATGCTAAGTTCTGAGCATTTCATGGGACTGAAATATCTCCGTGGATTTCAGGACCACTCAGGGAAGAATCAGGGAATGAAATGCTTGGAACTCTGTGATTCATGTCAAAGACTTTAAGCGAATAAGTATTCACAGGAATTGTTAACACAAAGCAAACCTACCAAAACTATTGTTTAAAAAGGACCAGACGTTTTGTTTATCCACATGAGAAACAATAACTGATGGGGTCTACCAAGTGTTTAAAATGGAATGAGTTTAACTGTCAGCCATTATTACCTCCAGACAAAAGGGTGGAGAACTGGCCGATGATGTCGTCCCCCTTTTCCACCCTGGCCATCAGCTGCCTGTACTTGATCTTTCTCTGGGTGGGGCCTAAATATATGCAGGACCGCCAGCCCTACATACTCAGAAGGACCCTCATAGTCTACAACTTCAGCATGGTGGTCCTCAACTTCTACATCGCCAAAGAGGTCAGTGCTGTGTGGACTCAGGCATGATGGGTAGCTGATAGTAGATTAACATTTGATCAACTGGACCAAACGCCTGTCTTGGCAGCTTGTTACATAAATGTCTTGCAGACTACAAGAGCTAATGAGTGGTAACAATATGAAAGAGTTTAACTAAACCCCCACTTTCAAATTGTATTGATTATAAAATGAAAAGACACACTGAAGGAGAAAACATTAGTGTGGATCAAACTGATCTCATAACAGATTTATTTTGCTCTTCAAGACCAAACCACTGACTGTCTCTTTGGTTTGATGTCACCAAGCATTTGACTTGTTTCTGAACTGTTCCTATGAACTCCCATTTTTATTCTCATAGGTCCTTACCCTGCTCCTTTAACATCACCTCACTTAATTTTACCTTTCCTCCTGGCTTTTCTGGTTATCTTTCCAAATCAGGAGTTTTCTCAGTTTTGATCTAACTGCTCTTTTATTCAGCTCCTGCTAGCATCGAGAGCAGCTGGGTACAGCTACCTATGTCAACCTGTCAACTACTCAAACGATGTCAACGAAGTCAGGGTAAGCTCCTCACACACACCACCAAGCCAATATATGAGAAATGTCTTCATTCAACAAATTGGTGCTTAGACCTTCTCTAATCACATACACAGAAGTGAGGCTTTCCCGAGTCTGACAGGCGCGATGCTATAATCTTGTTGCTGGCTTTAAGAAGCTTGCTAATGCTGTTGTGCATTGTAGTAGGAGAAACAAAGAGATGAGAGCCCAACTTTTTTTTTTTTCAGCTGGTTTTGGTTTACAGAGGGTGTGGTCCCCACCTCTATTTTCTGCTTTGCCATGTCACTGCAGTCTGATTTAGGGATCAGAGATGCCACAGTGACTGTCAGACAAATGAAAATTCAGCCAAGTTAAACAAGAAAACTCATATTTGGAGTCATACTAAATAAATCTAAATATATATATATATATATATATATTGATGCATGCTCAATAATCCAGGTAGAAAAATCAAAAATCATGAAAAATGCTGTCATCAGCAAACTGGTTGATCCACTTTGAGAAGGTGCTGTTTATAAGACTGAGTTTGTTGCAGCTCCTCAGACTGAAGAAGTCTTTTGGATAAAAGGTGAAACCTTTCAACAAGTTTTTGTTGTTGTTGTTTTAATCCATCCAGAGGACACTTTGTTAGATAAAAATATACTTTTAATATTTCATAATTTATATTCAATTTTATGTTTCATAATTTGTTCAGCAAAAATATTTTTGGGGTGGTTTTATGTGCAAAGATGTATACTTTATACAGTCGTCATAGTAACTTTATGCAGTAGATTGATATTAATACATATATTTCTGGAAAAGTCAAAGGTTTTTATGACAAACTAGAGATGTACAGAAATGATTTTTTTCAAACTGAGTACAAGTACTACATTTGAGTACTTGTCGGTACCAATGCAAATACTAAGTAATGCTATTACACTTCTTAAAATCAGTAGAACCTCTCATTATAAATCCATTCCATCAGGTGATTCGTTTAAAATAATGGAAATTAAAATAATTCCTAAAAAAAAAAAAAAAAACTACTTCCAAACACTGCTCATCTTCTACCACCTGACTGAACTGAGAGGTGAGATAAAGTATGAGTACATGCACATGGCATTGATGTAAACCTGAAACTAGTAGTACTGATACATCCCTAAAATATGAGCATGCCAGTGGGAGATCTCCATTTTCTGAACATTGTGTTTGTGGAACTGTGCTAATTTTTATCAAAGATGAAGTTTAACGTAGTGGTGTTGTGTGTGTGTTTGACATAATGTCCTTTGTGCCTCTTTTGCGTCTTCAGATAGCGTCTGCTCTTTGGTGGTACTATATCTCCAAAGGAGTGGAATTCTTGGATACGGTCTTTTTCATTTTGAGGAAAAAGTTCAACCAAGTCAGCTTCCTCCACGTCTACCACCACTGTACAATGTTCATCCTGTGGTGGATCGGCATCAAGTGGGTCCCCGGTGGACAATGTGAGTTGTTTCATTTAAATATCAGCAGCTGAAATCAGACGGAGCTCGATTTTCATACTTGTTCGACAATCTAGAAATACAACCAGAGTTACATCTGATCAAAACTTCTCCACAGCATTTTTTGGTGCAACCATCAACTCCTCCATCCATGTCCTCATGTACGGTTACTATGGTCTGGCAGCTCTGGGACCTCATATACAGAAGTACCTCTGGTGGAAAAAATACCTCACTATTATTCAAATGGTGGGTAAACCTTTACAGATTAACTTTATATGTAGAAATATAACAACTGTTCTTCTAAATATTCTATGCATAGAAACAAAACATAGCTGTAACGAACTAAAACATCAATTTGAGTGGGGATTTTTGCAGTTTTTATCATTTTTATCACCTGGTTTTGTGCAGCTACACTTTATACAGAAATGCAGGTGTTATGGGGCTGATAATATGTAATAACGGCCATTGAATGGTTGATAACATTCGAAGCGGGTGGAATTTGTTAAGACAAAAAAAAAAAAGGCTGCAAACATGCCAATATTGATCTTGTAATTTATTGAAGCTCAAGTCTCAAGCAAACTAAAGTGACTTATGGTGTACTTTTCTAAAACCTTGCACAGCAAATTAGTTTTATTAATTAATTTTTTAAATAGCTAATTCAATTATTGAATTTATTTAATATTTATTAGCTGTTTTTGGATATTTAAGTGATGTAAGTTTTACCTTTAGTTGAAAAAGTCACTAAGTACGTTAGAAAGAAAAATGCTGAATGCGTATCTGAAGAAAAGTCTGAAACAAAAGTCTCGCTACGAACCAGAACCTAAAGCTGGTCCAAGCTTTATAGTGTCTGTTTGACCAAAACATTTTATGTGATCTTCTTTACATAAAAATAAGATGAATACTGTATTACTGAATCTCATATAAACAAACCGCACAGAAATGCCATTTACAGTGCAAATTTCTGCATCTATAATGATTTTGTAAGTGTATACCTGTGTGCAGATGTTACTTGTCTAAAGCTATGTTTACATGGACATAAGTAATCGGAGTAAATGGCTGTTTGGAATAAAAAAGCATCATGTAAATATCCTGTTCTGGTTATTTTATGTTATTCAGTGCGATCCGAAAGAATTTGTGATCAGAAGGAAACGGGTGGTTTACACCGATTCGTAACCCGAACTGTGTCCATGTAAATGCTTAAGCTGTTCGTTTTTTTCCTGAGCGTGAAAAACTGACCTGACTGAGCATGTGAGATCTATGTCATTTCCGCTTGGCTAATGCTAATAATATTAGCATGGGGGAAGCAAAATTGGTCAGTGAGCAACACAATATTTCTATTAGAAACTTTGAAAGCGCTCATAATTATCTGTATTATTATCAGGGAGTGCAGAAATGTCTCCATTATCATTAAAACCTGTCGTGGGTCCATTTTGGGCGCTTAGGTTTGTTTACGTTCAACCCGGATGTAAACCGGAAGTAGAACTTCTTCGGTGGGGTTTTTTTTAAGGCGAGTTTACCACTCTGCGCATGTCAGTACTTTTGTTCAGAACAAAGCCCGATGCATGTAAACCCTCATCATCAACAGAGTGTGCCCATGTAAAGGATGCATTAAAGAGACAAATTGAAGAAAATTATTTAATAAACATGGGTTATGAGGGTGTACCTGAGCCCAAAAGGTTTGAGAACCCCTGGTCTAAAGCACGACACCAAAAAAGAAAAGAATCTCAATAAATTCAACACATCAATGCTCTTACATCTTTGCTGAACAACTAAATAGAAAAATCAGACTACTGTATATTGGCTAGACATACTGTATATTTAAAAAAAACCTGAAATTTTAAATGAAGATTTTTATTTATGGTACATAATGAATAGCAAATGCTTAAAACGGAAACGTGTTCATTCTTATGAACGTTCTCATTTCAGTTTTAAAGCAGAAATATCTGAAGTGTTGTGTTCATTGTCAATCGTTCAACAGATCCAGTTCCACGTAACCATCAGCCACGCCGGCTACTCCCTCTACACCGGCTGTCCGTTCCCCTGCTGGATGCAGTGGGCTCTGATTGGCTACGCAGTCACTTTCATCATCCTATTCGCCAACTTCTACTACCACGCTTACAGACGCAAACCTTCTTCGCTCAAAGGAGGCAAGCCGGTGACAAACGGCACTTGTGATGTGGCTAACGGTCACCACAATATGGAGGAGGTGGAGGAAAATGGAAAGAGGCAAAACAAGGGCAGAGCGAAAAGAGAGTGAATAAGGAAGAAGAGCTTTTCTGGCAAAACAAAGCAGATAAATGTCAGAGAGTGAGGAAGGGAATAAACAGTGTTCTAACCAGAAAATGTAGATGGGTGTGACATGGGACCAACTTGAGAAGATGAATGGTTTGTAGCGTGTTTGTGAGTGTGTCTAAGTGGAAGAGTTGTGTTGTCTTCACAACTCCTTTTTTATTTTAAATGAAGAAAAGCAAAATGCTGATCATGTAGACTCCACGCTTCTCTGTCCATCATTGTGTTGGACTCCGTTAGGACCAAAATATTAACGGACCTGCAACCTGCTCAGCATCCACAACCAAAATTCACCTCCAACTTTTATACTCTGGATATTGCTTCATCTGAAAGCTTGAATAGTCTTTAATACTATAGTTTATTTATCTGTGCTATAAAATAAATCTAAATAATTTAATTCCAATAAAGAATAAAGGGAATTTTGGGGGTGGGCAACAAGGAGGAGGTATTTTGTTTACAAATCTTTAGTTAAGTTGAATATGGTTATTAAAGAAAACCATACAGAGTTTAAGATTTGTCATCAGCTGTATTTCACTTCATTACGGTCCCTTGCAGCATCTAACATTCAAACCTTATCATGGACTACGCATTCTTTGCTGCTTCCAGTTTTAATGTGCTGCGCCTCCAGAACACGCTGTTATCTTCATGTGAGCTGAAAGGTCGATGTAAAACACTTCGAATTAAACTGTAGTTTTTCTTTTAATTTTGCATATGTGAGTATCATGTTTTTGTGAGTCCTCAGAATGTATTTCTTGCCGGGCGATGTAGCTGAGGCGCAAGAATAAGAAGTCGAATTTCAAAATTGTCTCATCGGCATGTAGGACTGGAGGGAAAGGCATTGTTAATGAAGAGATTTTTTTTTTTTAAAGTAAACAAGCGGCCATTTTCTTGTCTAATTCAAATACGCATGATACAGCTTCCCTGCTGCACATATAAGTCCAATAAAAACACGGTCAGCACAATGTAGGTTTGTGTGTCAGTGCATTTGCAAAAAAGGCTGCAGTTTGGAGAAACGGTTTGATTCAGACCGGTGGGCTGAAAGTGACGTAAAGTTCAAAGCAAAGTGGATCGTTGCCATTTTAAAACAACTCCAGTCTCAAAACTTTTAAGAGTGTTTAATCTTTTACAAATGTTTCTGTGGACGTCAGTTTATTCACATATTCCATTAAAAATACTGTATAATCTTTTCAATAAAAGTAATGTAGTTGCCGTTAATATTAATTACATATACAAATATATATATATATATATTTTTTTTAATTAATCATTAATGTCAAATTTGAGGGAGAAAGCTAATGTTCACATGAAAGGGAACTAGACTGAAGTGGTTTTAAGTTGGAGGCTTTGCCCCACTCAGATTAGCCATTAGCTCTTCAAGCTATTCTGAGTGGAGACAAGTGGACCAAAGTGGATTACTGCTGTTCTAAAAAAAAAAAAAAAAAAAACTTTAAAACAATTTATAGCATTTCATACAAATGAACAAAGCCTTACAATGTTTCACACTATAGTTACACAAAAATTCTGAGGTTACTTACAAGAAAAATAGTAGCAGAAGGAGCTAGCTTTAGCACACAGGGTGCATTCTGGGAAACATTTGGCAGGAATGCCTTAATATTCCCGCCAAAATAACCATGCATAGCAAAGTAATGCTGGTAGAATGTTTATTTAGCGGCATTTGCTAGAATGGCTATGAAACTGTTAAAGACTAGTTGTTTTATGAGATCCACTATGGTCTCTACTTCGTAAAATGTTTATCTCCAAACAACTGTTGTTTAAAGCAGAGGTTCCCAACCCTGGTCCTTGAGGAACACTACCCTGCATGGTTTAGATGTTTCCCTGCTCCAACACACCTGATTCAGTGATTTAAACTTCCTAACATTCTGCAGAAGCCTGTTAACCATTCATTCATCCAAACCAGGTGAGCAGGAAAACAACTAAAACGTGCAGGATGGTGTTCCTCAAGGACCAGAGTTGGGAACCACTGGTTTAAAGAGCTATTTACAAGTAATATATTGTTTATATGCTTTAAAATGTGTGAATCACTTCAACCTCAAGCTACTTTCCATTCCACTCATTTTCTTTCTCTTCCCTTTATATTTGGATCTCCAGTATGGAAAGCTCTATATAGGACTGTGTGTGCAAACAGGCAGAGGAAAAGGCTGTGTCTTCAGCTGGTTCAGACAGATCTCCCCTAATCTTTGGAAGCAAATTGGCTTTAGCTCCAAAAGAGCTTATTCCCACGTCACTCCAGGAGTTACCCAGGAAAGCAGGTCACTGTCAGCGAAGCTACATTTAATCTGCAAGCAGTTTGTACCTGTACAACCGTGCACAGGGAGACAAATGTGGCATAAATTCAGGAATCAACTAATTGTTCAATGCATGTTCAACTTTTCAAACATTTTGCAGCCCACTGCTCCTTCAGCACATTGTGCATTAGCTACCTGTTTTTATTAACTTATTTATTTGCTACTAGATTCAAGTTTAAGGTATTTTTTTCCCACTATCATGTTCGCCGTATTTGCTTAACAGCTGCACGATGCCACTTTTTACACCTCATATCATGTTGCCCATCTACCACCTGTCACGGTACCCCCTTAACATCAGGATGGACGTGGAAAAGACTCCTGGGAGTGTACATATGAGTGACACGCTGGATGTGACGAGTGTGAGGAAGTGCATTTGTCCTCGGGGACACAGAAGAAACTAAGCCAACACCTAAGAGGATTGCAGAAGGTCAAGGCTTTTAGCTCAGGTCACAATAACCTGCTTCTCTCCCCCTGCTGCTACAGAAGCATGCAAAAACATGAACATGCATTCAGAAAATGAACCTGAAGCATAAATTCATGAAACAGATAATATAAAAATACCTGTATAATACACACATCTGCATGCTGCCATGCTGTTCCCTCCTCGTCTTCAGTGATGTGGACAGGTGTAATGAAGCTTAAAATACAGTAATGGGTTTGCTGACAGTCCACAGACCCAAATATGCAGCAGGGTGAAGGGTCAGTTTGTGGAGGATAAACCTTCACAGACCTAACCCATCACTCACTCATCTCATTAGCCTGTAAATGACTAAGAGACTAACCGAGTGGAAACAGTCAGCGTTTTACTGAGCTCTCAGTTTGTGAAGCAGCTTATCTCAGGGACTTTTGTTGAGGTTTTATGGAGGAAGAGCACCATCTTCTGGACCAGAATTATGTCTCAGGATCAGACAGGAGGTCATATTGATCTACAGCATACCATAGAAAAATTACAAACTGTAATGAAAAGTTACTGCCAATTACTTGGGCCAATTTCAGTTTAATCAAATTTAAAACACAAATACTGTATTGTTATACATTTTTTCCCAAAATTTTAAAATAACTAACTTTTGTACAACTTCTTGTGAGTTATTTTACTGATACATTCCAATTTTTGATTATAAAGTGTTACTAACGTGCGGCCACTTGACTTCATTTTACACAAAAATGTTATTTAACTGAAAACAGCAACAATAAGCTCAACTTAACAGTCCTGTGAGAACAAAACATTACAGTATTTGCTTTGAACATGTGAGCAAAAATGACAAAATTATAAAATCATACAAACTAGATGGAAGCCAGTTTTTACAACAACTGGAATACCTTTTCCTTGGAGTACACATGACTTGAATGAAGGTTTATTTTAAGCAATAAAATATAAAACAAAAAGCAGGCGGGTCAAAAGATGGGCAAAGGTATTTTTTCCATAATTCTAGATCAGTTGAACATCAACAACAATGTTGTCCAAGCAGTTTTAACAGGATTAATTTTTCCCTTTTTCTGACATGCAAAGTATACAATATTATACTTTATGCTTCAGCAACACTTTACATGATTAAAATGATACTAAAGTTGTATTTAGGAAAGATAATGAAGCAGGACGGACTCAGAGTACATATCTAGTAAAAGAACGTGGGTATGGAAAGCCAAATTAATCTATATTGGTTGCAAAGAATCTTCTTAGCAAATATTCATAATCCCGTTCTTGTGAAGATCCTCTGAAGATGTCAGCTCTCTGATGTCATTTGTCCTATGCACAGTCAACTTTTAGGTTTATTTCCCTTAATATATTTTCTAGTAAAAACTTCCTAACATGATACATCTAGAATTCAAGTTTTTATTTCATATTGTTATAGAAACCTTTTGGTATAATATCTTTATTATACTGTATTATAGCTGAGAACATCTTTACCTCTTGCAATACATACTGGTACATGCCCAAGACATGATTTTGTCTGCTCGCAGTGCCTAACTGGCGTTGAAGCCATGAGGACATGCCCAAAACATTCTCTTATCTCCATTTGGAGGCCGACTCGTCGACGGCCATGGATCATGTCGCCTGACTGCAGCTGGCTATGAGGGAACGTCTGCTGGACTCTGCTGCTGGATCCAAGCTTATTCCTGGGGGCTCTATTGTATAAATGATTATGTAAGACAGGAAGTAGCTGTCATGTTCAGGTGTGTTGAACCCAAGTGCAGGATGATGACAAGAGGCTCGAAAGTAAAGCGTTCAATAAAATATGTATTAGGCTGACAAGGCAGATCACATACAGACAGGTCAGGGCAGACAGGACAGGCGGCAGACCACAACACCATAAAGGACAATCCGGAGACAAAGACAAGACACCATGGAGCTGAAAAAATACAAAACACTGATTGGGACAAATGACAGACACCTGCGATGATTAACATTAGACACAGGTGAGACAAGGACTGAACACAAGGAGGGAATACACTGAGAGCTGAACTGGAAACATGAGGAACGAGACAAAAACAGGACAGAACCCCCTACAGTAGCAGAAAGCACTGGTTAACCATATGGTAGCGGAGTACGGAAAGCAATTTACTGTATTTGAAAGTAATTTGCATTCAGTTTAGCAGATTAAATGTTTTTGTTTCATTTACATTTATTAGCAACAATAAAGTTGACTAAAATAGCCGTGCTGAGTTCAGGCACCAGTTGTGCTCGCGGCTGCACGAACAACCAAATCAAACTAAATCAGTGGCTACAACAACAGTATTGTGAACATGGACCCAAAACAAAAATGATTGTTCCTGTGAAAAGAGGTATAGTTTCCATCACCTACCTACAGATGAGGAATTCAGAAGAATGTGGCTGAAAAATGTGAACTTGAAGAGACCACCCAGAACAATACAGTAGTCTCTATGTGTTCATTTCACTTTGTTGACAAATGACCGACAGAGGAAAACCTGCATCCTACTTTGTGGCTGGACTACGAGAAGAGATGTCGGATCCTCAGAATGATTCAAAACTGTGACGAGAACATCTGGTATGATTTCAAGTGTATGAAGCAGCATTATAGTATTTGTTCATCTTCAGTTTTCTGTGCAGTTAACACAAGCTCAGTGATGGAGGACTTTAAGGTGTTGGCTGGGCTCTGTGCTTTAAGATAAATAAGATTCTGTCCCTCCTCTTTTAACAAAACACAACCGACCTTCTTACTGTGTAGATACTGAGACACCTCAGAGCTTTTCAGGTTGTTCACTTCACCGTCAGAAGAACCAAGTCATTGTAGCTAAATGTGTTATTGGATGTAATCTGCAGCCACTTGTTCAGCTCGTCCTCCATCCCTCGTCCGCACGCAGTGGTAGGATTATCAAAGTCAACGTTTCTTTGTCATTCGCACCGCGTGTGGTGCATGTGGTGGAACGAAACTGTGTACAAAGGGTCCCAGTTACATCCCACAAAAATATAAATTGTAAACAAAAACAGTAATGAGATCTATGATATGAACTAAGAAATACACTAAACTAAGAATATACTCAGCACTAGTAGAAAACAATACGCCAAGAACAGCAGCACAAACATGAGTCTGTGTGAGCAGATGAGTACGAATGAATATGTTTGAATCCATTTTATATTGTCCTGTTTGAGCTCTGACAGGTGGTGTTCCTACATGTTTAGATTAAATCCACATTGCGCCGAGAAAATACATTAGCTCGTACTGTTTGCACATAAATAAACATCAGTTCTGGTCTATGCCAGAAGTCGTGCCCATAATTCATGTTCATAAGTTTGTTCCCAAGAACTTCTGTCATACTGTATATAATTTAAAAGCTGAAAATTAAAGATAATCCTAGCTTTAATTTTCCCTCTAAAACAGGCATCAATCATTCATTCTATAGATTTGAAGATAGATATATAGAGGTGAATGTCCAAGATGCATGAATTAGAAAAATTATAATTTGTTTTTAGAAGAATCTCATAAAATGATGGATGGATGTAAGTCTCTCTGAGTATCTGAAATGTTCAAAGAAGAACTGAATTATGGCTATCTGCAATAAAGTTTACTTAGTAAATGTTAAACTTGGCACAAAATATTTTTGGATGGCACAGACATTGAAATATAATTTAACATAGGGTTTTATCTAATTTATTCATGACGATCTGTGACATAACCTAACTCAAATGGACGTGGAAAAAAAAAAGCTTAAATTTTATGAGCATTTGTTGAAAATTGTTTTCGTCCAGTCAGCTCTCAAATCTCCGTTAGTTTTGGGAAACTCTTTTTACAAAATAAGGTTGAGGCTCTGACGCGAAGAGAAACAGCGACACCTTATGGCTATTTTTGAGAATAGAGAATTTTAATCTAAAATAAATAAACAAATAAATAAATAAATACAGTATACACAACATGTACGAATATTAATCGTTAAAAACTTTGTTTTATGGTGTATTTGTAGTTATATAACACTTTGTTTAAAAATTGCTATAATACCTCCAAACGACAGGGTCCGGTCTCCTGAGAGAAACAAGAACCCGGAGGAAGAGTAGTTCCGCCGACGGAAGAGAGAGGGCGCCCGAGAGGCGCGGCGGAGCAGCTGTTCACCCTGATGGTGCTGATCGGATCAGACAGAGCAGGGCGGATGCTGCGCGTGGAGATCGGGGAAAATCACTGACACCGGCTTCATGCTTTATAGGTAACACCGAGCAGAGTTTGTCCTCCGACAGAGCCTCGTGTCTGAGGACAGCTGCGGAAGAGGAGGAGGAGGAGGAGGAGGAGAAGCGCCGCGCCCTGGGCCATGGAGAGGGCCTCGGCTTGAGCTCGTGGGGAGGAGGAGAAGGATGCTGACAGGCTGAGCTGATCCACTTCCAGCTGCAGAAGAGGCTGAAGAGGAGCGGCGCGAGGATGCAAACCGAAGGCACGGAGCCGGTGGAGGCCGGGCGGGGAGAGCCGGTGGAGGCTGAGGGGGTGGCGGACCTGACTCAGCAGGACCAGGCCCTGGAGGAGGAGATAGAGAGGCTGCTGGAGGAGAACGATGAGCTCAAGGTTTGATCCTTTTCAGAAACAGATGCATCTGTCACTATTAACAAACTGATTTATTTATTTATTTATTTATTTATTTATTTATGTTGGACCTTGTGGCTCCATTTCCTGGTCCTTGAGTTTGCAGAGTCATTATTGATAGATGGGTCCATCACTTCATCATCCTCCATGTTGCTAATGAACATATGATGAAGATGTAAACACAGACTTAAACGCTGGCAGAGGGATTATTTGTGTAACCAGTTAGTTTTGCCTTCAGATGTGTTTAATTTTATTTACTAATAGAAATACACGGAGCTCAGTTCCCTCAAAGAATCTGCTTCAGCATACTTGATCGTTTTTTTTTAATCTTATTATGCTAATTTTAGCTTCTAGCTAGCCTTATGATGCTTTAAGCTTTTGATACTTTTAGCTTATATTATTTTAGTTTTTAAGTAACCTGTTACCTCAGTAGCATTAGCTACTTTCATCTTCTAGCTAACCTTATAATGCTTTAAGCTAACATTTAGATAATTTTAGCTTATATTATTTTAGTTTTTAAGTAACCTGTTGCTCCTTTTAGTAGCATGTTGCTACTTTTAACTAGCCTTATGATGCTAGTAGCTAACTTTTATTTTTATGCTTTTAGCTTTTGTTACTTCAGTTTTTAGTTATCCCATTTTTGCTTTTAGGTAGCATATTGCTACTTTTAGCTTTTAGCTAGCCCAATAATGCTTTAAGCTAACATTTTTTGATACTTTTGCTCTTATTATTTTAGTTTTTAAGTAACCTGTTGCTCCTTTAAGTATGTTGCTACTTTTATCTTTTAACTAGCCTTATGACGCTAGTAGCTAACTTTTTTTCATTGCTTTTAGCTTTTGTTAGTTCCGTTTTTAGTTACCCCATTTTTGCTTTTAGGTAGCATATTGCTACTTTTAGCTTTTAGCTAGCCCACTAATGCTTTAAGCTAACATTTATTTTATTTTTTAGCTTTTATTTTAGTTTTAAGTTAACCTGTTGCTCCTTTAAGTAGCATTTTGCTTCTTTTAGTTTTTAATAATTTTCTACCTTTAGCTAATTTTTTGCTATCAGTGCTGCAGTCTTGTAATCCTGAGGCTGCAGGTTTGAGCGCAGTGTGTCAGGAAGGGCATCTTTCCTGCCTGTTCTCTTGTTGTGATGACCCGTTCAGAAGGAGCAGCCAAAGAAAAAGCCTTGCACTCCTTTGTTGTTTTGCTACTTTCAGCTTGTAGCTAGTAGGCTTATTAGCTTTACAAACCCAGTTTCAGCTTCTTCAGCAGATTTCAGCTCTCAGCTCCTAGTGCTCACATTGTACATGCACATGTGATTATTCTGTATTGATTCACTTGGATCAATGATTTTGTGTTTATAGAGGACACAACTAGAGTCAGTAAATTAAATGTATTCCCAAAATTAGTGTGTGTGTGTGTGTGTGTGGGTGGGGGGGGGGGGGGGCGGGAATAAA
>JARVLU010000179.1:14355880-14368159 GCA_031762415.1 Simpsonichthys santanae | reverse complement strand
CCTCCAGTGCATCTACATGATGTTATCGTACTCTGCTGATAATTGAACTACTTTTTCTTATACAGTATTGCATGTATTCTGTGCTCTTACTAGGCATAGTCATCCATCTTCACTCACATCACAAGAGGGCCGTTGCGTTCAAGCACTTTCCTTTAATAATGACAACAGAAAACCTCGTTGGTTTTATTTACTTCATAATTAGCAGCAACGCTGGTTCGTTTTTAGCGGCTTCGTCAGCTGTTGAAGAATCTGAGGGGTGGGCTTGAAGGCATGAGGGATGTGACGCAGCTGAAATTCAACGAGGACATTCACTCTCGAGTGTGAGGACAGATGAAGAGCAGGGACAGTTGAACACCAAACAGTTCGTTATAAAGATAATAATTATGCATTCTGTATGTTTTATGGCAGTAGATGCAGGTTTGCTGGCTAATGGTTGTAGTGAGAGTCCTCCTTGTTGACTTGAGGATTGTTTGGAGGACAATAAGACCAACATGTCTGCAGAGATGTTGAAGGTTGACTTGTTTAGAGAACGCCAAAGCAGGAGAGCTGTAAATATGTGACTTGTGTAGGAGCAGAAAGCATAATCTAAAGGTGTTTCAGACAATTGAAAAATATGCAGAGAAACTCAAATTGTTTTTTGTTGCCAGCAATGTGGCTTCGGGGTCAAATATTTGGTTGACAAAACCAAGGTTTTGACATTTTTAACGTAAAAACTCATGTTTAATAAAAGAATAATCAACTTTTTACTTATGTAATGTGTGCACGACGATTATCAATCCTGTCTTCTTTTTTTGTGTTTCCAGGTCATCGATCCTTCTGTCCCCGACCCTGACAGCGACCTCTAACAGTGGGAGGGGTGGAACAGGAGAAAGGGCCTCTGGGTATCGAACAGCTTGCATCATGGCAGCAATTGATCTGGAGCTCAGGCTGGAGCGCAGCGGCCGGGGGTGGGGGCAAGAGAGGCCGGAAATGCTGGACAACTTTGACTCTGAGATGCAGGAGTGGGAGGATCAGCTGCAGGATATCCAGAGGAAAATTGAAGAGGTAAGAGTCAGATCTTATAGACGTGGAAGGATAAAGCTCTTTTACAAATAATCTCCATAAAATCTGGCACAAATTGACATTTGGCCTGTCATGTGAGGTGCATTATGGGAAAAATACAGCACTCTCAGGGCCATAATTCAAGCTTCTTCCCCCCACCCCCCCTCTGGGTCTGGTTTGTACAATTTATCCACCGATTAAAAAAATTATTAAGAGGGGACAATAAATTTATTAGATTCTATTAGTGCTCAGTGAAGAGTCAGACGTTTTCTGTAGAATGTTTTAAATCAACGTAGCAGAAAATGAGCAGAATTTCTGAACCATGCCTCTCATACATGTGCTAATTGTCTCGTTGGGAGCTTTTGTGCTCCCTAGTGAGTGGTAATTGGTGTGTGTATGTGTGTGTGTGTGATAAACTGTTGGCAGAGCACAAACTGACTCAACCTCTTGGCCTTGTTGGAGCAACGGTACAGACAAATGTTAACAAGCTAATTAAACCGTGATGTGCTGACAGACGTGCTGGACACACACTTTCCCTGCCACACACACACACACACACACACACACATGCATGGTCTGAAAGTGGATACCACAGGAAGGTTGCGATGGGGAACGGACGCATGTGCAAAGTGGATTAACACGTGTTGATCTTACATATAGGTCACTTTTTGGAAATTGTAACACAAACATAGAATGGACAAATTATTAGCTTCAACGATTTGACAACGAGGTCAATATATTTTTGTTTTTGTTTCAAGCTCTACAATGAAGTCCAGGCACGCAGAGGAGCAAATGATATTCCTGGTGATGACCAGAAACATTGTGTCCCGTTGGAGTCTGGACTAAGGCACCACGGCGTGAATCGCTCCGGCGATATAATCGTACACCACTACGGCCCCAACGGGTGCAGCTACCCCGTGAGTCATCAGCACGGCTACGGCTGCTGCCACCCCAGCGGCGTCACGGAGATCGGAGACTTGCTGCAGGATTATTTGGAGAAAGGCAAAAAGATGAGCAGGAAGAACAACGGGGCTCGTCACGTGGTGAGTGAGGGGGGGGGGGGTCTTCCTTGTGCTTCGTTCTGTTGGTATTTGCACGTATGAAGAAACGGGATCGGCTGACGCGGCATGAGTGAAAGCTGTGGTTACGGCAGGAACATATCCATTACAGTTCCCTGAAGTCTGCTTACACAGGGAAGCTACCAGATAGGAGTTTGTTTCACTCTCTAACCCAACTCTTGCACTTTCTTGACACCTGACAGAGCAGTTGAGAAGAAAGTTGGCACATTCCCCGTCCACATGGGAGAAAGCATCTTTGCTCTCTTTGCATGAATAGATTAGATTGTTTTAGCAGAATAGATTGTAAAGTGTGTTTTGTTTTTGTTTTAATTTTTCAGCACTTCAGTGACGTAGTTAAGGTGAACCAAGACATTTCTGCATACCAGGACAAAGGCAGAACAAGATGTGGAAATAATCGGTAAGAAGTTTCATTCAGAACGTTCCACTATGAGACAGAGCCCTGCTTCAAAGAGACAATTATTTTGATCATATGCTGACATCAGTGGTGGTGTATTGGCTTCATGAAGGGGTGTCCCATTTCACAGTAGAATATTTTAACCACTGCTCTTTTACTTTGAATTTAAAGAGGGTTGTAGAGTTCAATTTCCTACTGTTGTTTTTTGTTAAATGTGACCAAATATCACCTGAGATATCGGACTCACTGCAACTATTTGAAGTGTATTCTTGAAGATTTTCCAGTTGAAGGGCCAGTTAGCCGATACTTCTTATCCTCTAAATCCTAAAACTAATTTGGACACCCGAATCTCGTGCAGAATGTACTGCAGGTGTAGGACTAAGAGGTAGAGGACAGGGTAAATAAGAATATGCAATGAAATCTAGCTTATTTGTGCTGTTAATAGTTTTTTGATACATTCTCTGTGTTAAAACAGGCTTCAGCAAGAGCCCTGTGTGGGCAGTTTTGAAGAAAGTGAAAACAGGAAGAACCGAGTGTCTCACATTAAAAGCGCCGCCTGCAGAGAGAGTTCCCCCATCAAGGAGAACACGGTTGCTAAACCCCCTGTTGGACAGAGGGATGCTTCAGCTGCACAAGCACGCCTACAGTTCCCAGCCACAACAGCCGAGTCTCCCTCTTTGGACAGAAAGTCCTTCAGTCAAGGAGTCCTGGGAGACAGGAAGTGCCATAGTCCTTCTGTTCTAAAGAAATTTGGAGCCATGCTCCAGGAGAACGAGGGTAAATTGCTTACTGACTCAGGGGTGGTGACCCATCAGGGACCAGAGGCAAAGTGTTCCACTCCTGGCTGTCAGCGACGGGCTCTGGGAGTCACTGGAGGAGCCAGCAAGGCGCCCATGCGTGTGCCTAACCAGAAATGCCAAGCAGAGTCTGACATGCTGACAGCAAGTGTTGAGCCCAGCCAAGACTGGGGCTCAGGATTAGACTGTAGACACAACTACAAGGAGCAGAGAGGAGGCCATAGCAGTTCCAAAGGGTCTCAGCCTGTTCCTCAGCAGGTCCAAAGGAGGCCGCAGGTGCCGGGAAGCCCAAAGATCAGACCCAGGGCTAACAGTGGCGAGAAAGCAAGAAAGCCCTCACCCCAACAGGTGGAGCCCAGAGTGGACTGCAAGGCCTCAGATGTTTCTCCTGGAGCTCAGAGGAGTCAAAGAGGACAAGAGTTGGCAGGTTGCAGCAGTTTGAGGGATGAGGAACTTATTGAGCTGCTGGACATGCTGGAGATCCAACACGAGTACAGCTCCAGCCCCAGAACTGGATTCACGGCTCATAAACAAGAGACGCAGCAAGTAGGTCGCGTTCTGCTCCTTTGTTCAGCTTCATCCGTCTCCATCTCTGATCACCGTTGACTTTCTGTGTGTTTCTGTGCAGATGAGCCCAGCAGAGTTGTCCCCAGCCAAACTAAGGAGGACCTTCTCTCGTCCTGCACGTCCTGCCAACCAGCGGCCGCCTTCCAGATGGGCCAGCCGCACCCCTACTGCCAGAATCACCGCACCGTCTGGCCCAATCTACCGCACCCCGAGCCCCATGACTCGCTCCCCCAGTCCTGCTCTGAAGCACCGGCCTCTCATTTCCTACTCTCTTCAGACAGAGACTGTCATTATATGATCCTTTGTTGTCCCAACCAGCACGTTCCTCTCTTTTCAAACTGTAAATATTAAGGACGTTTCTGTTCGACAGCCTGATCTGCTCACAGTGATGTGTTTATCTACAACATTCTCCAGTGTCGCTGTAGCTTTAAATCTCCTCTGTGCCAAAACGCATCATCAAGCTCTGTTGCTTTTTTCCACTTATCCATATTAGGCTTCATCTTTTGTAATAAATAGGTGTTTTTTTTTGTTGTTGTTGTTTTTTTGCGATGTGATTTAGCATGCAGCTCTACTTTGAGGGTTCGCGTGTTCAACCGTCATGGCTGAGCTCAAGCTGGTACTACGCTTGCTGTGGCAACCTACAACCTGTCAACAAGTGTGTTTGACTATCATAATGTCAGAATGTGTTCAAGTAATTACTGTGACGGAAAGTTTTATTATGCCTTCAATGTGTTTTCTTGGTAATAAATATGACCGTACTCAACATGAAGACGACTTTGTGTTTCGCTGCATTGCATTCTCTTGTTCCATAATCGCACAATGTTGATGATTTATTGCATTTTTTGTTGATATCTGATAGCAGCACATCCCTGCATGCCACAGCAGTGGAAGGGTACTGTTGATCTGGTCACCAACCTCAACCCAGTATGAGCCCATTAAATAATACCCACATTGTAAAATTCTCCATTATGACTTCCAGTTGTTTTGTCAAGCTCTTATCAAATGATCATACTTTCTAGAGTCTTCATTCACGAGTAGTTATGGTAAATATGGACAGGACGTCCAGCGTGCCGCACAGACAGAGATCACATTTCATGTTCGGTGCTTCACGCCTCATAAGACTACATCAACAACCTTTGACCTCCTTGACACCTCGGCTCTGTTCAGGGTGAGGGCTCACATTTTCACACAGTCCTGAGCTCACCCATACACGCACCTACAAACGTGCATTTATTTCGTAGTGTAAGCACCATAAATAAATCGTATATACACGTGCACGTATAACCTGGCAGAGGTAATGAAAGGTGTGAAAAGTCATGTAAAGACCGGTGGACAAATGTGCGGAAGTCCCTTGGCCCCACGATGCCTCAGCCCTGTCATCCAACCTCTTGGTGCTATGTGGCGCCTCAGACCAAAATAGTAAGCGTGACGTGTGTTTTGGTGCCAGAAATCTTAGCCTGCTGTCTTTAGGGTATAAATAAAGAGCGGGAGGGGGAGTTTCTGGGTCCCCTCTCTGTCTCGCTAGTTAGTTTTCTTTTCTCTCACCTGTTGTGATTCTCTTCTATCAATACAGCTAATCCAACTAATGTTGGACTTTTTTAACAGTAACAAACCAGAGTATTCTTTTTTTTTTTGTTGTAAACCTTCTCATAGTGGAAGTTGGATCTCTTCCCCTGTACCTACATTGTGTCTTGGATGCTCAGCTTTTCTTTGGATCTCCAGTTTTAGCGTGTACGTGTATGCAAATGACAACCCTTTCTTACAGTTTGGCACCTCCACAAGCATTTTAACGAGGCATCTTGTCAGCTAAACCCCCTTCCTGTATGAACCTACAGTGAAGCTCTGACAGCACAAAATCTGTACAATGCCTCCTTCGTCCTTTCTATTAGTCTTCTCCCAGCGTCCTCGGCTCAGAACGATTGATCGGACTGACACAGCTTGGCAGAGCTTGGCACGGCATGTCCTCTACTGGACAGGCTATTCATAAGAGAAGTGACGGGGTGGAGGGGGGGGGGGACAACAAGGACAGCTGAACTGTAGCCATGGCTCCATTGACGTCAGCGGGACTTGGTAACACACCCACACTGACCCCGCAGGAGGCGTGACGCCTAAAAAACATGTTTTTATCCAACTAATCTAGGCCTCAAATTTATGGATTTAGTTGGGGAAACTTGTGTGTCTGCATGTAAAATATCTATATACACAGCTTGAATGTCTTCTTATGACTTCTGGTCTAATGGTTGTGAATACGATAAATGCTCTGATTTGTCCTTTTGAGCAAGTTACAACATGCTCAGTGTGCGTCAGTGCGCTGCCATTTGAGGACTCTCGTGTCCAAGGAAGACTTGAATTAATGGAAGTGATGCTGTCTTTAAATGTAAACTCACCTCTCCAAGGATAAAGGTAAGTCTAATTCAAATCGAAGCCTATTTGATTGGTAGGTAATATTAGCGTTTGGCAGGCACAGATGCAGTGTGATAGGACGCTGAATAACGTTATAAATAGATGTCTTTCACTGGTGATACTGACTTGCATCATCAAACTAACCGGTGTTGCAACACTTGTTAAAGTATCCAACGGCACTCAAGCATGTCCTTTTAGATAACGCACTGCATGGGTAACTGCTTATATAATAACATTAGTTACTGTGGTTTTAGTTAGCTCCAGGGTGGAACAGCTGCACACGATGTGACAGTAGGTTCTGATCAATAGAATGATTGGATTTCCATCTAAAACATTTAAAGAGACAGTTTCACATTTTTTTGCAGTAGCATCCTTGGGACTCATTTGAGTAGCCAATGTTCCTTATAGAAGACAGAACAATCTCAGTTTGAGGAACAAGAGATAAATTATCTGTGTTGCTTACATCCACC
This sequence comes from Simpsonichthys santanae, assembly GCA_031762415.1. Classification (NCBI taxonomy): domain Eukaryota; kingdom Metazoa; phylum Chordata; class Actinopteri; order Cyprinodontiformes; family Rivulidae; genus Simpsonichthys; species Simpsonichthys santanae. The sequence continues at coordinate 14,361,408 of JARVLU010000179.1, read as the reverse complement.
CAAAATAACTCAAACATTCAAATGTTTTCAGAGCGACTGCACTGGATGTGCTGTAATTGTAAATTTCATAACCAGTGTTAATTTTGCATCACTTAAAATGAAGGTTTTTTTGGATAGACTATACTGAAGACCAGGTGTGATGATAGCGTAGTCTGTTGGAACACGCTTCATGTCAAACGCACATTGAAAAACCATCAATGGTTTGTAAAATTATTTGGTGCAAAGGTACTGTGGTGTCAAGATGCTTACAAGAGCAGGACTGCTACAAAAATGTTGGCATTTAAGTTGTAAATGGCTCTGGAGTCACCTCCAGTCTGACTAGTTGTGACTCCTCCATGAGGAACTCTCTGATTGCTGTCTCTGCCAGTAAGATACTTTTCTTCCATTCAACCTTTATTTATACATTAGTTCCCAGTGAGCCTCGAGGACTCTTTTACAAGAGAGACCTGTTTCAGACAGACAAAAGTAGATAAGTAAAAGAGAAACACAAGGGGAGGGGAGGTAAAAAAAATCATATCTCACACTGTGTCTTCTCGAGAAAATGTTATCAATTGCATTGAGAGACCAGCTGACCAGATCCATAATTTACAATTCAAAATAAATTATGTAAAAGAGAAGCTCTGAAAAAGATTCACAGGACAAGAGCAGAAGCAGGTGCAGAAGAAAAAGTGTCTGTCTTCATCGAGTGCAAGCAGGAATACTGGAAGGGAAAAGGATACTGCTAACTCATCTGTCCACAACTATCCTTGGGTCAAAATGAGCCACAAGGCCTCATCTTTAAGACTGAGGTCTTGTGGCTCTTGTGGACAGCAGGATGATTAAAAACATTCAAATTCTCTCTTTAAATCTGAAATCCTAGGCTAAAGCCTCTACAGGTACAAAGCAGACTAATTTTACCAGCGTTTACAGATGTAAATGCAGATTATTTGCACTGAGGACATAACGTCATATAAACCAAACAGAGGTCAAAGCAGCAGAAATATCTAAAGAGCTTTTAAAAAATAAACTATACATTATACTGGAGACATTTATAGATGGCCACTTAAAGTTTATGGTCATGAAAAATGATCAAAAATCATGATCCATGCATGGCTGCTGACGACGTTGGTGTTGCTTTAAACCCCCAGCTGTATGAGTGTAACATAACTTGTTTCTATGAACACTATTTGTCAAAAAACCTGCTTTAAAGTCAAGTTCAAACTGTGTAGCTGTTTGTGAATAAACCACTCAAATTAGGAACTTTTTAAAGTATCGTCAAAACAAACTATTTTTATATACTGTATCTATTTTAAAATGTTTTTTCCTCAAACGCCAGTATTAACAGTGTCACACCAGTAATGTGTTGATGGTTTTTATTGCAACAAAACTGGTGTGTTTCCTACCCTCCACATTAAGAGCATAATCCAAGTAGTTTCCTTAGAGGATATATATTTAATTTCAAAATAAAATATGTTCCTTTATTACTAAGGATTGTTATTATTAAAAAATATCAAAATTAAATTAAATGTTTGTTCACATAGACCCACCTGTCTAATTTTATAAGTGTAGTATGACAAAAAAAAGTATTGTGGCTAAAATATGTGCTTAATTAAAAGAAGGTCAAGCATTTCCACTACAGTAAATAAAGAAGTGATGCACTCAAGTTATTTTTCTATGAAAATGGACAAATTTTATTTTTTAAATTGCTGTTGATTAGATGTGGGTAGTTTTGTTGACACCCTCCACAGTCAACATGCATTTTGGCAAATTTCTGTCTGGCATTTAGTCTTTTTCTGCCAATAGTGGACCCCCTTGGTCTTCTTCCATAAAGCCCATTATGACTCAGAATGTGACAGATGGTTTAAAGTTGGGACTCTGCCCGAATGGTTGTAGATGATTTTTTTTTTCTTTTGTTCTTTTTCTAGCACTGATAAACCAGGGGTGGCATTTCCACTTACGTCCATGACCTAGGAAGTTAACTACAGTTCTGTGAGCCTCATACTTTTTAAATACTATGGCTCCTGTGATGACAGGATGTATAAAGCTGCTTGGAGATGATCTTATAGTCTTTACCCTTAACGTGGATAACTATAGTCTCGTTTCAGGGCTCCTCAAATGGGATGTTCAGTGGTGAACAAAAGGATAGCGAACTACTCAGTGATATTCTGTTGTTAATGTTGAACCCACATGCAGGCTGACATGGGAGAATCCAAGGTAAAAAAAAAAAATCATTATTTAAACAAAAACAAAAGTTGACGGGGCAACAAAAACTTGAACAAATGGATGAAAATGATAGAGGAACAGACATGACAGTCTGGGAAGCACAATGCACAGACAAAGGAGAAACACAGCAACGCTGAATTTATAGGGAGGCTGACAAGACAAAATGACAAACACCTGGGAGTGATTATTTGAAGACAGGTGAGACAGGAGCTGACAACAAGGATGAAAAACACTAGGTAGTGCAGGTGAACACAAGGACCTGAAGAAACAACTGAACCAAATCACAGACTCCCACACGCAGTGGCACGTTTGGCTGGCTGTTTGATGAAAAACTTGACCGCACCTGCAATACTAATTAAGTTCAAATATTTAGTTTAAGACATGATTATAAAATACAAGCCTATACTATTGTAGCACATCTGTGCAAAATAAACTGCAAATCTTTTATTTTCACAATTCTTTTTATGTTTATGCCAAAGCCATGCAGATATATACTGTATTAAACAATCGCTTTTAACTGAAGCACTTTTCACAAGAAATGAAGTGTTTCTGTGAGCTGGAAGGGTGCCAACTAATGTATCCCAGTCTATATTTAGGTAACTTCCAAATGTCTCAGAGTGTGGGAGTATAGTGATGTAATGTGTTTTTCAGCCACGTCCGGCATCGTTAACTGTCAGTCTCCAGAGCTAGGTACTAAAATCCTCAGTTGCTGCAGCAACAGACTCAGAATAGATGGTTAGGTGCCTCCTCTCCAAAATGTGAGTCGACTTACAGGACCACCCTGCTCGAGAGGGTTTAACGTGAAGACGACCAGATGACCTGGATCGGAGCCGTTTTACAGGCTCTTTTTACAAGGCTTTTCTTTCTGCACGGCATAATGTTATCTCTTAAGAGAAGTGCTGTTTGCACGACCTCGCTGACAAGTTGCTTTTGGGTTTGTTTTCAAGTTGCAACGTGCCTGCAACGTATCTGAAATGTAAATGTGAGTGTATTTTATTTTTCATAGTTTTTTTTTTTAGTTTATATATTTGACTTTGAATATTTTCAAGGTGCTAAAACAAATTTAAGAAAATTAGCATCCAGTCAAATCCACTTCTTGAACCTGCATCCCTTAGACTCTGCCATGTCCATCTCCTTGGAGGGTTGTTAGCTTAAATCATGAAATTACAGGTCAGCCCTTTCAGTCTGTAGATGTACATTTAAATCCTTCCTCTCTTCACTTCAGTGTTTCACCCACTTATTCCATAAGGTACAAAATGTCTCATGGCTCGCTCTGTCTTCGTCCACCTGTCCGAACTGTCAGTGCGCTTGCGTGCTTCCACTGGACCGGCCGTCTCAAATGCCACCCGATGACTGTTCTGCTGCAAGAGGTGGAATCATTAGGGACAGCACGGAGGAGCCTGGAGCTCTGAGGATTCCAGAGCGCCTTATTAAAATAGATTGGGGCCTAAATATCTGCACTTTGAAAGGCGAGCCTGGCGGGTCGCGTTTCAAAACAAGAGCGGCGTGCTATCGTGGGATGGCTGGTGTTGCTCGGCAGACGCGACTATAGTGGTCTATTTATCTTGTGACAAATGACAAATTTTAATTTGGCTTTAGTTGAGTGGTCAGCTGGGAGCAACTACATGGTCCTTGGCTGGCCTCTGGCCCATTCATGTGACCCTGTTTTCCTCAAATAACACACACACACACACACACACGTTTAAAACATGCTGCTAAGCTCAATGGGACTAACCTGTATAAATAAAGATTGATTGAAAAAGGTCAGTTTAGGCAATTTACCACTGCACACAAGATTCAAAGGGCTTAAAGATGATTAAAAATATAAAGTTAAATTAAAAAATTTAATTATTACTATTTCATTAATACTATGCACGTGCAAAGAGGGCATTTTAAACTGCCCTTAAATTGTTTGTATTTTGCTTCCAAGACTTGTGCCTGTTGTGATCTAAAGTGGTCTAAAGCTCAGAGGACCAGGGTTTTGGGACACCTGCCCCTCCAAGAAAATGCCTTTGCACATTAGACAGGTATTGGCTGCTTTTAAATATTCCCTCAAAACTGTTAGTGTTTGAATTAGTTTTGTACAGCAGTTTCTTCCATTGAGGAGTTTTGAAGGGCTTTATCAATAAATCTGAAACGATCAACTGGTCCTCAGCTTCTTAAAGATCTTTCAGAGCACCCAACCATGGCATGTTGGGCCCTGTGTGTCCAAAATGCGTGTCACGTTAAAAACTGAGGACAGTAAAGAAGTGGGGGTCAGAAGAAGACATGCTAGGCTGTAAAAACTTTTAGCAATAGATGAAAAATGTCCAAAACATGCTCCAGTCTGAGACAAAGTTTTTGTAGTGTTTTAAGTTTAAGCTCATTGATTTAATTATTTAGGACCAATGTTTTGCCATGATTTTCATACATTTTTCAAACTCTCCCAATTCCAGTTCCTGAAAAATATTTTTCAGAATAAAAGAAACAAAACAAAAAAAAAATGTCTCCACATTTATGGCAAGGAAAAAGACCTCACACACAAAATTTCTAGGAAAAAGGAGGATGGGGTTTACCCCGTCTAGAAAAAAACATTACATCACTGCACGGATTAAACCATCCATCCATTATCTTTTACTCGCTTCTTTCATTTTGGGTCATTGGGGGTTGCCGGTGCCCATATCCAGCAATTGCTGTGCGAGGGGCGGGGGACACCCTGGACAGGTCTCCAGTCCATCACAGGGACACATAAACAAGACAAACAACCATTCACTCTCTCACTCACACCTAGGGACAGTTAAGAGTTACAATCCGTCTAACATGCATGTTTCTGGTCTGTGGGAGGAAACTGGAGTACCTGGAGAAAACACACACATGCATGGAGAGAACATGTAAACTGCACCCAGAAAGGCCCCCGGCCAGGATTTGATCTGGCAACCTTCTCCCTAAGAGGTGACAACTCTACTAAATGTGTCACCGTGCTACTCGTGCTGAAAGGTCGTAGAACCTTAAATGAGTTTTGACGCCTTTACAGGCTGTACTTTCAGACAAAAAAATAAATAAATAAATTGCAGATATGCAAATATGAAAAAGTCAAATCACCACTGAGAGCATGTAGTGATGGGAAACAAACTGGAGTACACCCAAACATGGTGCAGAACCAAGAATTTCTACCAAATCAGATGGTTGATGAGGGAACTTTATCATTAAAATATAAGAAAAAAAATGTCAAGTGTCAAGAACAAGTGGGAAAAAGAAGGAGATATATATCAGATTAGAATAATTACGTAGTTATTCATTTTGTTATGTAGTTTGAAGGTTATCATTGTTTGAACAAACTGTGAAAA
>JARVLU010000179.1:14316560-14344479 GCA_031762415.1 Simpsonichthys santanae | reverse complement strand
GATGTTGGCACCTCCACATCATTGCATTCCGTTTTTATTCACAATTTGTTTAGTGTCCCAACTTTTTTGGAATCCGGTTTGTATATAGAGGAGAAACTTTGTTTTAAGAATTATTATGAATCTGTGTGGAAGAAATCTCAAACTCTTTAGATTTTATAAAAAGGGTTAAACACCATTTAAAACTAAGTACTTTATTGAACTTGTACAATAGTTTAATTTATCACCATATTTCTAAATGTAAATTAATTTGGGCTGGTACCAATCCTGCTTACGGTACTTACAATCAGTTCATAAACTTTAACAATCTTCTGTAAGATTCACATTTAGCTCCATCTACACTTCTGTTTAAAAATTTACAAATACTGTATTAACAATTTATGATGTGAATAAGAATCAAACAGGAATCTTGATGTGTAAAGTCATATTTATTCTGTCATCTTTACCTAAATATTTTCATAATATCCTTGAGTTTAACTCTATCATTCACCTTCTACAAGGAGTGGGGATGATTTACATATCCCCTTCTGTAGACCATCAGTGCTAAATTTTCATTTATCATTAAGGTGTCGCGCTGTGGCACAGTTCATGTACATTATCTGTATTTAAAATAAAATAGAAACAAAGCCAGCTCGTTGCTCTTTTATGACCTCTCTTGCACATTTTTGTTTTTATCTTTTCCTTTGTGTGTTTTCTTTTGTTGAGCAAACAATAAAAAATAAAAAAATAATAATGTTGTGGTTGAAGTTGGTGTTGTAGCCTTACTTCCTACGCAAGTCCCGTGGGTGGTTTGTCTTTGTGCAGCAGGATGTCCTTTGTTCCACTTTTTTCCCTGAGACAAGTAAAAACGAGTGAGCAAGACTAAAACTTAGAACTGACAGTTTTTCATGCCATCTGGCTAAAATGGAACAAGAGAGAACAAACACAAGTGAAAATAATTTAATGCCATCATTGACCATAGATTGCACAATGCATTAGAAAAATAGGACCCTGTTATTTTGATGGGAGGATGAACTCACAACCTGCTTTGGAGAGTTTGAGTTCAGCCTCTGTTACCATGGAGATATAGGCAGGCTTAATGAGCCTCCTTCCTATTGAAAACTGGCTTTCAGCTCATAAAAGCTAAGATGTTAATAACTTCAGCAAATACTGTACTGTAATACAACATTTCAGGTTCAACTCAACCTGGTAGTCTGGTCTAAAGCAGGTTAACTTCACAGAACAGAACATTTACGTTGGGTCCAGCAAGGCAAAACAAAAAATCCCGTTTTAATCCCCCGTGTAAATTTTGTGAAAAGAGCCCTGTCACAATAATCCAGACATTGATTGTTGTGTTGACACTTCTGGTAACGCCCTCCAGACCCAAACAAACTGAGGGACAACTACGAAAAGTTATTCTTCGAGTGTGAATACTAAGAAATATATCAGCTGTTTGTTATAGTACACAAATTGCCACAAACACTCAAGAACCTGCAACAAAGGACTCCCGAAGAAAAAAAGGCACCACCGGTTGACAGCGCTAACTTCTCCGCCCATTTAGCTTTCAGCTAAGCTAACGTTAGCTCACGAACAAATAGCTAATTACATTTTTTTTTACATTTTAAATGAACTGCATTGATGTTTATTTTACTTTCATAAACTCGAGTTACTAAATGGTAGTCCACTGAAAATAAACCACTACCAAGCAAGCGTTAACTTCGCAGCTTTAGTTAGCACATACTGTTAGCTTGTTAGCTACCGGTACGCTTCTCTTAAGATTTTACTTTCTTCACTCACCTGAAGAGACAGCCTCCTGAGCCGAAGTGCAGATATTTATACTGCCGCGGTCATATCTGATAATTATGGAATATATGCTGACTAGTAACAATGCTGCGGAGTTATTTAAGCCCGCTGTGCGGCCTTTAAACCCTGCAGTGGTTTAAGCCTTTCTAACTAGGTCGACCTCGCGCATTCCGACAGACCGCAAGTACTGCGCATGCGCAGTGGAGACTACACTGTCAAGCGGTAGATAACAAAAAAGGTCAAATCGTGTACGTAATCTGGACCAGTTTAAGTAAGAAATGTTTCGTCCCCCATCCAGAGGACTTCGTCAGTATGCGGCCTGCCAACCCTTAATGAAACTGTTCCAGATTACATGATTTAACCATTTTGTTACCTGGATGAGGGGGACAAGAACGGTGAGCAATGTCAGAGACGCTCTCAATGACACTAAGAGTTCTGATAAGGATGGAATAATCAGCCAGCTCCCTCTGATGAGATCCGTAAACATTCTTGAGGCCTAAAACATTTGATTGTTAATCATGATTGTTTTGGATGGGTGTGTTCTGTTTGCACATGTTAAAAGTCTACATCTGAGATTCCAACAGGAGGTTGGCTGGAAACAGGTCTGCCTGTGGGACAGATCTGGTTGGCAGGCCTCAGACTGATGAAGTCCTGTGGATGGGCGTTGAAATGTTTCTCACTTAGAGAAATTGGTCCAGATGACATGATTTAAATCTTTTTTATTGAACTCTTAAAGTTACATTTTGTTTTTATTTGTACACCAGTTTATACAAACAGTACAAACTTAACTGACAGAACTTTATCTTATAAGGATCTGGACACTTACACTTGTTTTTGTTTTTTTTCTCCACTGTTGATTTCAAACCTTGTGCAGCTTTTGTCATGTGAAAATGTGAAATGAATACCAAGTGTTCACTTGGTTAATTTTCTATTCGTTTTAACAGTTTTATATGAAGGTAAATATGTTGCAAACCCTGTGAACTTATGCAAGTGCATGTTTGTCTTTAAGGCACAAGTTGACAGTTGTAACATTACCTTCACAGATTTCCATTTTTTTATGTAGCCTAATTAAATCCACATTTATTTTGTCTACGATTGTGCTTGCAGTGTTGCTTTATCTGACTGGCAAGAATGCTTATTAAGCATTTTTTGTTTTGTTTCACGATTCCTGCACACTTTGTGCCATTTTAACCAAACCACATATGAAAACGTTGAGCATGAGATGGATGCTGCGTTATGCATTTGAAAATAACTTTAGAAACAGCTTTACATTTAACCTTTGGTTAACTTTTTTTAACCTTTAATTTTTAGTTAGTCTTTTGGGTATTTCAGCTAGCTTTTGCCTGCATCGAATTAGTAAATATTTTATTAATTTTAGTAGCCTAATCATAATTTTAGCTTCTAGCAAGCCTTTTAGTACATTTAGCTCATCTTTGCTACTTTTAACAAGCTGGCTGTTTAACTAGCATTTAACTTCTTACATGTTTTAATTAGATGTGATTCGTATCTTGTTGTTGTCATTTAGTCATGAAAAAGTTCTTGGTGCCATTACTTTTTATGTAGACACCACATTGCATTTCCTTCACTGGATATTTAACCCCTTGGCACCCAAAAGCTGTTCTCCACAACCCCTTCATATGTGCTGAGACAATGTATAGAGAGGCTGATTAATCAGTAATAAATTAAAATAAAATAGTTGAACTCATAATTTTACAAGTTTTATTAATATTACATCACCACAAATGTTAAAAATTGCTCTCTGGCTTTACAATCTGTACAAATTCTGAAGCCTTATGTCCAAAAGCTCCCACTGGTTGAAGAAACACCGACATAAGTGGGAGAAATATAAAGTAGATGATCACTCTTAGAGGACAGACTTAAAATAAACATGTAAAAATACAAATTTCAAAAGCATTTACATTATAAACAAACAAAATTACAACGTTATTATTATTACGATAACCTTTATTAAACCAGGCAAATCCCATTGAGATCACAGATCTCTTTTGCAAGGGAGGTCATGTTTTTGTTCTGTGGGAGAAATCCCACGCAAGCACGAGAAGAACATAAAACTCCACACAGAAAAACCCCAGGTCCAACCGGGGATTGAACTGAGAACCTTCTTGCTGTGAGGCAACAGTGCTAACCACTGCTCCATCGTGCTGTCAAGTTATGGATTGCAAACGTTTCAAGCAAAAATGAGATTCGTACCGCTGATCACTTTTTACTTTCCAATAAACTTTTGCAAGTACTGTATACATCAGTTTGGACGTCAACAGCAGATTTTAGAAGGTTAGCGTAGAAAAAACACAGTATTCTGAAACTTGAGTAGAAACAAGATATATTTTTTTCACTGTGATGTCTTAAAACCTGCGCTAGAGCCCTTTAAATGTTGCAGTGAGAAACAAACTGAGCAAAAAGGATTTTATTTTCACAAAACATGTCAGCAATGCCAACAGTGTAGGTTCAGATAAGGCCAAACGTTGCAGCAAAAATAACTCTTGTGAAACACCCATCTTGCTCAGATTGGACTGACTGCACTGGAACAGATGATATTTCAGCTGCGTACCTCTTCTCACACTGGAAAGGTTTGCAAACTTTTTCAGATTTTTCTAATGTAAACACAAAAGGGGTCTTATGTTGGGTCAATTGTTGTAACGATGCACCTCATCAATAAATATTAACCTGCTGGAAAGCCTGTTTATTTCCTTTAAATGGTGTCACATTTGTGAGAAAGATGAATTTGTGGGTTGAGCAGCAGAGTATGTGGGTTGCACCCATAAAAAACTTGCCAAATCTTCTCTGCAATATATATACTGTATATATATATATATATATATATTTTTTTTTTTTTTTCAGTTTATGACAGCCTATTTATTTGTCTCTTTTTGATGCCACACTTCCTGCTCTCTGACAGGGGTCACCAAAGATATTTGGGGAGAGGAGGACTTGTCTGGAGTGGGTTTCCTCTCCCCTCCTGTGGACAGACTTGCCCCTTTTCCGAACACAAGGACCCCAACTTGTCCGTTCTCCAACCTGACAGTGAACTTGAAAACCCGTATAACAGTGAGAGAAAAGCACTTGTTGAAATAGAAGAATAAAAATCAGAGAAATGGGGCGTTTTCTCACTTTGGGGGACGCACTTCATGAGCGGTTCGTAAGGCTCAAAGTCTTTAGGACAGGTGTGGTGGCACTGGCCGTGGAGGTGGTACATGTTTGCCCTGCACCTCGTGCACGCGCTCCTCCTCGTGCACAGCTCACAGCCTGCAGGACACTCTGGCACAGACACAAAGAAAAATGGAAGATGAGGTAAAAGCTTTCGAGCCGCGCTGCGCGACTTCTGGGGGGACGGTCTCTTACCGATGCATTCTCGCAGAGCTGCGTTCGCCGTCAGCCCGTTTGGACAGCTGTTCTCACATTTCCCTCGGAACAGGAAGTGGCCCTGATGACAGCGAGTGCAGAAATTTTCACTGAAGCAGGAAGCGCAGTCTGTATTGCACTCTGCAGGTTAATAGAAATGAAGAGTGACCACAACATGAAGTCTGTAACACTGCCCATTGTTTCAGCACTCAACACTGACAACTCAACAACTGCAGGTGCATGCAACAAAAACATACAACTGTGATCAGATGTTTCCACACACCAACATGTCTGCCACGCTAAACTTGAACTTAGTTATAGTAGTTCCTCGATACGTTCCCTCGATACGTCGCGGTTTGGCTTTTTGTGGACTCACTCTTTCGTGAGTTTTCAACCTAAGATTGAACCAAAAAAAAGAGAGTAGCTGAGCGTGACTCAGGTAGCTGACAGGAGCCCTCTCCCGCTTCCGCTTCCTCCTTTCTCTTTCCAAGGCTGTCTGTCACAGCAGAGAAAGAGAAAGGAGGGGGTGGGGTCTACCAACAGGCGGGATCGCAACAGACAGCCTCAGAAAAAGTAAGGATGTGTGTCTTATACCTGAGTGAGCCGCACGAGTGGCACAGACTGTTTATATAAAACAATCAAGCGCGACCCGAACCGAGCCTTTAGGAACGAGAGCAGGAACAAGAACGCTGGATGCTTCAGGCACGAGGCGATCAGACAAACTGGCAGAGACTGGGGAGCAGCAGGGAGACTGGGAGTGACACAGGTGATGAGCACGAGTGTGACTGTGGCGGAGAAGTGGGCGTGGCAGAGATCACGACACGCTGCGCTCTCTTTTAGAGCGTTTAGAACATTGTTAAGAACAGAGTGTTTGTAAAGCTTTAAAATATAAATACTAAAATAAATATAAGCCCCGCGATAAACAAGGAATTACTGTATAGATAATTTTCCTCGTGGCTCAATGGGATTGAGCTGTTTAAATAAAGGTTGAATGAAAACAATAGAGAATTTAAACTACAAACACGCAAACTAATCAGAAGCTGCTGGAACCAGTGTCACTTTAGACAGTCTTATCATGTTTTACACGTCTGGCTGAGATAATGGTTTTAAGAAAGTAGTTCATGTTCCGAAATCAACGCCTGGAAACCCAACCAACGTCTGAAGCTGATCACATGTAAACTACAGGTGGAAGGAAAAACGTTTGAACGTAATGACTAGAGGTGTGTGAGAGCAGAGGCTCCCTGGACCTCAGAGCTCCAGCACGTGTTTAGATGTTTGTCTGCTTCATGTGTGGGCCTGACTTTTGGACAACTAGTCATTTGTTCGTTCGAATCAGGTGTTTGAGCAGAAAAACATCTGAAACTCTCAGGGGAGTGGGTGAGTTTTGGGACTGGAAACCAACTGTTCAGCATGGTGGTGGTAGCATCGTGCTACAGGGTTGCCTCGGTGAAAGTGAAACTGAGATTTTATTTATTTTGCACAAAGTAAATGGAATAAAAAAGGAAGAATACTATTTAAAACGTTTTAGCTCATTTTTAAAGTTAAAACTTGGACATGGTTTTGTTACTCCAACAGGACACTGACCAAAACAACCTTCAGAGCTGATTGTAAATTGAACGTGTGCACCAAAAATCATGCTGGGTTTTTTGGTCAATGTTTTTGTTTTTAATTCAATCTCTTCTCAAAAAGAACAGCTGGAAAAACTGCAATGACACCCAACAACAATAAAACCCAACGCTCCTGCACGCGTTCACTGGTACGTACTGGTGCAGGTGCTGATTTGTGGCGAGCGCGTGCCGTAGTGACCTCGAGGACAGGACGAGAGACACGTCCCCCTCTGCCGCATCCCGTCCAGCTCCAGGTGGAAGAAGAACCGAGGTTTACACGACAGACAGCCGTTCAGGGCAGAGCACATTGCACATCCTGCCTGGCAGTCGCTGCTCACTGAAGAACTACCTGCAGCAGAGGGAACACATTTTCAAACAGGCATTTGTGCAAATATCTGCTTCTATGCAAATAAAACCACCGTCATGTTTATGCCATGCAAACGATGGGATTACAAACCGTGACCTCAGCTTTAAAACTCCCAGTGTGCAAGAGGGTAAATCCATTGGAAATCTATGACCACATTGTTCCCTGCAAGCTGAACTGTACACTTATTGTCTCCATATGTAGTCTCTGTCTGCTCTGTCCTCAGCAGGAAAGATAAATCACAAGTCCCGGAGGACTGGATGATACTTACGTTTCCATCTCGGAACACTCGTGCCCTCTTGGCCTTTTGAAAGATTCATTAGGTGCAGAATCCAAATCAAGGACGATATTTGCATTTTCCTTCACATTCAGAGCATTCACACCCCGAATCCCATAAGACGCATTTCAGAGTTGTGGCGGTGCTCTGCAGTAGGTATTCAGACGTACTCGTACAGAGAATCCAGCGGAGAAGAGCAACAAAGATGTTTTCTGGAGGAAAAATCCCTCGAGCTTTCCATGAGATCACTTGGGTTGCCAGAGTGCCATGAAGAATGCAAACAGAGGAGAAACATCATACGGTAGTCGCAGCCCCGATCTAATCCAAAGTTTGGGTAAGCTCTCTTTTCTGCACATGTTCACACTCCCACCCTCCTTCGTCCTAAACCCTCCTTCTGAGCCATTATTACACCGACAGGGTCTCTTCCTCTGCAGCAGAATAACATCATTTTTTTTATTATGGTGAATCATCCCATTGTAAATATTTATCCTCATTTGTCCCAACTCAGTTCCAATGATTCAGTTCAGTTTATTTATTTTTTAGATTTGGGGTTCCTTTCCACTTAAAATCCTGGAAGTTGACCACAACATACAGAATTAAAGGTGATAAAAGGTTAAGAAAAGCAGTGTTTGCATATGAGCTGCAACTAATCGTTTTAAATTGGAGTCGTTTTATTATAGCAGAAAAACACATTGATGTTTTAATAGTTAAGATGAGCTAAATTAAAAAAAAAAATTAAAGTGACTGTTTTTCTACAATTGCGGCTTATTTTGAAAGGATTATAAAATGGTTTGTGGGTGTGCTCGTTCTTACTGGCAGTTTCTGGGCTTCCACTGTCAAATATTTGAAGCAACGTCAAATAATTACCAGATCTGAAGTGTTTCTACTTAAAATGCTCGTCCGTTAGTTCTTAAATCCAGTCTGAATTAAACGATCACGCAGCAGAGCTGTTCAGACATCTACAACAGGTAGGATGCTTATTGTTAACGTTTCCACAGAACCACAAACAATCCGAGTTATATTGTTATGATGGAGTACTAAATGCACAAACACACTTGGGATTCCTAGCAAAAAATATTTTCATTTAAATCTTCCTGCTTCTCTAATATTAACCTTGAGTTCAGGCTGCTGACGTTAGCTGAGAATTATGGGTAATTGCCTGAAAAAAAAAAAACAGTCAGAAAAAGGCATGCAACAGGTTTGAGACGTCTGGAAAGCGTTTTTAAAAGCTACAGTAATGGCTGCTGAATTAAATGACCAAAAAGGCAAATAAACCTTTAAAATAAACAACTGTCTTCAAAATCCTGACGAGGCTCGTTTCAAAATCAAACCAAAGGAGACTTATTCTTTTTTAATCCAATGAAAATAAAAATATAAGCATTTTAAAGCACTTGACGTCAAACGTTTGTCTCATTATATGTGAATTAAAAAAAAAAACCCGAGTGTTCCTTTTATACTTTGTACTTCCACCTTTATTTTCAATGTTCAAACTGTTGAGAACACGAGCGAGCACGGCGTGTTTTCTCTTCATATTTGGGTTCACGAAATTAAAAACAAAAGGATGATTTGACTACCTCCAGACGAGAAATCAAAATTGGAGAATATGGGTCAGAAAGAACTTGAAATTCCCACAAAAAAACGCTGGCAGACAGTGAACACGTCTGTCCTCCAGGTTTGTTGTTTGGTGCGTTATCAGATGTTTTAGGAACTCGCTGCTTCAGTTCCCTCAAACAAACCTGAACTGTCGTCACACAGAGGATTGTGTGTGTGTGTGTGTGTGTTTGGTCTCAAATCTTTTCTAAACCTGCCATTTTAGGATTTTTTTTTCCACCCTAAAAGGCCAAATGTAATAAAGCATATTTATTTCTGTGGCTCTTGCTCCTAAACTGATAACGATGCTGGAGTGTGAGCAGAACGAGACATAAAGAACATTTTGCATCCTTCAAAGCTCGTTCTTTGTTGTGAAGCAGAGATCTGTGCAGGTTAGCATCTCTGGAAGAACCTGCATGAGATTTAACTCCGGAGCTGATTTATCTCAGAGAACCTGATTTAAGAGGATGCACACAGACAGAGGAGCTGGACCAGGCCTCATGCTTTAATCTCCAAGTGTAAGAACCTACATAATCCAACAGGCAACACGCTGACTGGGGAGTCGCAAATCCCTCAAGAACAAGAGCAAACCTTGACTGAAGGACAATAAAACAACACCCAAGTGGAGCCTGGAGGTGTCCAGCTGCTGCAGAGTAACATCATCCATCACACCGCTTGCAGTAAATTTGCAGACGGTGCCTTCAAAGCCCGGAAAGAGGGTGAGAACGTTCAGCTCCACTGCTGGTGATGCCTTACACCTTGCAGCAACAGGAAGGAAATAAAGACAGAGGTGAAATAGTTTGGAGAACACACACAGATGTGTTATCAGATATTTGGAGGCTGTTTTAAAAAATAAAACTATGTGAATCACAGGCAGATGAGAGGTGGCTCCACGAAGCCCCCACTCCTAAATCTGACAGGGAACATAAACATGACAAGGCGATGCTCGTCGGGGTGCCAGATCAGATTCTGCAAGAAAATAACCCCGAGAGGTTGAGGAATGTCAAGAGCCTCAGAGAAAAAAAAAAAAGGATGAGAAAAGACAAAACTGTACAAGAAAGCTGAGCGTTTCAGAGCTGAGTACAAATAAAGTTTTACTTGGGGACCAATAGAAACCATATGGACTCAGAACAAGTTTTCTCTCAGATGCAAACACAACTGAACTCTGTCTAAAGTTGGAGTGTTTCCTCTAAATGTCCAACTCTCCATGGGTTTAGAATGACTCAGCAGAAAGTGTCACACCAGAGAGTGCTTCATGAGGTCAGTCTGGCACCAGGCTCAGGTGAAGCACAGATCAGTGTTTAATTATAACACGAGCAATAAAAAAAAAAAAACTACATTCTTTTCAGGGAAGATGTCTGGCCGTGAAGAAGCATGTGGTGAAAAGGAATTAGCGGGATATCGTCTCAGAGTGAAGATAATCTGTGTGGCGTGACGAAGAGGAGGAATTCGAAGAGGCCGTGAAGCGTGCAGCTGAAGACAGAAAGCAGATCGGAGCGCGAGCCGAGATGCCAGAGCCCCATCCACAAACACAAATCTGATTCAGGCCCTGAACTCTTCAGTTATGTCAAAGAAATCCTTCAGAAATATTAAGAATTTTACTCACCCCAAAATATTTGGATTTTTAAGGCAGGATCACAATGATCACTTTGGAAAATGTCTGTTGAGAGCCAATTTATTTTAACATTTAGGCTGCGAGGCTGAAAAACTCAAGATTTGAGCCAGTGTAACATTTTCAAAGATTTAATAGGAAACAAAAAATAAAATTAAAAAACAGGTACAGGCATGCAGGAAAGAGAAGAAAAAGTATTTCAAATGTAAATGTTCAAACAGCAGCAGAAAGAGAAGAACAGTGCAACTGGAATGGTTCTCTGTGTCGTCTTCATCCTCGTGACTTTTTTAACATTTTCTACAAAAACAGAAAAACAACAAAAATATATTTTTTAGCTGATGTGAAGTTCAAACTAAAACAAGGAATAAACAGAAAAAAATACACCTTTTAGAGCTTTTACTGATAATTATTCAAAACAAAAACAAGTAAATAAAACATTTTAATTTCAATTGAAAAACTTCAGAGACAAACTCACAGGCTTAATTTAAAATGATTTGACACTTTTTAAGAACGAGTCTTTAAACAAATCTTTTATTACTTCACAAAACTATAAGGAGCTCAGTTTTCATTCGCAACAGTGTAGTGAGATTATTATGTTATACGTATAATAGTATAGTCGAGTATTATGAAGTTTAGACAACACTCTGAAAAAGTGTTTATTAAAAGGTACAACTGATTAAAACCACCAAGAAAAAAACAGAAGAGAAACTACTGCTCCTGCAAAAACACACGACTGCTGAAATTCACTGAAGAAGCTGAAACGTAATGACTGAAAGCAGAAAGATAAATAACAAACACTAATTAAAAGTAGCTAAATGTAACAAAAGGCTAGCTAAAAATCTAAAGTAAAAGCTTAAACAAATGCCTAGCTAAAAGTTAAATATAAAAGGCTAGCTGAAAGAGAAAAGAAACAAAAGGCTAGCTAAGTTAAAAGTAGCTAAAAGTATCAAAAGTCTGGCTAACGATAAGTTATAGGTCGAAGAACAAAAACTAAAGCAATAAGACACAAAGAGGCTGAATCTGAAGCAGATTTCAAAGATTAGCTTCAACGTTTTTGGAACAAATGAAGAGATCTCGATGTGATTTAAGAGGAAAATGTATGTAAATCAGGTTGTTTTTAGAAAAGTCATAATACTTATCAGAATGAGCTGAACATTTTGATGAACAAATGAGAAAAAAAAAAGATCTATTATAGCCTCTATTGATTTCTCATCCAGAACACAAACATTTAAATGTGGCTTCATTGTGAGATTAGACAAAGCAGAAAGCATTTTTTTACTGACCTGGTGGACACTCAGGGACAGGTTTTACACGGGGACACAGAAAGGGCATACTAAGTTGTTAAAACTGCTTTTATCATATACAGTAATCTACATTTAAATCCAAATTATCTAACAAGTATATCTTCAGAAATAATCCTTTCTTATAACCCTCCTATTTTCTTTTGACATTGCCCATTTTTCTCTGTTGCTGCAGTAGGGAATGGGAATCTGTTCGTATATTTGGCATTATTTTGAAGCTCTGGGATTCATCATTTTTAAATACAGTACTGTATAGGGCTGGAATTTCTGAAAATATCATTATAAACCTAGACAGATTGGACAATGCAAACATTGTACTATTCTTAAAAAGAGTAAAAACAGTACCCAACTTGCACTAATGTATAATAACTACATTTGAGGGGGTCCTCAGGGATATAACTGACGATGGCATTTCCTGATTTAGTGAGGATCATTCATGAAAAAGTCTGACAGAGCTGACAGAAATTGAGGACACAAATTTGACAAGCAGAATTTTATGGAAAATGTCTGAAATTCATTTTATGGATTGTTTTAAGAATTAAAATAATAATAATAATAATAATAATAATAATACAGTACAGTATATTATTTTGCACACGTGTTTTTGAGTGGGTCGGCTTTGTGACCTTTAACCTGGGACAGGTGTATTAACATTAACTTCCAGATCATACAGTAAATCAAATTATCTTCAAAAATATTTAAAGTGCTTGAATGTTACAAACAAATCACTTTTGTTTTTGCTCTCACTTTTCATGAGCTGAACTCAAAGATCTAAGACTTTTTCTATGTACGCACTACGCAATGTAACTTTCTCTCAAATACTGTACTGTTTAAAAATTTGTGTAAATCTGTTAATGAGCACTTCTTCTTTGCAGAGATAATCCATAACACTACATATGTTGCAAGTTTTGAGAGAGCATGCAATTGACAAACTGACTGCAGGAATGTCCATGTTAGGAGAATTTGGTAGTACATCTAACCAGCCTCACAACCACAGACCATCACCAGCCGCTGTGTTTGTTGTCCATAACATAACCCTGACCAATCCCACCGCCACCATTGGCCACATGAATCACAACACTGACATCAGCAAACCGCTCAACATGACACCATACACGCAGTCTGCCATCTGCTCTGTACACTGAAAATAGGGGTTCATCCATATAGAGAACACCTCTTCAACGTGCCATACTCATCGAATGTGAGCATTTTTCCAATCAAATCGGTTAAAATTATGAACTTCAGTCAGGTGGAGACCCCGATGAGGATGACGAGCATGTAGATGAGCTTCACTGAGATGGTTTCTGAAAGTATGTGCAGAAATTATTTGGTTATGCCAACCGATTGTTGCAGCAGATGTTCAGGTTGCTGGTCTCAAACAACCTTGGAGGTGAAGATGGTGGATGTGGAGGTCCTGGGCTGGTGTGGTTTCTGCAGTTTAGAGGCTGGCTGAATGTACTGCCAAATTTTCTGTAGCGCCTTTGGAGACGACTTATGGTAGAGAAATGAACATTCAATTCACGGGCAACAGCTCTGGTGGACATTCCTGCAGTCAGCATGCCAATTGCAAGTTCCATCAAAACTTACAACATCCGTGGCATCATGCTGTGTGTGTGATAAAACTAAACATTTTAGAGTGGCCTTTTATTGTGGTCATCCTAAGGCACACCTGTGCAAGAATCATGCTGTCTAATCAGCATCTTATATGACACACCTGTGAGGTGGACGGATTATTTCAGCAAAGGAGAAGTGCTCACTAACACTGATTTACACAAAATTGTGAACAATATTTGAGAGGAAAAGGCCTTTTGTGTACAGAGAAAGTCTTAGATCTTTGAGTTCAGCTCATGAAAATTGGGAGCAGAACCAAGTGTAGCGTTTATATTTTTGTTCGGAATATAAAATGTTTAAGTAGGACGTGTTTTGTCCCAAGACTCAAAAATCAGTGATATACCATCTTAGTTTTAGTTTGCATTTGTTATATTTTTTGTTAACGTTTGTAATTTATATTTCTGTTTGTTTTTTGCAATGAGAATGTGAAACATTTCGAGCCTCCCTATGTCTTGTACAAAGAGCAGCATTGACAAGAACGTTGACTTTGATTTTAGCAAACATTTTGCTTTTAATTAAAATTGTGTTTTAGCTTCTTCAACAAATTTCAGCAGTCACTCAGTAGTTCTGTCATTTACTGCTGACTGATTTTATATTGGCCTTTTTTTTAAATTGGCCTTTTGTTGTTCATGTGAAGTAGATCCTAAGGCTGCTTGCAGCCATTTCTGAAACATGCAGCTGTGCATCGTTATTAAGGTATTTAATCTTATGAATACCAAATATTTAAATATAATTTCGGTTACCTTGGAGACTGCTTTAACGTGATGCCCTCTTATCGTTGCAGATTTTTCCTCAAACGCCATGGCCTTCGCCTCTTCAGCCAGGTTGTTCAGGAACAGCACTGTCAGTAGTTCAATCTAAGATCAAGTAAACAGCAGCTGTGTTGGTTGGTGACCTCAAGCTAAAAAGCGAGCAATCAGGTTATTTGTGTTCACCTACCAAAGCTTCTGACGCGGGTCCGAACTTTACGTTGCCCTTCGCTTTAGTCCTAATAATACTTTTTAGTTTGGGTGCCTTTTTCAGCATTTTGCTTTTGTATTTCGTACGAAAAAAATATATGAATACTGAAAACGTCTAAAACTGGCTGATTACGTTTTCTAATCTCCCGCTTCTGTTAACATCCGGTGCGAATCTTCTTCTTCGTGCTTTCCTTGTTGTTTTGTTGACGTCACACCACTACTGTTTCTTGTTTTGTTGCTTGAGTGGGGACGATTTAATATGTTTACATTTTTTATTTACACCAACATTAAAACACAAACTTTATCCAAAAGAAATGGGGGAAAAAACTGCAAGATCAAAACGAGATATTTTAATTTAGTACTAATATAGTTTTGGTTGGGCTGCCACCTAGCGGTTCGGTAGAGATACTGCGTCAGTAAATTCAACATTTCTACTTCCGGGTCATGATCAGAGCAGTAATGGCGGCCACCGGTGAGAAACAATTCGACATGAATAACATGCTGCAGTTTATGAAACTTATCGGGCAACTCAAAGTAAGATGTATTTCAAAAGTCAGCCATGTTTTTAGCGTTTGGTGTCCTTTAAAGACAAAGAGTGTCTGATGATTCTGCCTTTAAAAGTTTTTTGTCTTAAGCCAGTCAGCACCTTTTAAAATTTTAATTAATATGAACAGAATGCGGGTTTATTACCAGACAGGCGATACTTTGTACTGTATCAAGCCACCCCAATCTCTTCATATAATTTTGTTTACAAACATGCAGAATTCCTTATTTTTAAAATGATCTTGATCAAAATTTCTGCAGGTTTTGTGATAGTTTTTCGTTGGACATAAGCTACTTTTTCAGTCATTTTCAACCCATTTATTGTACCTGAAAGTACTGTATAAATTAACAATTTGCTTTAAAAAATTGAGATGAGGACAAGTGGGGGGAAAAACGTGTCTTCTCTGTAAATTTATCCCCAGAAATTGAACAGTATCTTTACATGTCTTTAAAGACTTAGAAAAAAAAAATCCTGCAGAGACCTGGACATGTTTTTTTATGACCCTTGTGGTTACCTTCAGAGGGTGCCTCGAACGGGCTGGGTGTACAGGAAGGTGCAGAAACCAGAGAGCGTATCAGATCACATGTACCGCATGGCTGTGATGTCTCTGACCATCACTGACCCCACAGTGGACAGAGACAGGTGGGTAGAAGTTCACTCATAGAGAGGAGTCATTTATCTGCACAGCTCATAGTGTGTTTGTCCTCAGGTGCATAAGATTGGCTCTGGTCCATGATATGGCAGAGTGCATTGTGGGAGACATTGCTCCATCGGACAACATCAGTAAGGAAGAGAAGCACAGAAGAGAGGACGCAAGTTACTTGCAGCATCCAACAGTTTAACTAATCACATCTTTTTAAGTGAACAAGTACATGAATATAAAGGTTGGCTTGTTTTGCTTCTTTCTCAGGAAGCAATGAAACATATGACGAATCTTCTGCCAGAGGGACTCAAACAGGAAATTTATGCACTGTGGGAGGTATGTTGCTTTGGTGTTTGTTTTTTTTTTATGCAACGTCTTTTGCATGTCTGTGCATCTTGTGTCATTTGTTAAATGGCTCAGACGATAACTGGGATGTTTAGGTGAAACAAGTGTTTGTGTCCCTTGCAGGAATTTGAACATCAGACCAGCCCAGAAGCCAGGCTGGTGAAACAGTTCGACCTCCTGGAGATGATCCTGCAGGCTCACGAGTACGAAGAGCTGGAGGGAACACCTGGAAGACTTCAGGAGTTCTTTGACTCTACCAGCGGTATGTTTCCTGGAGCCAGTAAACCCATCAGAATGTGACTTTGGTGTATTTGTAAGGTTTAAAGTGAGCCTGCTTTAACTCGAGTTCTTTTTATTGTTTAGGTCGTTTCCCCCACCCAGATGTTCTGCAGCTGGTCGGCTGTTTAAACAAACAAAGGGGAAGTCACAACACCAGCGGAACAAGGGAGAGTGAGGAACCTTTAGGATCTGAACACACAACTTCACACACATCCTGAGTGCATGCAAAAAAAACAAAAACAAAGCCTGTTCGAGGATGGACTTGAAAACAAAATGTACAGTGATGCTCTTCCTCATTTCCTTCTAATTTTAGGTCATAAACTGTTGTAGGTGATTAACAGTCTACTGTTTTTTGTTTGTTTGTTTTTCTTTTACAGCAAACCTAATCTGACCATTTTAAATATGTTTACAACTTCAAAATGTTGGAAATTTTTTTTTTGAAAGGTGACCTTTAAAATGGTTCCTGTTAGTGCAGCATCATTTAACTATCAATAAAGATCTGTCAGTAATGAAAATAAACCACTGGGAAGTGTTTTACCTCCTACAGAGCTTCTAGCTTTTGGTATCACTTTTTTGAAAATATCTGTACTGCTTAAATTTTTACTCAAGCTTTATTGCACATTTCAAATAATTTTTTTTTTTCAATAGAATATTATCATCCAGTAGATTTAACATCCCAAGATTGTAAAAAAAGGAGGGAAAATAGTTGCAGCACCACATTTATTTCCATCTATGTGACCAGGACAAACTATCAGAAATTAACTGACACAATCAGATTTAGTCACTTCTGTTGTATCAGACATAGTTAGTTTTGTTTAAGCCTTTTAAAATGTACAGACCAGTCCTAAAATATTTAATCAGGCCAAATGATCACACAAGACTATTTGTATATGTGTGCAAAAAATGTCTTTAATTTTTTTCCTTCGTTCATTCCCCTATAGATGAGACAATCACATCATGTTACCCCATTTTAGTGCTTGAATGTTGATGAATAAATACATTTTGAACCCTGGTAACTTTTAAACCTGTAGTGGATAAAATCTTCAGCACATAAACAACCAACAACATTTAACATGTTACTGTTATATGAACGTTACAAGGAGTCTTTGCAGATGTTATAAATAAGAAAACTGATAATTTATTGTTTAAGGAAGGTGGTTCTAGCCTCTTGCAGCAAAGAATCAGGAAGTGCAAAAGGAAAGTTAATATTTTACACAAAACGTTTAAAATTCAAATGTCATACTTTCTGGAGAGCAGCTCATTCAAACGTGAAGATAAACTCTTGACTCCCACGTCGATGCGTTTAAAGAATGCAAACCAGGAAATATGTTGAATGACCGTCATGATGAACAGAAACATGCCTGACATTTGGCCAAGAAATGTAACAATAGTTTTTGTATCGTGCAACAGTCGTCTGTAGTTAAATGTTGGTGTGTTTTAAACTTTTTTAATTTAAGTAGCAAGTCCTCGAACACAGCTCTATATAATATACAGGAGGAGGAATAATTAACTGCCTACTTTAAAGGATGTCAGCTGGAATGAGTTGTTTTTCACAATTTGAGAAAATGATCTAAACATTTAGCAATAAACTTATGTGAAAAATACAGACCATATACTGTAAATTATCTCTGTAACTGAACCCACACATCTGGAGTGTAACAGACTGAGAAACCTCTGGAGCACAAACTTTGTCTTTGCGTTCAAATTCAACAACAGCTCGTTTCATTCATTGGTTGTCTTGTGAGATTCACTTAAGCTCAACAATGTCTCGAGCTTTCAAAACAGAGGAAACACGTTATTTTCATTAAACATCAGGTCGCAGGAACAGTCATGAAAGGAGTGAAGAAACTTTAACAATATTGTCTGCACTTATTGAATAAAAATAACGTGTGCAACTTCGGTCAGAAAATTCAGTAAAAAGAAACCGCTGCGAGTTCCTGCTTTAAAGTCCCGCCTCACGGTGGAGCTCAACATGTCCCCTCGGGGCTGTCAGTCAGGTTTGTGGGGGTGTCCTGAGAGCTGGCGTTGGCTGCGGATGAGAGGACGTCCTCGAAGCTGCCTCCAGTCCCCGGACCACCGACTTTAGTCTGGTTAAAGAAACAATAAGTTTTTTATTGATGATAATGTGCTACTGTGCTGCAGGTCAAGCTCAAGGGGGCACACTTACAAATACCATCGGGCTTTAAAAGCCTTCATGTGTCAGTAAAATATTCAGCTATAGACTTTCTACTGATCATCTTGATATTGGAGCCCATGACCTGCCTGGTCTTTGACAGCAGATAAAAAAATGGAATAATTTAAAACACATTTACAACATGCGTTTTCATAAATGACCATATGATTTTTGCGATGACGTGTGTGACTGTTGAGGAGCTAACCATATGAATCATGAACATTTCACGAGGATGGACAGATGGAAGAGTTTCATTTACTGCAGAAACAAATTAAATGAGCTGCAGCTGTGAGCTCTCAGTTACATCTAGCCAAACAATTATGTTATTCAGTCCAATTATCACATAAATTGGGTCAATTAAACAGCCAGGTGTTTAACAGCCCGACACATGACTGTTTGATGAACTTCCTCTTGATTTTTGGCTAAAACCTCTACTGCGAGATTTCCTACAACTGTCAAACTGTAAACTATTTTTCCCCATTCAGAGTGAATCAAAAACAAAGTTTCATAGAAAATAAATCTGTTAAACGAATGGACAGAAATCTTCAGTGAGGCCAGGGGGCGGAGGGGTTCAATCTCTGCTCTTTGCAGATGATGTGGTCCTGTTGGCGTCATCATGCCGTGATCTCCAGCTCTCACTGGAGCAGTTCGCAGCCGAGTGAAGTGGCTGGGATGAGAATCAGCACCTCCAAATCTGAGGCCATGGTCCTCACTGGAAAAGGGTGGACTGCTCTCTTCAGGTCGAGGGTGATGTTCTGCCTCAAGTGGAGGAGTTCAAGTATCAGGGTTTTGTTCATGAGTGAGGGAAGAATGGAGCATGAGATTGACAGACTGGTGCAGCATCTGCAGTATTGTGGACTTTGCCGGTCCGTTGTGGTGAAGAGGGAGCTGAGCTGTAAGTCAAAGCTCTTTGTTTACTGGTCAGTCTATGTTCATACCCTCACCTATGGTCATGAGCTGTGGGTAGTGACTGAAAGAATGAGATCACAGATACAGGTGGTTGAAATGACTTTCCTCTGCAGGGTAGCTGGACTCTCTCTCAGAGACAGGGTGAGAAGTTCAGTTATCTGGCAGAGAGTAGAACTGCTGCTCCACATCGAGAGGAGCCAGTTGAGGTGGTTCAGGCATCTGGTAAGGATGCTCCCTGGGTGCCTCCCTAGAGAGGTGCTTTGGACATGTCCAACTGGAAGGAGACCCCGGGGAAGACCCAGGACATACTGGAGAGACTATGTCTCTCGGATGGTCTGGGAACACCTTTAGGTCTCCCCAGAAGAGCTGGAAGAGGTCGCTGTGGAACGAGATGTCGGGGTCTCCCTGCTCAAGCTGTTGCCCCTGCGACGCAACTTTGGAATAAGTGGAAGATGATGGATGGATGAATGGACATTAAATGAAAACCTGTATGGAGTTATAGGTAATAGATCTACATCTTAATTAAATAATTGAATTTAAAGCTGCGATTGAAAAGTTACAGAGGGATTAAATATTGATGTAAAAACAGCATTTATTGCTTGTTACTCTAAATTACAGACTTGTGGGATAAAAGGAACAAGTGGTAAATTAACCAGAGTAACAACAAACTGTTTGATAAGGAAAAATAAAAAGCTTGGAGATTTTAGAAAAAGCTGTCCGCTGCAGTTGTTATTAACATAAAATCAGCCAAAAAGACAAATATACACACAAATAAAGTTTACCTTGATGGTGGAAACTGTATTTTCAACTTTTTCCTCAAAAGACTTGAAGCCAGGAGAGTTTCTGTTAATGAAACAAACAAACAAAAAAAACTTTACCTTTTTAATTAACATACAGGTTTTACACTTAATTGTCTAAATGAACCAGAAAGGAATAAATTAATGGTTGAAATATTTAACTGTTGTGACTTAATGTTATAACTGTGGGTTTAAAAAAAAAGTAAATTATTAACACAGATGGTATACACATGGGTGAGGGGAAGCAGAAATGATGACTGATAACGTGTGCGTGCGTGCGTGCGTGCGTGCGTGTGTGTGTGCGTGTGAACAGTTAACAGATGCAAACAGAAGCGCTCAGTGTTGTTACCTCATTGTGGGCATGCTCATCGAGTGTCTGACAGAGTAACTGTCCCCAGAGAGCATGATGGGAGAGGAGGCAATGATTAACAAACAAAAGCAACACGGACAGTTAGAAAAAGTTTTTTTTTTTGTTTGTTTGTTTTTTTCTATGTTGTGCACTGCAGAGTCAGCCTCCCAGCTTCTGACAGACCAACTTTCAAAAGTTCACTTAAGCAGGAATAGATTTATTTCACTGGATCTGTTTGAAACAAACAAATCACACAGATAAAAAGTTTATGTCTAGAAAGGCACCAGACAGAGCTACATTTTGTTTTTAACTTTCAGTGTTAAACAGTAAAAGGGCAAATTAAAGCCAGCAGCTCTTCTGTTTGTTGGCCAGAAAAGCTAAATTTTGGCCAGAAAAGCTAAATTTAAAATGGCCTTGCTGCATTCAGGGACATTAAGGAAAGTTCAGGACATCTGTTTCACATGACCAGTAAAAATAATTGATTTAGGAACAAAATCAATTAGCTCTGAAACTGGGCCGAGACAAGCTCGAGTCCATGTCGTAGATTATCTGAGAGACATCTGCTCAACTAGAACAACCAGATGCACCGTTCTTACCCTATGGAGTTGGACCTTTGGAGGCATAGAGGGAGACGGAGAACACTTTTAGAAACTTTTACAACACTTTGGACAAAGCACAAACAACGTTACACATTTTTTTCTAATTCTCTCTGGTCAAAGCAGTGAAGCTGGCAACACAAAACTTTTTCACAACAAAAAGCAGATGCTTTGGAAACTGGAAGATGTTCATGACGTGTTCACCGTCTTGTTGAAAATGTTCCACTTTAGATAAAAAGCTTAACACACGCTTCATGGCAGGAGTGAAGAGACAGCAGCTTAAAGAGAAGCAACACAAGATTAAATAAAACAGAAAAGAGGAATCAATGGTTCGTTGTCGAGCTAAACACAAAACAGAGTTTTGAAAGAGAAAAACATGAACATTAGTTTAAAGGCCTCCACATACTCTAGCGTACTCTGTGTGTACTCTGTGTGTACTCTGTGTGTACTCTGTGTGTACTCTGTGTGTACTCTGTGAGCCACGCGGACTGCGCACGCACCGTCCGCAGACGGTTGAGACTTCATACTCGTGTGTATGCTGTCATTTCCAGGGAAATGTGCTGGATGGGTGGCCCTGGTCGGTGTCGGGCTTTTGATTGCGTCAGCGGACATGCGCAGCTGACGATCCAGTTTGGATCACCACCGGCCGCTCGCAGCTGTTTGACCGTGCGCTGACCGGCCGATCAAAAGAGGCACAAAGAAGTCCAGACGAATCAATGCCAGCGACCCACCTGTGGCTTAACTGGACCCAGCCGCTGCGTCAGCAGATGTGCTCGACCGACGACCGTTACTAGCTATATTATAATAACTATAATAATCCACCGACTCTTGTTAATAAACAAGAAATCTTACATTTTTCTATGCTTGGCTGAATGGAAGCACATGTTTTAAAACCTACATTTACTATTAATGATTGATGGTTTCTTTCCAGATGTGTAATCTGCCAATGAAATAGACACTAATGCACCCCCATACCATCAGAGAGACTGAACAGTTTGCTGACAACAGTCTAGACACTGCCCCTCTTCTTTAGTACAGAGGACTTGGTGGTTCCCACTTCACCTCAGTCCATTTTAAATGAACCCAGAGAAGATTGAAGCATTTATGGATGGTGTTCACATATGGCTTCTTCTTTGCACGATAGAGCTTTAACAGGTACTTGCAGCTGGCACCATTAACTGTATAGACAAGACAACGATTTGGAGACGTGCTCCTGAGCCCAGTGAGGTCTGTAACTGAATCAGACCTGAAGCTCACGGGCATCCAGCATCAACTTTCAGCCTCGTTCGTTGAACTTCTCCAGACTCTGAAAATGTTTTGATAATCTAAACTGGAGATGACTGAATATTCAGCCAGTTCTCTGTTTTCCCACTATTTTTAGATGCATTTTCCCCATTAGACTGGTGAGCCTCTGCCCATTTTTACTTCAGAGATTTATGCTTTCTGAAATTCTCTTTGTATTCAGGTTTACTGACTCAGTTTGTTACAAACTTCTCCTCCAGCTGTTTCTTATTCATACCACTTACTTTTACAACCTTTTGTTGCCTCTGTCCCAACATCTTAAAATGGCAATTTCCCCCCAAAATGGTATCATTTCTTAATTTAAACATTTGTTGTGTTTACTATGTTGAATTGTGAGTAAAGTGAGACTCGCAAACCATTGAATTCTGTTTTTAATTGACATTTTACACAACTTTGTCAGAAATGGACTTGGAAATCATAAGACATATAGAGTTTATTCAGTAAAAGTTCTACGTTTTTTAAAGAAGTGAACAAAAGAAAGGTTCAGAAACGCTTGCAGAATCACATGCAGTGACATGAACATGCCTCCTCAAACCACACTAAAACAAACGGTGGAAACATACCTGCGTGGAAACAGTAACTCTAGACCAGCCACGCTACAAATACAGCAACGACTGAAATGAGTTCCTGTCTTTGCAACTCTTTCACGCAGTGTTCAATAAGAATCATAAACCACGGTTTTTCTCATGTGACACATGAAGATTTAATCAGAATCACAGCTGTGAGACAATACTCAAGAGTTTCCACCAACGTGGTGGTGAAATTGTCTGCTGCCTTCACACCATTATGATCCAGTACAAAGCCAGGCTGGTCTGTATGGTTTACTTCCTGCTATTCTAATTAAGCTTATGTTGCATCCGATGATGTTTCTTCTCTGCCACCTCTGCCTTGTGGGGTTCCTCATTTTGTTTTTCTTTAATATACCCCCTCTGGGCTACAGTTAGGTGTTGTATCATGGTTATAATCATCAAATGTCCGTAAAGCATGGTGATTGTACACATCATCAGTCTACACAATCGATTGGTTAAAGTTAGAAACAGGATATATTTGAGCCTCCTTCAGTTAAATCAGAGTAAAACTGAAGTGGAGCTTTATAATTTCTAATCTCCAGTCTCTTTTCTTTTCTAGCAGAACACTAAAAACAATAACTGAAGTTTGATAAACATGTTCAGTCCAATTACTTTCACCTGGAAATGCAACCAAAATACGCCCTCTGTTGTCAACATGAGCAGCTGTAATTTATGCTTTTGTGTTGGCACACTTGGATTATTGCATCTTCCTTATTCTCGTTTAAGCCAAGACTCACATTAGTTGTTGCAAAACCTATCTGCAAACCTCCATTTTGTCCCACAACACCGCCGTTCTCATCTTTGTACATTGGCTTCCTATAAAACTCAGGATTTGATCTGAGCTCCTCCTCATCTTTAAAGCAAAAACATTTTTTTTTTAATTATACTTATATTTATATTTGATTAAATGAGAGGTTTCTTTCAGTCATCTTTGTTTTCTGACCTTTAAAACCTTCTGTTTTGTCAGAATGAACGAGGTCACCCACTCTCTCGTCTTCTGTCTTCATGGACACCAAATTCTTTGTTTTTTTCCACACACAACACAACGCAGGCACACAGCCGCTCTCGCGTTTTTATTTTCAGCGTCTCAAACAGAACAGCTCAGCCTGCTGCAGATGAGAACAGAGGAAGAGCGTCTGAGGGAGGACGGGCTCTGCCACGAGCCTTTCGGCTAGCTCAGAAAGCAGCTTAATGTTGGATTACATAATCCCACGCTCCCCTGATCTGTTAAAGCAAGAGTTACAACTCTGGTCTCTGATACAGAGACGATGGAGCGGATACGGAAACGTGATTAGATTTGAATGTAATGAGCTAATTCAGGTGGTGTGTGAACCAGGTAAAACTGGTTTAGCCATGGAAATATATAAAATGATTATGGATCTGTAACGGCAAATTATTTTTAATCAAGACTGTGAGCCCAAGTTACTTTACAAACCTGAAATAAATAAAGAGATAAGTTATCTAGACAGTTCAAGTCAATGTTTTTTTTTTTTTTTTTTTTCGGCTGCTCCCTTCTTCAGGGGCCACAACAGCAAACTAACTCGTACAAAGATTTGGCAACTGTTTTTATGTTGGATGTCGTTCCTGACACAACCACAGACCACAGAGCTACCACAGCCCTCTGTGTGGAGCAGAGAGCTGCCTTAAAGGGCGCCTGGGGGAGCAGATGGTGGGGGTTAAGGGCCTTGCTCTAGCACCCAGAGTGGGGCAAATGAGGGTGGAGGCAGGTGTGGGTGCCTCACCTTTCCAACCCACATTTTGATGTCGGTACGGGGAGTTTAACTGGTGACCTTCCGATCATAGGTCCACCTTCTCTAACCTCTGTGCCACCACTCCCCTTTTAAAGTTTCAAGTTAATAGAGAATATAATTTGCTTTAAATAGTTTGGAGTTTGTCTCAGAATGAAAGATGACACTTTGTAATTTCTGAGTAAATATACTTTTGTTATTTTGATGGATCCGTCCTAGTTATTTTAAGTTTATACCCCAAGAGTCACAAATATAGCCCAAAATTTTTTTTAATAGATATGCATCTTTTACAGGCTAAACAAAATAAATTCTTTGGAAAAATGCCAATAGCCCAAGAGTCACATTTTGTATCTAATAAATGCTGCAACTTCTCCTCTGGAGAGAGTAACATACCGTATTTTTCAGACTATAAGACGCACTTAAAATCCTTTGATTTTCTCAGAAAACCGAGCCTTATAATCTGGTGCACCTTATGTATTAATTCTGGTTGTGCTTACTGACCTCAAACTGATTTTATGAGGTACATGGCGCTCAAAAATCTGTCAAAATGTTTTATTTTCGCTTAACGCGCCTTATAATCCTGTGCGTCTTATAGTATGAAAAATATTGTACATACAGAAAAGGAAGCAGGTGCAGTGTGAGGAGGCTTGGGCTCCATCTTACTTGTTTGTTAACATGCAAAACTTACAGATGAATTATGAGGCTAGTATGACCCTGATAAATAAGATTCATGGAAAGTTAAGAATTTCTGAAAGTGTGAACTGTTAAAAAGTTTGTACTGTATATAAATATTTATATATCTTTTTTTTCTTTTTCTTTTTTTTTAGTTTGCTTGTGTGTTTGTTCTATTGTTCCACTGGGTGCTGTTTGACACAATTGGTTTGGATCATATATTAAAAAATGAAACACACATAGACTTGGACTAATGAAGCGTGGCTTGTATATATGCATGTGCATGTTTGATTATGAAATTAAAAAATGAGGCTCTTCAAATATTAAACCTGGAAATTGCAGAACAACAACAAAAAAATACTGCTGGTATTTAAAAAAAAATGATTTTAAGAAATAAATATCCAACTTCATCAAAATGCTCAAAATAGACAATTTACAGTAAAAAAAAAAAAAATTCACAAAAATATTGAAAATTTTTCAACATTACACCACTGAGGCCAGCAGAAACAAGTGAAACTACATGAATGTGTTAGGCTTGAAGCAGTGATCAGTATTGTGAAGGAGCTGTCCTCTAAAAATCCTACTTTTATTCCTCTTTGCTGACAGATCTAACATTTGTTCCACTAATCTTTATCTAAACTCCATTAATCCACTGAGGCATACAACACAGCAAGCAGCTGTGTGTGGGGCCCATCAGACTTATAAAGAACATGTTTTCTACATTAAATTTCAACTTAATCTAAAAATCTTTTTTTTTACATATTGTTATAAAAATAAAGATATTTTTAACAGATGTGAAATTATTGTTTACCTCATGTCTCCAAGTTTCCTGGTGATGGCACTGCTGAGGTTACTGAAGGCAGCTGTGGTTTTCTGTCCAGCTGTGGACAACGTCTCCGACGTCTTCTTGTACCTGACAAGCGCACAGAAACAAATGTCGAGTATTAACCATGAGGTTATTCAGTCTGAGAGCAGCTCACCTCCATATGAGGAAGTAATTATCATTCAAAACATTTGCAGAGGACAAAATATATATATTTTTAAATATCGGGGCTTTCAGATGCAGATCGTCAAGTCAACGTAGATTCTAAGCAGTTTAAATTATCTACATAAACATCATACGTACAAACATGACCTTACTTTCATTTTTAAATCCCAAATTCATCCACTAAAAAAAAAGCTAATTTTAAATAAATTCCAGTTCACATCTTTTGTTTTCATTATGTTGGTGTGTGGGTTTGTATTGACATGTGGATCAGATACAGCCACTTTAACCAATCACACGGCAGCGTTACCCCAGAGCTCACTCTCCTGTGGTCACACTGGTTCATTATAGATGAGGACGGAGGCTGAGTGTGTAAAGTGATCCTCAGAATAAAGTAACTGGATAAGAAAAGAAGCCTTTAGAGAATATCCACTTGCTTTCTCTGTCTCTTGGTGTCTGAGTGAAAACTCAGCTCTGACCATCTTAGCTGGCAAATTTGATTTTCAGCAGACTGAACAAGTCAAACATAAAGAGTTTAACTTTTTCCTGAAGTTCACAGCTATTATATCATGACAGAAGAAAGTGAGGAGCCGAGGGAATGTGGGTTTATCACCAATATTATTGCAATATCAAACAATAATTTGACACATCGTAAGTTTTTAAAACCTTGTGCATCTCTAATAAACGAGACTGCTCCTCTCGGCTCCACCATGCATGCACAGGACGGTCATTCTTGATGCAGATCTGTGATTCATGGCAGAAAATGATATGACAACTTGTTGCCAGTCCATGCCTCTTTGGTAATGGTCCCACTCTAACTACAGCTGTCCTGTGCTGATGGTAGCCCACACACAGGATGGTGAACCCACAGTCCATCTGATGCTGCTTGTTGAGGTACAGGATGACTCAGGAAGTTGTAAAGTTTCATTTCTGGGACAGATGTCATGTGGTTGTATCATGCTGCACAATACAACAATCCTCCTTTGGTGTGGTCTCTCTTGAACAACTGAAACCTTCACATCTGGCTGCCTTCATGTACCCATCGGTTCCAACACTGGCCCACCCTGACAACTGTACACCTACACGTTGAGAGATTACTCCATGTAACTGATCGTTCTCATGCAAATCCACAATGTGACCAATGTCAAACACCTTAATATGCTCAGAATGCTGTTTAATGCGCCTGCAATGCATACTCTGTATTCGATGACCATTGCTGACTGACTGTTGGGTACAGCTGTCATTTCTAACTTGGGGCCCGAAGCCTGGCCTGGCCTGAACGTTGCCCAAGCCAGGCCCTAATAAGATGCTGGATGGGTGGGCCAGATCGGTGTCGGGCTTTTGATTGCATCAGCCGCGATCCAGTTATATGGAAACAAGGTTTGCCATGCATTCACCAGCTGCACGTAGCCATTTCACCGCGAGCTGACCGGCCTTGAAAGAGGTCAAAAGTTCAGTTAAGCTTCAGATGGGACTATATGGCCAGGAAGTGATCCATCGTCCAATGGACGTTCATTCAGCCGCTGCACTCAGCGGACGCTCGCAACC
>JARVLU010000179.1:14262532-14281942 GCA_031762415.1 Simpsonichthys santanae | reverse complement strand
ACTTTGCATTAATCAATTTAATTACTTTCATACATGACATCTAAAATCTGTTTTAATCATATCTGTTTTATTCATGTTTAATCATTTGTCCAAATAACTGTGTGGCAATTACTCCCGCCTCATATCCTACACAACATACTGTTGTAAAAGAGCACTAATTTTGCAGACACCTCTCTGTTCTCGTGGACACGTGTCTGTGCAGAGCGTAGAGCAGACCATCATGTGATGATGGCACCAAAGCTGCTGAACATATCCATCTGCCTGATCAGCACCTTTTGTCAGTCCAAAGATTTAGTCCATTCTCTGTGGACTGATACATCCAGCAGCCTCAGCCCCATCGACATGCACAGCCTGCATGCACACGTCTGTGTAGGAGCACAGATGTTCAAATGTAGAGGTGGGATTTACGATTCTTTGAACCATTAGTCACGTCACGATGTCTGGTCGGTGTCATTACGACAGGCCGTGCATAAACATGTACAACCATAAGTCACTATGCAGAGTTGTACCACGTGAGTTGTCAATCATGCAACACGCCCCGCCCACTGAGTGTTCACTGTATAAAACTACAACCACTGCGCTCGTCTCTGTGCCTGTACCTCCATGTCTCTGTGGAAATAAAGAGCCTGTGTTTGTCTGCATTTGAGGAGGAAACCATGAGAAGGAGAAAAAGAAAGAACAGCTGTTTGAGGAGCGGTTGTTCACTTTAACAAGCCGTTCAGTTTGGATGGTGCATGAATGTCACTTTTTTTTTTTTAAAGAAAGATAAATCACAGGCAAACTTAATGAACCATGTCATGGAAAAGTAATGTGACCCCCTAAAAAAGGTTTAAACAAAACTGGACTTCTATTCTGAAGCTGAAGACTTTTCTCTTCCTGTCCAGGAGGCGTCATCAGAAATGTCTGGAGTGTGAGGAGGTCCAAGCTTTAACTGCATGAGAGGCTTCATCATGGATTCACATTCACCTGCAGGCTTCAGGTTCTGGCTCACAGAGAGATGTTGTGGTCACCTGCATGAAGGTGTGAACTGCAGTGGAGCAGACCTGGAATCAGGCCTGAAGCTGCATCGTACGTTCTGCAAAGTTGAAATCTGAGACCTCCTCCTCTGTTTCACGTTGCTTTTTCTTGTAATGTTCTTTTAGAAAAAATGAGGTCACTTTACATTTTAGAGCAGCACATCTCAGAAATTGAGACAGGACCATATTCCCTGAAACGTCCCAACCTTCTATAAATCTAACGTCTATAAGGACCGGCTGCTGGAGGTTTTGGAGAATATCCCATTTTAGTCTGACGTAGAGTACTAGATGTTCAGCAGTCCTGGGGCTTCTTCTGTTTCATGTTGCACTAAAGGTTTGGAGCTGGTGAGATGTTTGGCCTGAAGGCATGAAGGCAGGCCCGTGCAGCACCAGGACTCTTCTGTAAAGTCATGCTGCTGTAATGGATGCAGTGAGGTTCAGCACGGCCATGCTGGAATATGGAAGGCCAAAGGTCAAACCGTGTTTGAGCCCAGCACAGACGTCCAGCACAGATCCAGACCTGTTTTAATGCAGTGGCCCCTGAGGGCCCGAAGACAACGACCATCCAGTGTTCAGTCTTTGATTGATTTCTGCAGATCCATGAAATACTTTGAGGTGATGTGATATTCTAGAGATATTATTCTAAAATCTTAAGCTTTAAACACTTCAGCAGATGAACCTCTGCCCATCGTTACTTCTGAGAGTCACTCTCAAACACACTTTTCATGCCCAGTCCTCTGATTGATGGTTGATAATTAACCCAAATAATTCTAATCAGTTTTAACATTTGACATGTTCCTTGTGTTCCACTGTGATTTACAAAAGGACTTTATGGTATTTGCAGATTTGCATTCTGGATTTTAACCATGTGTCCAAACTGTTTTATCATTAGGGCTGTGCTAACCATTTATTTATTTATTTATTTATTTATTTATTTATTTTACTTGAAGCACTGACAACAATATCCCCTCAATCTAATTGATTTGGGAAAAAACTGCAAAATAGCAACAGATTATCGATTAATTAACAAAAATTAACTCGTTTTTTTCATTAGCCATAACCAGAATTCACTTGATTTTAGCAGAGCGTGTGCGCGTGCGCGTCAGACTACCTGCTCTCTCATCTCGTGGCCTCCTCTGGATAAACCGCAACATCTGGCTCCATCTTTCTTTTTAGTGGAAGAGGAAAGAAAGAAGCGCGCGCCGCCCAGCAGCAT
This sequence comes from Simpsonichthys santanae, assembly GCA_031762415.1. Classification (NCBI taxonomy): domain Eukaryota; kingdom Metazoa; phylum Chordata; class Actinopteri; order Cyprinodontiformes; family Rivulidae; genus Simpsonichthys; species Simpsonichthys santanae. The sequence continues at coordinate 14,279,710 of JARVLU010000179.1, read as the reverse complement.
GAAACACGAGCCGAGCTGGGCCGACAGCGCGTGCTCGTCGCGGCAAGGCGCTGAGAATCACTGCGGATTGTGTGGTGCACGGAGGGCTGCTGCTGGAGCCACGATGAGGATGAGGATGATGATGATGAGGAGGAGGATGATGTCAGTGTTGGAGCACCGTAGCCCTGAATCAGCGACAGACACGGACAAACGCCTCCACGCGCACGGATCAGCGCAGTATCGCGCGCCGCGCTCGCGCTGTTTCGACTGGTTGTAATGAAAAGGTGTCAGAAAGCGCAGTGGTCAAGCAGAAGATCAAAGGTCTTACCGCATCAGTCCCGACTCCCATGAGCTCATCCATTTGTGTGAGGGATGCTCACGAGGCAGCTCGATGGTGTTTTCCCAATGACGACATGTGACATGTGCAGAGGGGTACAGCTGCAATATGCGCCTTATTGGTCAGACTCCGTGGATCCTTCTCTCCTCCTCCTCCTCCTCCTCCTCCTGCTCATCCGCACGACGCCAGGAGGACGTCTGCGCATCTCTGCTGCGCAGCACCGCACCGTGTCATTTCACCTCCATCCCGGCCGCAGCGCTGACAGCCCCGCCGCTTTGAACCTCCTCCATCATGAGGGTTTGGTCCCGCGCCGCGCGCGCGCGTCCCCGACACAGACTCCACCTGCAACAGTATGGCAAGCGAGCTGCACGCGCCGCTTCTCATTGCCGCCTTCATCACAGAGAAGCTCCTCTGGCGCCACCCATGGAGAACTTTTCTTACTGCAGTGATGGAGTCATGATGATGACGTCACGTCCCAGAGGCTGAAAGGACAATTAAAAAAAAACTGTTAAAGGCCTAGCGTCCCTTAGAGGGATGCATGTCGCCTGCCACATTTCATGTCAGTTTTACTCTGAGATCATCTCCATCCATCCATCCATCCATCCATCCATCCATCCATCCATCCATCCATCCATCCATCCATCCATCCATCCATCCATCCTCTTCAACTTATTCTGAAGTCAGATCTCGGTGGCAGCAGCTTGAGCAGGGAGGCCCATCTCTTTCCACAGCCACTTCTTCCAGCTCTTCTGGGATTACTCCAAGGTGTTCCCAGGCCAACTGAGAGAGACGTAGTCTCTCCAGCGTGTCCTGGGTCTTCCCTGGGGTCTCCTCCCAGTCAGACATGCCTGAAGCCCCTCCCTAATGTGCCCAGGGAGCATCCTTACTAGATGCCCGAACCACCTATACTGGCTCCTCACGATGTGGAGGAGCAGCGGTTCTACTCCGAGACTCTCCCATACAACTGAACTTCTCACCCTAAGGGAGAGTCCAGCTACAGTTCAGTCCTGCTGGATTTGAAATGAAGCACACAGGTGGTTAAGAATCAGCAGTGAGCCAACGAGGGTCAGCAATGCTTTCTGTTTTACAATGCTGCTTCTGTTTCTCCAGATGTTTGCAACTGCTGAACCAGGTGGTGAGGTTGTAGGTCAGCACAGATTCTGTGCTGAGGGGGTGAAGCTGCTGGTGAACATTTATATCATTAGTTGTGGTGTTGACTGCAGAGGTTGGATCATTTGCCAAGTGGACCCCAAGGGATTTGATGAGGCTAACTCTCGCTATCGAGGTGCCACTGATGGTCAGCGATGATTGATGAAAAACCCTCCTACAAATCAACCACTGTCTCTTTCATGTTCTCCACATTTAGGTGGAGGTTGTGCAAGCTGGACCACGTTAAGTCCCGCACTTTGTTCCAATATTTAGTCTCATCATTGTTCTGGATTAACACATTCATGTCGTCTGCATATTTAAATGTTTGTTTGGTGTTGGAGCGAGCAGAGCCGTCGTGGCGGAGCGGACCAAACAGACAGGGGCTCGGGACAACACCTTACTCGCTGAAATGGTTTTCGAGGTGCGGCTATCCATCCTGACCCTCTGCTGTCTCTGTGCCAGGAAGTTCAATAGCCAACATGTTTGACTCCATCACCAGCAGACTTAGCTATTTGCTGTGGAAAATGGTGTTAAACGCTGAGCTGAAATCAGCTAAATGTTTCTCTGCTCCAGATATGAGAGTAAAAAATAAAGACAGATGGAGAATGGGTCTCGTCCAACATGAAATACCATCTAAAGGTTCAACTAGTATAAACTTCAAACATAACTTACCACCACTTATTACTCCTTTTAGGTTCTGCTTCTGCATTCGTGGCCTAAATAGTTTCAGTTTAGTGAAATTAAAGATTATTTTTCTACTCTTATTATCAGCAAAGTACGTCATGAAGTAAACTACTAATCTGACAGCAGAGACAGCGCCCCCAGATGCAGCGGTGTACCCTGATGCACTGCTCAGAGCTCAAAGACCGACACCATCATTTTCGTGCTCCACTTCCCATCAGAAGTGACATGAGAGGTCAGAGGTCATGAGTTATGTCATGTCATATATTATAGATAACATGAAGAAGTGCAACCCTTCTTCAGGCAGCAGCCAGCCTCACGTTACACAACACTTTGGTGTGGATGTTGTCTACACAAACTAGGGTTCCTCCTCTCTCCCTCCCTGGTTCAAGTGTTGCTTTTCAATTGAGCTGGGTTGGGTTACACTGACCTGCAAGAGATACAGCCTCATAAATACCTTGCTTTTCATAAATTATGAGCAGGCTCGCAAGCTGTGGTGAGCATTTGTGCCGAGTAAAGGCTGCTGCGGGTCAAGCATTGAGTGTGGACGTAGCAGCAGTGCCAAGATGGACATCTCTGTTCTGCCCAACAACAACCACCCTGAGAAGTTTCTCCAGCTGGACGTTGGGATGTTGGATACCACACAAGGCATGTACCAGGTCGGAGCGTTCGTGTCCAGTCAGAGGCGATGGCAGAACAGGGTCTACTCGCAGGTACGGACCGATCATGCTGCAGCCACTCTGCTGCAGGCTCCTCTTTGTGTTCTGCTTCTCACCTGCAACATTCATCACAAAAACCTGACAACAAAAGCTTTGATAGGAGGAATATTTACAATTTGTTTTGTTCTAAATCAAATGGAAGCATGCTCCTCATCTTCCAGTAGTAATTAGCTAATCATTCAGATATAAAGAACAAGAAACTTCTAAAATATAAAGACGGGCTGGGGCTCACTGATCTAATATTTGACCTCATTATTTACACATTAGTCATACAAAAGGATATCTGGAACTTGGAGCCAGTGAGCCAGAAGTGAACCAGAAGCCACGCTAAGCTAAAGCTAGCAAGAACTGGTAGACTCCAAATAGACTGATAAAATTAAGAAGTGTTAGAAGCCTAAAAGTGCACATTACAGTTTTAAAAAAAAAAGTATTTCCATTCATTATCTTTGCCCATTTCTTATGTCCCTGGTCGAGGGGAGCTGCCTGGCCAATAGTCACTGTGCTGAGGCAGAAAAAATATATATATATTGAAGGAAGTGATTCCCACAGTGTCAGTGTTTCACCTGTTGTTTCTATTGTATCACCAGCAAACTTAATGTACTGGTTTGCATTGACACAGTCGTGTTGACAGAAAAAAAAATCAGTGGACTAAGCACACATCCTTGAGGGACATCTGCACTCCATATCCTGAAGTGTGAGCTGTTACACCCTGTTATCCTTCTGACAGACCATTCAAAATCCAGTTACAACTGCTGTGGGATGGTTGTGTTAAAGGCTCATGCTATAACTTTATTTTTCTTTTCATGTGGCATAAAGTAGCGAGCAGAGCAGAATGTGATTGCGTCATCTGTGAATCGGTTGATGCAAAGGAAGGAGGAAACTGCAAGTGCAGAGAAAGTGGGAGGCTGCCTTTAATGTGTCCCATGACTAGTATGTTAAAGTATTTCATTATGACTGAAACGTCACAGGCTGGAGGTCAGTGAGGCAGAATGCAGCTGTTTTCTCAATCACAAGGATGATAGCGATCATTTTAAATAGTTACAATCCTCTGGAAAGATCTTACAGATATTCTATTAAGTCTTGCTCAGTTTTTAATGTGCAACCTTGAATATTATCCAGTCTCTGCTTACTGTCCTCCTCCCCACACAGGCGTTTCCTTCCTGTACTGTTCTTTAGGGCTTCAAGCCTGTTGTAAAATGTGTCCAGTCCTTGAGAGAAAAACATTAAGTGACCATCACTAACTTTTGAGTCACAAGTCACTCACAGTAACGTCACAAGTTGTGACCTTACTTTATAGTTTATGACCTGAATCTTCTGCTTTGGGCCCCAAGAGTCATGGAATGTTGCCTTGACTGTTTTCCACTTCTCATTGCTTTGCTGACCCTGGATTTGCTCTGTCCCCTGACCTCAGGGCTGCATCCCAAATTCCCAACCTTCCGTGGCTGTCTGACGCCACACACAACTTCTTCTATAAAGATTTTGATGATTGAGACGTCCCTGAAGTCAGTCAGTGTACTTGATATTAATATGGGGATTGATGTGTGTGATGCAACATTGAACATGATCTACTTAGAGTTTGAGAAACAGCTCTCGAGTTCATCTTCAGACCAGAGATTGATGTGCATTCCTGCAGCGAAAGAGAAAACATCAAATGAAATATGATCAGCATCTCAGAAGAGGGAACGAGAAGCTGCTTTGCAATCCTCTTTAATGTCTGTGTGCACGTCAGATCCAATGTGTTAGCTACTTTGGTTTGGAAAGTCAAAAACTGGTGATATCTGAGCTCACTTCTATTTAAGTTGCCTGATTAAAATCTTGGATGAACAGGTCCAAACTAAACTGAGTTAAACTGGGGTCTCCTTATCCACTTTTAGGACTTGTGTGAAAATCTGATGATATTTTAGATCATATTTATGCAGAAATATAGAAAATTGTAAAGGGAGGTAAAAAAAAAAGCATGAATCACATGTTGAAAGTCTTCAAAGGATAAAACTAATTCCACTTTAGATAAAAGCCTCCGTTTTAAGAAAGGATCTCGTTACTAAAGAACTAATTTGTTTCTCGAAGGTAAATTGATTTGATTTGATGTTTATTTATTCATTTTAAAAGAGCAATAAAAAAACAGTTTCATCAGATATAAGAATACAAATAGGATAAAATGAAAGGAGCAGAAAGAAGAAGAAATCTTATTATGTCTGCCCCTTATTTCACAATTTGTTCAAACAATGATATAACTCTTCAAACTACATAACAAAATGAATAACTCTATGAAATTGTTCAAATCTGTAATACCCAAGCTACATAACAAAATTAATAACTCTACACATCACCAATTAAAGTGGCATTACAGTGATTTTTATTTTATTTTTTACAGTGACAATCCTGGTTAGGGATTTATGAGTCTAACAGCTTCAGGGTAGAAGCTGTTCCTCAGTCTAGTGGTTCTACACTAAATGCTACACAACCTTCTGCCTGAGGGGAGTGGGACAAAAAGTGTGACTGAGTGTGCATATTTAAACAACGTGCGTATTCTGATGCCAAACAGAGGCATTGATTTTACATATAGGAACTCTTCATGCCGGTGACGGGATCCGATGCATAATTCACAGCAGCGATAGGCAAATGAGAGGAAAACCGGAGAACGCAGTGCAGAAAGTGGAAACTAATGTGCACCAGGGAACATGCAGACGGGCGCTACGGTGGATCAGTTGGTGGAGCTTTTTGCATCTCAGCAAGAAGACCACCGGATCAAATCCTGGGGAGTGGGGGCCTTTCAGGGTGGAGTTTGCATGTTCTCTCTGTGCATGCGTTGATTTTCTCCAGGTACTCTGGTTTCCTCCCACAGACCAAAAACATGCATGTTAGTCTGATTAACTCTAAATGAGTAACTGAGTAACTCTAAATTGTCTCTAGGTGTGAGTGAGAAAGTGAATGATTGTTTGTCTCGTTTGTCTCTATGTGTCCCTGTGATGGACTGGAGACATGTCCTGCCTTTTGCACAGTGACTGAAGGATATGGGCACCAGTGACCCTTGTGACCCGAAAAGGAAGAAGAGGTAGATACTGGATGGATGAAAGGATGGAACATGCAGACACACATTGTCTGCAGTGAGAACAACGCAGTCACTTCCTGTGCGGCTGCTTTAGAGTGCATTAATATGTAACCGGTGTTAATACTTGAAATATTATAGTCTACTCATGCTAATGTGTGTTAAAATACCCACACACTCATAATGTTGCATCATCTGTAGGTTTAAACAAAAAAATAAAAATAAAAGCAGAGCATGTGCTTCATTCTGATCACATCTAATCTAAGGTCCTACATTTGTCCCTCTCTTGACGTTTTTCCCATAGTCTTCTTCTTCTCTTTAGTCATTTGATCACTGTATGTGTGTGCATCTGTAACGTGGTCAAGACAAGGCTCATCAATCTCTGATGATGTCCCATCTCCCACATGAAGACCTCATGAACAGATTATGAGGATGTATCCTCTGCAGGCAGCGATAGCATTGTTGTTGCTGTTGCCACAACACCAGTGCTCTGAAGGCCACGGCCTGGTTGGAATGGTCAGACACGTTATTTCTCACAGACACGTGTTACAGTGTGCCAATTATGTGGCTGAATTTGTTTAGTGTATTGACACACTGGTGCCAATTTAAAACCACAAACACAATAAGAGCAGTGAACATCTTGTGCACAATGTAGAAAACGCATCTGACCATGATGATGTAAACTGAAGGACTGTACTTATAGATTTATTTACAACAGTTCTTGTAACTATAATACAAGAACTGTTGTCTTTTTAATGCATCGACCGGTATATGTTTTATATCCACTTATAGCTCAGTTCTTTCACTGCCTTTAAATGACCGCTTTGGCACCTGTCTTTAAAAAAAAAAAAAAAACGCTCTGTCTTCTGACTGGCTGACTCTCTGAAAGCATTTGCCTGTTATCCCCACTCCTTCCCTTGACAAAATAAATCTGTAAATGTACTGAGCAACAGAGTTTTCCTGTCTCTGATCAAAGAAAAAAAACTTATCTCATCCACCCCAACATGTTCCAGTCCAAATCCCATTAAAGACACGACCAAAATCTGCAGTGACAGTCAATTAAAACTACATCTCCCACCGTCTGGCGTGCCAAAGTTTCATACAAAGACGTTGTGCATTTGTTAATGGAAGGGGTGCATGATGGGGATGACTCTCAGCTACTACCACAGAGTTTGAGCCTTGTATATATAAACTTCACTGGTTTGTAGCCGTTTTAAGCTGTGACAGCCATCTTGAATCAAGTTACCCAAGACTTTCCTTTTTGATAAATCCTAGTTAGGCTTGTTATGATGCCATAGACTATTGGAGAACAAATTGACCTCACTTCCTTAAACAAATTGTTAAAATTGAATAGTTTTCATTTGATACCATTTCTACAAAGTATCTTAACATGTGATTCTTGACCTGCCATTGTGTATCTGTTCCTGCCAAACCCAGTCAGTCAATGCAGATGGCTGCTTGTCCTGAGCCTGGTTCTGATAAAGGTTTCTTCCTCATGAGGGAGTTTTTCCTTTCCACTGTCACCTTCACGCTTGCTCCAGATGAGAGTTCTGTGATGGAGTTAAACTCAAAGCAGTCTGCTCCTCGAATATAAAAATGTTATCAACTTACTTATGAACTTTTTTATTCAGCGCCCTGAGATGACTTCTGTTGTGACTTGAGGCTATATACAGTAAACTGAATTGAAATTGAATTGATTTTCCAAAATTGTCAATAAAATCCAAGAATTCATGAGATATTTTGCTAACAGAGACAACTTCATGCACACGCAAGCAGTTACACAATTACCTACCATTTATGTTGCCAGGTAATAATAACATTAGCAAGACTTGGTCAGTTAATATAACACATATAATTAACTACCGTAATTGAATATGGTAGATTTAATAGTAAAAAAAATAAAGAAAACAAAATTATTTACGTTTGCCTTTTTCGTATGTTAACAATTAAGAAATGTGCTAAAGTTGGAAAAAAAAAAAACTTTGAGGAAGGTGGTATAGAGTAAAACCTATGGTAGTTTGAAACAGAAAAAAAAAAAATGTCCGACAAAGTTTTCAGAGCTGTCTTAACTTTGAGCTTCATGATGTTTTTTTTTTATTTTTTATGAAGGACAACAGAAAAGGCAAAAGCATATTAAGTGTTCTGTCCAAAATATTACTTTGATTTCAACTGTTCGACAAATAAAAAAACAAGGTGCGATGTACTGTATGCTTAAAACCAGAACAATGCCCTCTCTTGCTGCCATTTTGTGACCACCTGACGTGACGCCAGGTTAACACCAAGCAAGGTACTAAAATCACTCTTATTATCAGTGGATAAAATCCAGCCACACAGCCTCGTTCACAAGATTCTTCTCATTTTCTGTCAGCTTATCAGAGAGTCTGCACATTGAAGACTTTTTATCAAAGCAACACAAATCACAGACAAAACAATTACTCTAGATGACGGATAAAACTGTTAGAATCAAAATATATTTAAGCAGGTTAGTGGAATATGTGCTACTTTTCTCCTGAGTGGTAGAGAAGCAGCAAAAAAGGAAAATGCTGTAAGAAGAGCATCAAAGTTCATGCTCAATAATCCAGGTACTAAATCCAACAAAGTCCGGTCATCTGAATGGTTTCTTTTTTGTTGAGATGTTTCGCCTTCATCCAAAGGACTTCATCAGGAGCCACAACAAACTCAGTCCCACAAGCAGCACACTCACATAGTGGAGACCAACCAGTTTTATGGTGATAAGATGGTTTCTGGGATCCGCCCTCTTCCTCGTCGACTCCTCTGAGGCAGCCATAGCCAAAGTGCTTCAAAACATCAAAGTTCATGCTCAATAATCCAGGTTTAAAAAAAAAAACTGTAAACTGTAAGAAGAAAATTCAGAAGATGCCTGAGCCTCTGTTTGTTTTGTTTGATTTTTTTTGACACAGTCCAGTATAAAACATTTGATCAAATTCCATCATCCATCCATTATCTTAACCCGCTTCTTCATTTTTGGATAGCGGGAGTCACCGGTGTCCATGTCCAGTTATAACTGTGCAAGGGGCGGGGTACACACTGGACAGGTCAGTTCAGCAGGCCTGACCAAATTCTAAATACAGTAAAAGCATTTTTCACCATCAGTATCACTGGAGCTGACCACACTGTAGCAGATTTCTGTTGTTGACCTACTGTTGATGGTTTGACATCCTCCGTCTGTGATACATCTGCTACATCTGATGTAATGTGCCAACATGTCTGCAGCATCAAAGTATTTAAAAATACAAAACGAGAGCAGTTTAGTGCAACATGCAGCTTTTGCACTTGGGTATTTTTGTGCCAGTAGTGAGAGCTACAGTCGTGGAAGTTACCTTTTTATTAAAGGAAGCAAAAACAAGACTAAACATAATTTGACCAAAGGGACATGTTGAGTTAAGGTGTGTCCTGTATTCAACATCACAGGTGTCTTCAGTCTTATCGGTCCGTCTCTTATTCATACTTTGTTTTTATACTTTGTGTGAATCTGATGCTTCGATTTGTCCATCACGTTGCTGCTGGTACACTCAAATGAGGGACAATAAAGTTAATTTCTATTCTATTCTATTCTGCCAATTTAAAAGTTGAAAAGTAGTCACAGTACTGTTTTGGTATCACGGCGTTCACCACACTGAACATGGAGAACAGAAAGCTAAGGACAGAGTTGCCTCAAGAGCTTAGAAAGAAATTTATTGTCCAGCACAGTAAAGGCTATAAAACCAGCTCCGTGTAGCTTGATGTTCCTGTGACGACAGCTGCACAGATTCTTCAGAAGTTGAAGGTCCACAGGACTGAAGACAACCTCCCTGGATGTGGCTTTAAGAGGAAAACTGATGAAAATTCAAACACACTGATCTGAAGATTGTCTTCTTTGTCTTTGCAAAAATGCACGTTGTACATTCCTTAAATTATCCTACTCAGGTACACATTGTTTTTAGTCTGAGTATGCTATTTTAAATAACTGCACAGTGTGTACAGTAATATATGCAGGGCTCTTCAACAAAACTCCTCAGGGGACCACAGTTTCTGAAAGCCAGCAGCTCAGGGGCCGGACATCCAGCGATTAGTTATTATTCAATTCAGTTTATTTATATAGTGCCGAGTCACAACAGACGTCATCTCAGGGCACTGAACAGAAACATTCATAATTAAAAATAATAATTTAACATTATTTATCTGAGGAGCAGACTGTTTTGAATTTAACTCCATCACAGAACTCTCTTCTTGAACAAGCATGAAGGTGACAGTGGAAAGGAAAAACTTACTCATGAGGAAGAAACTTTTAGCACAACCATGCTCAGGACAAGTGGCCGGTCAATGGCAGGTCAAGAATCACATGTTAAGATAAAAATAGTATCAAATGAAAACTATTCGATTTTAAGAAATCATTTAAGGAAATGAGGTCAATTTGTCTTCTAGTAGTCTAAGCTTAAGACAGCATAACAAGCTGACCCTAACTATAGGATTTATGAAAAAAGGAAAGTGGCCCAGTCTTAAAACTGGACAATGTGTCACAGACAGAAACTGGAAGTTGGTTCCACAAGAGAGGAGCCTGATATGTAAATCAACCAAATATTACAATGATCTGTTGTTTTCCAATTTTTTTTTTAATTGCACTGAATCATAAATGCAACAATCTGAACCCAAAACCCAAACAAACAAAAAACAACTTGGCAAACAACACAAGTTTTATTTTCTTAAATGATGGTATGGAGGACTAAAAAAATTTTGATCAGGACCTTTCTACAAAGTGTCGTAACATTTGTGGGCGATGAAGTGAACAATCTGTTTGAAGGTAGCTCCACAGCTAATAAAGGCTGTTATTATATGAACTGTGTGTGTGTCAGATCCCTGGTTTAGTTCCTTGACCTAGATTCACAGAAATATTTATCACAAGACAAGACAGCCGTCAGGTGTTCGCCTTTTTTGGTTATGCCAGAATACTTTGCTTCTTTGTTTGAACTAGGTTTGCAAACTGTAAGAAACTGAAACAAAGAGCACAGACAGTGAAGCATGTGGTCCTTTTGTCTTTAGCTGTGAGACATTGTTTCTACTAAGAGTGAAAAACTAAACAACTGAAGTGGACTAAACATTTACAGGCCCGTTTTTGAAGCGTTAGTCTTTGCTACTTTAAACTTCTAGCAACCATTTTGCTCATTTTAGCTCTAAGCTAGCCTTTTACTAATAACTTTTAGTGTTTTGCTCCTTTCAACTACCCTTTTGCTGCTTTAAGATATTTTTAAACTCACGTTAACTAGCCTTAGCTGTTTGCTACTTTTTTAGCTAGCAATTTGCTTCATTTTACTTTATGCTAGTCACTAGCTACTTTTAATTTTTAGCTAACCATTTTTACCTTCTAGATAAAATTAGTTTTCTTTTACTTTGTGTTTTTTTATATGTATTTGCCAATTTGAGCTTTTAGCTAATCTTTAGTTTAATTTAGCTTTTAGCAAAGCTTAATTTAATTAGCCTTTTGGCTCAAGTACTCTTAACTGTTTGCTGATTTAAGCTAGCAGTTTTATTCAGCTTAATGTTTTGCTTCTTTTATCTTCTGGTTAGTATTTTGCTCCGTTTAGTTTATAGTTAGTGTTCTTCTGCTTATTTTAGCTTTAACAACTCAGTTCAAGCTTCTGTAAATTTCATCTCCCAGCACCTGTTCTGTATTCTTTGCAGAAAATGTTTCTAGTTTGTCTGAGATCTGCTGTCACTTAATGAACAAGTTTTGCAATTTAGCATGCAAGAAGCAGCTTAAACAACAAACGTCTTAGTATTCTCAAATACCCAAAGAATATTTATGTGTTTCAGCAGCTTTCCCTGCTGAAAAATAAAAATTATTCAAAAAGGATTATTCATCTGTGATTAGACAAAATCACTGTTTCATTTGTCAGATTTGCTCTGGCTCCTAAAAATAAGTAACAAAATGTGTTTCTTATCCATGGCAACTCAATTTTTGTTTCAAATAAAGGAGCATCTGATAACCCTGAACAGGATGTGCAGAGCCTTTTAAGGAATCTAGATATTTCTTCAAGCATTTAAACTTGTGAGGTCAGTTCTTGGTGAAGGTGCCAGAATTTCCGAGCCAAACTCAAACGCCTCAGAAGAAAGCAAAGGAAACGATGGTGTTATGGAAGGTGGAATGAGACGAAATTAAATACATAAATAAATAAAAACATAATGAGAATGTGCCAGTTACAGTTATCTCTCACGCACGCACACAAACCTGGGAGCTGACGTAGAGCTTCAAACAGCCAGCACACACCGGCCTCCTGCAGCAGGGCAGGCGTGCGATGAGTTTCTCCTCCAGGCACACCTGACAACACTCCGCCTCGCTGTCCGTGTCGGCCTGGTCCCTGTGCTGGCGCTGGGAGACGTCCCCCATCAAATCCACCAAGTCGTCCAGCGAGTACAACTCCAGTTTGGGACTCGGACCCACCACTTGTCCAGTCTCAGCGTCATTCTCTGCCCCGTCGGATGTGACCGGGTCTGTGATTTCAGCGCCCGCTCGAGTGTCGTTGTCAATGCAGTAAACGGTGCAGTAGAAGTGCTCTTTAACAGACTCGCCTAAAGCCGCCGTGTTGCCTTCACTGTCGCGTGCATGATGGCACTCATCTCTAACGTGTTCTACAGGAACGTTACAAGTCGTTAACTCACTCGGGGTGGGCTCGTTTTCATCACCGGGTGCTCCCGTTTCCACGTCCGACTTTCGACACTCGCCGCATTCTGCTCCACATCCGCACTTTAGCTCGTTTTTGCCGCTTTCCTCGTCCGTCGAGCGTTCGGCTCCGCTCGGCATCCGACTTTTAGAGCTCAAGCGAAAAGAGGGGGGCTTGGAATCCCCGAAATTTCTCCTCAGAATCTCGACAGCGCTCGCCCTCCGCCTCGCTTTTCCTCCTCCGCGGTTGCAGTTGTTGTTGTTGTTGCCCTCCGCATCCCTCTCCTCCTCGCCGCTCCTCTCCGCGGAGTTCCTGTCGCCTTCGTCGAGCGAGTTGGATCGGATGACACCCCGGTTCGAATCACCAACTTTACCGCCCGCGAAGGAACTTTCCGCCGGCAGGTTGCGGGAAAGTTTCCCCCTCCCTTCGTCTATGTTGCTAATAATAAAACTCGGCTTCCTGAAGGCGTCAGCTATCGGTCCGTCATCTTCCATCCCCGACTGAGCTCTCCCCATTTAGTGAGCGGCTCTGCCCCGGGAGGACCTCTTGCCTTCTTCGCTTCTGCCTCAACTCCCCAACTCCTAGTACCAAAACAAAACAAAGCTGGCAGTTCGCTGCTTCCGGGCGGTGACGTCAGCAGAAAGCAGAACCGTGATTGGCTGAAGAGAAACCCTGTGGTGGAGTGCACAGAGATCCTGGATTTCAACTACAGCCTAAAACCTCTGCAAAGATTTTATTTATCAGCTCAAATATAAACTCATGGAAACAACTTTCCGTCTCTGATTACAAGTATCTTGTTGTCAGCATTATGAGACACTATCTCAAAATTGTGTCTCAGTATTTAATAATTATGACTTAGCATTTTTCAATTATGATCCCATAGATATGACTTAGTAGCCATTTATGGCCTAATATCTTAAATTTAGGACTTAGTATCTTAAAGATATGACTATAAAGTTATTATGAGGTAATTATTATGGGGGAGTGGTGGCGCAGTGGTAAGAGACGGTGGGCCTGTGCTCGGAAGATCACCGGCTCAAGCCCCGGTGTTATGCCGACCGGCACCGACAACATCAAAAAATGTGGGTGGAAAAACGTGAAAAAAAGCCCCCTAACCCCCACCATCTGCTCCTCAACAGGTCTCTCTTGAAAATGAGTTCTCAATTAGACTAAAGGGTAAATTAATGAAAAGATTATGACTTACTATGACCATAATGATGAAATATCTCAAATTTTGAACTTACTATCTAACAAATATTAGATGCTATATCAATATTGTGGCCTATAAGTATCTGAGATGCTCAGCTAATATTTTTCAAGATGATATTTCATAATCTTGACTAAGGATCATTGTTTTTCTCCATAGTGGGGGATATGGGTTATTAACTTGATACTAGAAAGAAAAAGGAAAACACACAATAGTACACAAGATAAACGTTTGATATTTGGCCAGTGAATGTTTTTTTTTCCTTCAGTCAGTTGAATGGCAATAAGTGTATGTTTTATTGAAAGAGCAGGGTCCATTTAAAATTGTGAGTTTAAAACAGTGCTGGACAAAATCAATTTCAATTGCCCCTTTTGTCATCCTTTAACTCCAACTATGCAACTTTCATAAAGTAATCATTGGGTCCACATCTACAGCGGACTGTCTTTCAGAGTAATTGAACATGGCCACCACTGCTAAGTGACATTCACCCCCCACAAAATGGCTATAACTCACATTTTACAACTATCAAGCTTAAGTTTGAAGTGGAAGTAGCTAGGATGACTTTTGTGAAACATTCTGACATAAAAGGAGGTGAGAGACCAGTATTCATTCCTTCAAGAACTGCTAGAACTTTAATTTAAGGTCAGATTAAAAAAAAAAGAATCTCGTGTAATGGTCTGTACGGGACCAAACCCTAGAAATAAAACCATTGCTGTTGGTCATAGGCAATTAAAACCTTAAGGTAAATTTCATGAGGTTTGGCTGCTTGGAAGCAAAATGTGGAAGTACCGTAATGCAAAAAACTTGAAGCTTTGTAAAACTCATCAAGAAGAATCATCAAGGAGTGCAACATTCTGAAAATCTTTTTCTTCTCCCTCCTTTTGTTTGTTTTAATCAGGCCTCCCAGTCTGCATTTTTGTTCAGAGGATTTTTTTGACAATTAAAATTTTGTCAAAACTAAAAATCGTCTGGGCTTCATATATTGTGCGTCCTGCATTCCCCTAGACTTTTCAGGGCCATAACAGAGCAGCTATAAAAAAATACTGCTCAGATTCTGATTCTGTGATTTAGGAAAATCTGCAGTGTTTACATTTCTGGCTTGAGACAGTCTTATCAGTAAGACCCTGAGTGTCCAGGGCTCACGATGAGAGGAGGTCAGCCTGACTCTTTAACTTTTACTATGATGCCAAAATATTTCAAACGTACCCACCGAGTTAGCACAGCCGTCGTCAAATCACACACTTTACTTTTTTCATGCACGTTTTGCAGGAACACAACTTGCAATATTTGAAAGTGTTAATGGTAAATACATTTTAGCAATTATAAAAAGCACCCAAAAAAAAAAAAAAAAAGCTTAATTCAAGCTAATTTTACTGGTTACCTTTGATGTGCAATTAAAATTATTAATAAGTTTAAACAAAAAAACTGCCACTTTGGGGGCAGCTGTTTTATCATTTTAATAATAAACAATTATGTTTACATTTTGTGTTCAGGGAAAAAATAATTTACGACGAAAACTTGTTATTCTTTGCATAAAATATTCATATAAAAAAATACAAATTTGTACATATACGTAGGTAGTCACCGACTTACGGCGCCATTGACTTACGGCGTTTCCGACTTACGGTGCCGCCTCTAGTGACATCATCACACCTTACGTTGCCTTTTTTATGCAGCATTTTATGTTTTTTTTTTTTTTAGAGTATTTTGTTAGCTAACTGCTTGGAAACACATTAAAACGGCGTTCTAAGTGCGCAACTGTTGTTTTTACATTGAAAAAACGTGTTTAAAAAGATGTAGCGGCTGCCATGTGCTTTCGGTTTCGAGTTACGGACGAAAATCCGGACTTACGGCGCCATGTGCGTTCGGCTCCGACTTACGGCGGATTCGAGTTACGAACCATCCTTAAGTCCGGAACCCGTTCGTAAGTCGAGGACTACCTGTAGTCTGAATTGAGATTGCTACAGAAGTTTATGTCTACCCAAGATTATCGTGGACCAACCGCTTTTTTTCACAAACTGTTGGGAGCCCATTGTGTTCTTCATACACACGTAAAGAGTCTATGAAAACCCTGCAAAGACCAAGTTATTCAGTATGAAGAGTTTTTTTTTTTTTTTCCTGTTTTTGTTATTCGGCAAGTGCTGAGAGTTCTCAAGGCGATGTACTGTAAGTGATGATTTGCTTATTTTTGTCGACAATCTGCAGTTCATCTTTTGCCAGTCCCTCTCGTGAGAACGCACACGACCGTGTGCAGTAAAGAAAGCGTAAGAAAGCGGGGGTCTCTCCGGCCACGTGTCCGTCTGGTGATTCAGCTCGCTGTGATGAAAGCGTGAGCTGAAATGATTATGCAGAAGGCTCGGAAGTTAATTCCATGACTCACTTGGATTGCTCTTCATCCTCCTACTCCTCCTCATCCTCCTCTGCCCAGTTCCGCTGCGTCTCTTCTTCACTTTCATTTAAGACTTGTCTGCAGTCACCTTTCGCTGGAGCTTGGTAATGATCTGCGTGACTTTACGTTCAGCTCATAATTTCCCCGTATGAAATCTCATATCCTTTCCACAGCTTTGTACAGTCAGAGTAGACTGTCTGCCTTGATTAACTTTTTTTTTTTTTGCTTTGATTTGTAATTTATGAACAGTCCAGCCTCTTCTTTCACATCCACATTGACACACAAACTGTCGGCTGGCAGATGCTGACACACATATGCCAAGCTTCTGAAAACCAATTCTCCCGGGTCTCTCTCATAATTTGACTCCGTTTCCATTTGGAGCATTCCCTTAACGGGGTGGAGACGGATCGCGGGAGATGGAGCAAGGGGAATAGGGCACAGAAATCCAGCCCAGGGGCCGAGGTCTGCGTCCTCATTCAGTCAATGTACAGCTGCACCAGGAGGGATGATCTATTTTTTATACCATTTTTATTCTTGTGTGCCCTGCTCTTTTTCCTCCATTTAATCATTATGTTGCATGTGTGATATTTAAAGATACAAATGTAAAACATTCTAGTTAAAGAATGTGACCATGGTGGTTGCAAGAAGGATCAGGATCAGAAAGGTCAGTATATCTGTCGCCACACTGGATTACTGTCCATTAAACTAAAGCCCTATATTCGCACGGAATTAGTTTTCCCTAGGGACCACATGTAACCAACAAATTACTCACCAACGTCTGCTTTTTATGTGGCGCATTTGCATGAGATAACCAAAGCCTGAGATTTAGTTGAAAGTTACGGACATCTTCTGGATATGATGTTAACACGCTGCAAGTCGCATTAAGCTCAGATGGACAACCCGTCACCGGCTGCGCATGTCCGCTGACCAATCAGTTGAAATGGACTCGCGACCTGTCCATGGTGTCCCCCACTGCTTGTACAGTGATGGTTAGACATGGGCCCCAGTG
>JARVLU010000179.1:14165689-14178198 GCA_031762415.1 Simpsonichthys santanae | reverse complement strand
CCCACCAGGAAATCTCCAGACCCTCCCGCAGTCATGCTGGACCTGATTTTAACTCGCTTGTGACAAATTCCTTAATTCCTCACCATGATCTTAAAGCAGATCAGGGATGAAGGAGAATGCAGTATAATACATCGGTGCCGTATACAAAACAGCCCATCGCCGCGCACTTTATTGTGTGACACTGAGTACGCGTACCTGATCGTAAAAATTGAGCTTTGTACGGACATGCCCTGCGGGCGTCCACTTCAACTCTAATCTGGTACATGCAGACCTCCACGGACTCACGTTTGCCCGAGTATACTGGAGGCTTAATTGCGTATGCGTTAAAAAATTGTTCTAAACGTTCTAACGTTTCTCTCACGAGAAAACTGCCATAACAAAAGTCCATGTGATGTTTATACTGAAAGCAGACCGGGGAAATTAGATTTATAGATTTATAAGAGTTAGAAGCACAGACAATACTCTGGTATCAGCCACTGTTGATAGTTTTTTCTTCTGTGGATTGTAGGAAGCCGTTATGTTTTGCGTCATACTGAGCATGAGCCAGGGATTCCCTCAAAGAAAAGATCTATTTTTTCTGTTTACTCAACAAACACCAGGACATTTTGAACCAGTGCACTCTGAAACTCGTTCGCAAATTGTGCCCATGTCAGAGAAAACGTTCCCTATTTTCATGCAAATGAACATTACAACTAGGGATGTGCAATATGGCATAAAATTCATATCACGATATGTATTGTGAAGGGTGGCGATAACGATATATATCATGATATGTTTTTTGTATAAAACTTGAAATAGAAATGAAAAAAAAAGCATAGGGTGTCCTTTTGCCATCATTTATTTTGAAAACTGCTAAAAAAAATAACCTCAATTAAGAAAATTACACTACTAGGTCCAGAGAGTTTTACAATAATAAACACATCAAGCATTAGGCTTCTTTCTTGTAGTGCAAAACAGTACAAAAGATATCAAATGTAGTTTTAGCCATATGTTTTAAACAAAATTATATGTTGTTAACAGTAGTATTCTCATTTAAGAAATTAACAGTAACCCTTCATCCCTCTAGTGGGCGTCTCCTTCCACTTTAAGGAGAGCCGACATGGCGCCCAGTTTCCTCTGTGGCTTTGACCAGAAGGTTTCGCAGTAAAATCGCACAACACAGCATTATTTTACAGACCAGAGAGCAGGGTTCTCTAAAGCTGACCAACGCTTACTTTAACTTTTGACGGAGAAAAAAAATTAATAATAATGACTTTCGACGGAACACAGCGTTTTGCGCATGTGTTTGAATATAGCAACACTACAGCAAGCCGGACGTGATTAGCTTGTAGCTTCGCTAATTAGCTCTCAAAGAAAAGACTTTAACACCAGTCATGCACAGTTTGCAACTCAAAAAAGTAACGATTATATCTGACAACTCTGATTTTACATTGGATGAAGCATTACAGTGGTTAGCCGGTAGAAGACAGATATCTATTGTAGGCTAAATGTCTATCATTTCTACTGTGTACCGTATATATCATGCATTCCTAGTACAAACACAACAAAACTTCCATTTTCACCAGAAATCATTTTCATGTAAACAGGGCCATAGAGATAAGCATAGTCTCCTGCAGCTGATCTGTAGGCAGATGTGGTGGTTTTGTGATGTATACTGTATGTAGCTGATGAAGGATTCTGCGGCATACAGGTGGAACTTTGAGCCCTGGTCCTGTGGGATCTGCTGCGACATGCTTTGAAGCTGCAGAGGAGGATGTGCGTTTCAGCACTGCAGCTTAGGGAAGGGGCACGCTCACATTCTACTTAATCATAAACTGCAAACTCAACAATGGACATTGTGCATTAGTACCAAGAATAAACCCCCCAAAAAAACTATTGGTTGGGCAAAAGTTTCAAGAGTTTTGCTGTGAATATTTTAAAGAACAATAGAGTTCAATATGCAAATGCCGGTGTAGTCGGAGAGCGGTTGACAAAACTTAGAAAACAACTTGATATGCAGCCTTCTGTCAGTCTGTTGAAAGACGCCAGCACAAAACCCCTCAGGGAGCAGCAGTGTTTATTCCACCTACTGTTTGTTGGCTTAAACTGATGCTCTTCTTTGCCTCACTTACTCAAAGGTGTAAACCAGGAAAAAAGGAGTAGAAGTGCATCAACATGGTCATTCCTCAAAAAAAAAAAAAACGATGTAAATTTACTTTGTGCAAAACGTTTTGGAGTAGGAATAAATTTGCAAGTTACAAAAATTCAAATTTAAAACTTTGATTTGTCACTTTCTTTAACAAAGTGTGTTTAACCTGGCAGGAGCAAGTAAACGGATTAGTTTTGCACAAAATACAGAGACAACTGTCTGTATGTTTACCCAGATGTTGCTCAAGAACAAAATTTCCGAGTTGGCCACACAAAATAATGATATAAGACATGCAGAAATCACACTCTAAGACTTCTGTCAAGACGTTCATCATTTTGTCTGTTTACATTTCATCTCTGAACTGAGCTGTAAGCTCAAGTTGAACAACAGTAAAACGTATGGCACATCATATGTCCATTGACAAACTATTGTACAGCAATACATCAATCTATAGCAATGGTCTAGACTAGAGACCATTTTGAAAGTGGGGATTGTGGCCCACTGAGGGACCGCCAGGGGGCGCTAGGGAGGTCTCAGAAAGCTGAAGAGAAGATGTAAAAAAGCAAAAATAATCTTTTGAAAAATCTTTTATTACTGTAATAAAAACAAATCTATTTTTCAATAATTATTTTAAAATATATATTTTATAATAATATATTGAAATATGTTTCACCATGCTCGTCTTTCTAGCTGGCTTCCAGTCAAATGTATCAAGCTGCATTACTCTTCAAGCTAGCATTGCAAGGATGAAATGAGGAAGTATCTAAAAAGGCCGAAGGAACTGACCAGCACCCTGCTGTGGTGGAAACTGCTGAAAAAAAAAAAAAAAAAAAAACCTCATGGCCAGCTAAAATTCGAAGGTATGAGATGCAAAGTATATTATGTATGGCTTTACACTGATACAGAAAAATGGCCATGATTGCCTGAAATGTGTCCTCTCACTGAAGATCCTCGCAATCGAGTGTTTAAAACCTTTGAAACTTCAGCGCCACTTGAGTGGAAATAAAATACAGCGTTTAAAACAGTTACTTAATAACAGTTTTATGCTCAGCAGCTGTAATAATTGATTCAATATAGTGAATAAAAGTTAAAACATTCTAAAAAGTTTATGTTTCTTTAGGTATTTTGTAGCATTGTTTGTGGTTTTGCGAGGAGGGCCTCGGCCAAAAGTTAATGCTGTTTGTGGGGCCATGGCATGGAAAAGTTTGGGAACGCCTGGTCTAGACAAGCAAATATATTGTTTTAACTTTGACCTTAAATGATGACCTTCATAGCTAGTGATGATGAACATGCATATGAAGACATGTTAAAATTTGTTTAGCATGTCAGAAGTTATGGGCAGGACAAGAGAAAGTTTACGTACACACATACAGAAGCATGGAGAATATACTGTCATAGCTCCGCCTTTTGACAGGCATATAAAAACTGAACTATGTTTCAAACAATAACAGCAACGTATATTAATTGTCAACAGCAAATTAAAGTCAACTTTTCAGATGCCAATGAATGGGCATGGTTTTATTTACTGCAGTTGAGTGAATAAATCAGGTTGTGCAGGTGTGTTTTTTTTAAGTGGCTGTACAAGATATGATGTAAACTAGGTAGCAGGCAGGTGTTAAACATGCATAACACATAAACAAAAATAGTTACTTTAGACAAAAGCAAAATTAAGAAATATTTTTAGGACTTTTTAATCTCCTGCAGTGATTTTAAAAAATGAGGCTTGTAATGATACAAGATAATTGCTTGTGCCGGTGTGTGCTTTGAGAATTGATCAGATATTTTGTTAACAGACAAACAATCTGATGAACTACTGAAAGGGTTTTCAATGAAACTTAGAAAGTAATCACTGGATGTACTGTACATCTGATTACCTTCATAAATTACCCTGATTCAAGATGGTCTAACTGACAAAGCAAGCATAAAAAACTGTTACTTTTACCGATATTGAACAAAACTTTGGTGCATCAATATAATTTGTTTGCCTTGTTTTCTAGAAAATTTAACTGTGTCACCTTGTAATTTTTCAAAAGAGCTTTTTCCAAATGTGTTATGGCAGGTTTTAGAATAAATCTGTATGTCAATGGGCTGTAACACAGTTGTTCTCAAGGTTTTGAACTTTGTACCCCCAAAATAAAAACAACAAAGACCTGTGAGCCTAAATATCTTTGGTTGAATGACACAAACACTGCAAAAAAAAAAAAAGTAATTACATAAAAGCACAACAATAATATAGTTAGTCTGAACATGTTTATAATGACTACCGGTACATAAAAAAATGGGGGTGTGGTGGCGCAGAGGTTAGAGAAGGTGGGCCTGTAATCAGAAGGTCGCCAGTTCAACTCCCAGTACCAATAACATCAAAATGTGGGTGGAAAAGATGAAGCACCCACTCCTGTCTTCATCCTCATTTGCCTCTGAGCCTTTGAGCAAGGCCCTTTACCCCCACCATCTGCTCCACCGGGCGCCCTAGATAGCAGCTCTCTGCTCCACACAGTTCACTGTGGTGACCCCTGACGTAAATATCCATCCAGTATCTTTAACTGCTTATTCCTTTTTATCACTGTGCGAGGGGCAGGGTACACTCTGGACGGGTCGTAATTCCATCACAGGGCTAAATAAATAAATACATGTATATAAATGCAAGAAATCTTTAAAAATTTAATTTGGTTTTTGAAGATCTCAAGACTCCCAGTTTGGTGTTATTTGACACCAGTTTAGGGCGTTCAGTGTGAAGCGTCTTAAACTTCTCATTCAGGATGACGGGTGGTTTGGTTGTTTAACAAACAGGAAGGGAACATCGATTTTTCTATTTGTAAGAACGAACACTGTTCTAATTTATGAGATTTTTAGGATAACCTTAAGGCTTAAGGTTAAGCTTAAACTAATGTTGCCCTTTGAATCAAAACACTAAAACAAGTTGTGAGTTTTGAGTCGTCTAAATTCCCAGTAAAAGACTTCCAAGTAGGTGAAATGTTTATGTGAGGTGAAAATGGCACATAACCACAAATAAGTGAAGCTCCTCCGGTGATTCCCAGTCGACTATAAAGCAGCTCAAAATTGGTCAGTTCATCTAAAAATCCATTTAAATCCACCGTCTTGGCTGAAAGATGACCGTGCTATCTACTGCATCACTTTACTGCCCACATCTAAAAATAAATACATGAAATAAAACATGATGACGTGGGTTCATATTTCCTATTAAGTGAAGACTTTCTGCCTTTCTCGCTCTCATAAAATGCCTACAGAGCACATACGTCGTTTCAGAGATCGAGAAAACCCCTCAGACACGTACAGAACAGATTAGCAGCTGATGAAAGGGGCAGCAGAGGCGGAAAGAAAGTGCATTCAGTGAGTTTGGGAGGGATTTTGCTCTGATTATGAAGAATAGAATGGTATCAAAGAGATATTATTGCTGCAGACAGTAAGTCTCTGTATGATCATTACGAGAGTGAGCAGAGTGTTGAAAGTGTCTTTTATCTCCAACAAAACGAGGAAGAAAACAAGATGGAGAAGGACAAAGAGAAAGAGACTAAGAGCTCTGATGAGGGCATGATGAGATCAAGAGGTGATTAGGATCTGACACTTACTGATGAGGATGTGACAGAATCAACAAAAGATAGAAATGTATTGTCACTTGTTGTACTCCATTCCTACTTTCCTACCATTTTTCCTTACCTGACCACTCTTCCCTCATCATTTCCTTCCATTCTCTTTCCTTTTCAAATCAACCCTTGCTCTCCTTCATCTCCTCTCCTGCATATTTAATATGCGTTCATCTGTTACCAGATCTGTTGTCATAAAACAGCAAATTACCTTATCTGCCTTCCCCCCTCCCTTTTTTCCTCCATTAGTGCACTGACTTACCTCTCCTTTCCCATCACCTCCATTGTCTCCGTCTTCAATAGTCCATCTGCAGTATCTACTCCCTCTGCATCTCACTTTGTGTCCTCGCCTCTACCTGCTTACCACCTATTTTCTCGCTCGCCTCCTCCTTCCTCTGTGTCGTTCGGCTCTCGCCCATTTCCCTCGGCTCTTTGGCTTTCGACTGGTGGGGTGACCTTTTTCCTTTGAAAACTGCTGATCAAATTCTCCTTCTCAGACAGTTATGAGACAAAAGATAGAGAGGGGGGAGATCAGGTTGAAAAGGATGCACCACTTGGAGAAAAGATCCTGGTGGAAGAAGAAGAGGTGGTGACAGAAGGCACACCGGAGTGTGAAGAGGAAAAAACAAACAGGAAGTTTGAAGAAGCTCATAAATTGATTTATGAGTCACACTTGAAGCATCACAATGATCAACAAATAAATAAATAAAAACATTAAATGTTTGCCCTCTTTTTCTACTCAGCACTGAAACTGCATTCCTTTGTTATCATAAACTTTTATCCTCCTAATAAAACTAGCAATGGTAGTTTACTGTTAACTTAATTAAGGCCGCATTCCTGCACATTATCCCACTGTGTATGGCAAAAAGCAATCCCCCTATTGATCTTTTGCACAAGAGGATCAATTCATCTCCATTGGAGGCTATTAGGGAGCATCTCTGGCTACTTAAGACTACTCTTGGAGAAACGAGAAAGACAGCGGGGGAAGATGGGATGAGCAATGCAAAGAGTGAAAAGATGAAAAGATGATATGAAAAGGAAAGTAGCCAGGGAGTGCGTCAGCCAGAGCAAACGTTGCTGAAGAAAAAGAGCAAGACAAAATAAGAATGCTGACGGAAAGACACAATGACGATCATGGGTGACAATCTCTCCATTAAATATCCAATTTCCCCATCCAGGCCCACTCACTGTCATCAGAACTGTTCAATCATATCTGTAATAGCCATAATTTTCTCAGTCCTTTATAGACTTCAGGCTGCACAAAACTCCAACTAATAGCCCCACTCAATTTAGCTTTATACTCGGCCATATAACTTCAGACACCCGAAAAATACTTGTGACACACTCACACAGATGAAAAACTACTTTGCATTAGTTTTCTAACCTTGGCAAAATTTTATACTGTTCCTGCAGCCCTGCAACTCTGGATGTAACACCTGTCTGTGATTGTAAAAACCAAGAACAAACAATAAAACTGACGAGTTTGAACGTCTCACTTCATAGTGTTTTAAACTATTATGTTATCGGCCAAGACATAATACTTTTGTGATTAAGACATTGGACACTTGACTCGGAAAAGGGCATATTGCTCTCTTTGCGTTGAGGGTGAAGTTCTGCTTCAAGTGGAGGAGTTCAAGTATCTCAGGGTTTTGTTCACAAGTGAGAGAAGAATGGAGAATGCAGTGTTTCCCCTACTATTATACAAGCAAGGCGCCCCACCCCATTAACAGAACCGAGCACCCCGCCTACCGAACTGAACTGTGCGAGCACCTCCAACCTACTTGTCGACACTGGTGTAATGCTAAGCTAGTGGCACACAATACAGGTGCGCTAGCTATAAAGTCAAAGGCCACACTCATGACACTGAACCCTCATGCTGACACCCCCCACCCCCCGCTCGAAAACGGCCAGTACAAACAGCATGCAGCTCAGCTGTATCTCCAGCCCACCCCCACATCTCATCTGGGATTTTTGTACTGGAAGTTTTTGAACTGCGGGGGGTGCACAGCGTGAGGAAAGAGGCAGCGTCAGTGCTGCCTTTAGTGTAGCTAGCACACCTGTGTTGGATTGCATGTCGCTAGCTTGGGGGTGTGTGCACAGTTTGGTCCGCTAGGCAGGGTGCTTGGTTCTATTAACAGGGTGGGGCACTCCGCTTGTATAATGGTAGGGGAAACACTGGATAGATCTAAAATCTCTCTAACACAGTTGTACTCTGTAAGCCTGTCTTGTTACATTTTGATGCTGTTGAGTGTTATGTTATATTTAATGATAATTCATAGCAATGGGTTTGAAAGAAAAGACAAGTCTCGTTCTGTAATTCTTTTTGCCATCTCTCAGGAAGGTGTCTTCTCTTTTAGTTTCATTAAAGTGTGTTGCTTAGCCTTGCTAACTTTAAAGGTTAGCTGAATGAACTCTGTGTACTCAGCTAAGATTTTATATGTTTGATTAACTAGTAGTATTTAATGTACTTTGTAGCTATAGCTGCAAGAAATAATCACATTTTCAACATTGCAAGTTGCAAGTACTAAATTGCTTCCATTTTGTATTTTAAAAGACTTTCATACTGCATTTTGCATCAGCTGTACTACAGCATGGTAGATATTTTACAGCACGGCTGACATAAAACCAGATCAGGAGCAGAGTGGGATCATCTCAGAGTCAGAGAGTCAGAGAAACTTTATTGACATTGAACAAGTTACCAAGTTACAACGTGAGTGTGTACGCACAATCATCCTGATCTACTTCATTAATCAAAGAAATATGTCTTAAATGGGCAAAATAAATGATGGCCTAAGGAGGAAGGGGTCAACTGGGATCACTTCTGCTGTTATTTATTTTATTTGTTTTTCTGTGATAGACCTTCCAGTGCTTAAGCATGCCATAATTTAGTTCATTTTGGATACATGTTTAAACTTATTTTATAATGTTACAAATTCCCTGAACAATTCTTACACTAAAGGGCCAATAAAACCAAAATAATAGATTTACTCTGGATTGCTCTTTCCTGCAAGTCTACTCATCTGTTTTGTCTTGCAGGTATTTTTCTTTTCAACAAACAATGAATTAAAAGTAAAAACACAATATAATGGCCATCTTTTACTAGTGAAGCTAGTCCATCAGTCATTCTAAAAGCAAACCACATGAGTGACTAATAGTTAATATTACAAACCCTGGCACTTGACTTGTCACAGCTGTTGGACCGCTGTTCAGATTCTACATATTTGATTCATTAGTTTGCACTTTTGTTAGCCCGACATAATGTCAGTTTTCCTTAATCTGGCTGCCAAGGCAGTCAACAGATGGTCAGAGAAGACGGAGGGAGTGTTAGCCAGTTAGCGTCACTCTGTAAGTACCATGACATGCCATGTGGAACAACCAAGATGGATCAAGATAGCAGCATGTTAATGAAGACGTGCTGAAGAGCAGAGCTCGCAGGCCATCATTATGGTCACTCATCTTCATACTGCAGCTCTAACGGTCTGCTGAGAAACATGATGAGGAACTGACTGGCCCCAAGGAAAAATCCATTTTCTCACCTAATTTGCTATAATAAGCTCCAGTACCTGAAAAAGCTCTGACAGCAATTTGCCATGAAGGTCTGCACGCAAATCTTATCTCTGCAACATAATCACAACTACTGCCCTGGGAGTTTGCTGTTTGCTTCTCTTCTTTTTGACTCCGTGTTTGTCGTTTTTGCCCTCGGCATGGAACGACACAGCACCTCAGTGCAAACCTTCAGCAACCTGCTCACTTCAAACAAGAAAACGACACCATTGTGCCACATGTCGGGAGCCTGCCTCATCCCAGCAGTGAGGTGAAAATGTCTCAAGGTAGACAGCATGCTTTCACATATTAACTCAATGGGCTGTACCATGTTGGCACCAATGACTTCAGAGATTACACTGACAGTGTTTTCATTCTGCAATGAAATAACACTGAGTCTGCTGAAAAAGTTTGTATTAATAATCCTTTATGGGATTTGGATGGTGTTGTGCATGTACTGGTGCTTAACTAAGTGAGAAATTACAATTTTTATGACGTTTCTACTAATGTTTGACATGTTTTTCAAAAGTCCTTTTCCTATATTATTCATATTTTTCCTGTTCTTAGTTCTTCAAACCATGACTACCATCGATCCATCGAACATCTCCTAAAAATTAAACAGAATGATTAATATTCCTACGAAAGGTTTCTTTATGTAAACGTGGCATTTACATGTCATGAACCCCGACTAATCAGTTTAGTATTTCAGGAGATGTTTCCTCTCTGTCTCTGACTGTCCACCCCCTCTCTCATTTATTTCTGCCACTGGTCTTTTGTTTTTCTGTCAGTCATGTAGCTCTCTCCCTTTGCCTGAAAACAACTATGAATAAAGGTCTTACTTTAACATGTTTCTGTTACCTGTAATATTTCTACTTGGTTCAACTCATCACAGAGACCAAACCAATTGGGACTCTTTTCTTTTGCCACTTAGCTCTATTATACAGTCACACCAGGTGTAGGGGTGTCTCAAGGCAAAGAGGTCGATGACTCTTCAAACTGAGATACAGCGACACACCTTAAACAAACAGGTATGAGATGCACTGCTGAAGAAACTCACCAGAATAAGTATTTTCTTTTTAATTTTTAATAAACACAACTAAAATATTGTCTGTTTCTATTCTGATATGCAAAGTATTTATTGTATGCAGCCAAAAGTCAAAAGGACAGATGAACTCTTAAGAGTCAATCCAATCCAAGATGACTATCAAGGCCAACCATCTTTAGCAAAGAAAAATGGTTATGACTAAGTCCATTTTACAGACATTGAGTTAAAATTTGGTGTGGTAGATGCTGAGAGTCATTCACAACACATATTCTGAGGGCTAACAGATTCTGCAAGCTTTTGCATTATCTCACATACCATTTTCATGATTTAACCACTGGTGCAAGATCACTTCTCAACATATATTTTTGTTTAAAACTCTGGCATGAAAGTTAGTGTGCAATATGCAATATTTTAATGATTGCTAGGTCTATAATTTATTTGGTGTCATTGTTAAATAGCCTGAACAAGCAGCCAAAATAATCAAAATAGGGCTGTACTTCTTCATTAAAACATTTTTATGGTCACAACAACAGCTGTGTCAAGATTAGTGCATTTGATCTATTATTTTGGTATTATTGCTGATATTCTTTAACAACCATTTAAACAAATAATGTCTGCTGTACTGCCAGTATGCTTGTTTATGTCATATACAATACATGCCATAAACGGATGCTGGCTGACATCTTTAACTCCTCCCTCACTCTGGCAAAAGTTCCCATCTGCCTGAAGACTGCCACCATAATCCCAGTCCCAAAGAGCTCTACAGTGACTGGTCTGAATGACTATCGGCCAGTAGCCCTCACCCCAATAGTCACTACCGGTAAATGCTTCGAAAGACTGGTCTTGTCCCACATCAAAACAACCATCAACATCAGCAAGGACCCTCACCAGCATACTGCAAGAATCAATCAACAGAAGACACTGTCTCCTCTGTGGTCCACACTGTTCTCACCAGCCTGTAGCAGAAGGACTCATACGTCCATATGCTCTTTGTGGACTTCACAACACAATGATCCCCCAAAACCCTGATGGAAAAACTGCTCACTCTAGGACTAAGCCCCTCCATTTGCAGCTGGGTCCTAGACTTCTCAACAGACTGCAGTCTGTGAGGATCCACAACTTCTCCTCCTCCACCATAACCATCAGCACTAGCTCCCTGAATCCTGACAATTAATGTATAGAGTATCATTAAATGTGTTTGATGGTTTATTAAAAATCTTGGAACAACCTTAGCTTGTGAATATGGCATAAGCACACCCCAAAATTCAGACAGTATGACAGTTATTTATAATTCACATCTGAAAGGTGATAAGAGCCACCTACTTTCACTTGTACACTAGTCAAGATACAAACCATGAGCCAGACAACATGGCTGCAGATAGACACAGACACAGCTGGAGGGCATTCTCTCCCTCAGATTATCAATCAGATATGATTATCCTGCCTTGAACACGTGTGTGCTCCAGAACGTGCATTCATACAGCACTGAATGCATCGTTAGCGATAATTGCAAGTTGCAACACAAGGTCTTTATAGTCATTTGAAATGATTGATCAACTAATTTCTGTTAATATTAAACACATAATTTTCAGCCTTTCTTGCTATTTATTGTTTTCTTTTGGGCGCTCAGCCTGGTCAAACTCTTTGCCATAATCTGAATAAAAATTATTGACTTCTGTATGTAGGTCAAATCCTATTTCACCCCTTCCTCTTACCTTTTATTTCTGCTTTGTGCAATCAGACTGAGATAAAAGCCATCTCAGTCCTCATTTTGATTTAAAACAAACACAAAGGACATGGGGGGGGGCATTCTAGTTATTGGGGTGTTTCAGGGGCATTCTTTAAAATGAAGACATAAGCTGTGCTTGTAAGAAAAACCTTAAAAATGTATTTTTAGTCATATTGTTTACTATATCTACCTAGGGGTGGCGATATGGCTCAAACATAATATTGCGATATTTCAGAGCATTCTGATAAGCAAAAAAAAAAAAAAAACCAGAAATCAGTTATTCATTTGATAAAATTAACTTAACATGTTGCTTTGCAGTATTATATAAAAACAACAACAACAACAAGGGTTATTTTTACTGCAGTTCATTCATTCATTCAACCAACCTTTATTTAGGCAGGTTAATCCCACTGAGCCTCGAGGACTCATTTACAAGAGAGACCTGGCTACAAACTAAGG
>JARVLU010000179.1:14144780-14158463 GCA_031762415.1 Simpsonichthys santanae | reverse complement strand
CTTCTGTATGTAGGTCAAATCCTATTTCACCCCTTCCTCTTAACTTTTATCTCTGCTTTGTGCAATCAGATGGAGATAAAAGCCACCTCAGTCCTCATTTTGATTTAAAACAAACACAAAGGACATGGGGCCTTTCTAACTATTTAAAATTGGGGTGTTTCATGGGCATTCTTTAAAACAAAGAAGTATAAGCTGTGCTTGTAAGAAAAACCTTAAAAATTTATTATGTATTATGCCATTTTTTTACTATATCTACGTAGGGGTGGGCGATATGGCTCAAACGTAATATTGTGATATTTCAGAGCATTCTGACAACAACAAATTTTGTGATATAAGAAAACAACAGAAATCATAGTTATTCATTTAATAAAATTAACTTAACATGTTGCTTTGCAGTATTATATATAAAAAAAACAACAAGGGTTATTTTTACTGCAGTTCATTAATTCATTCAACCTTTATTTAGGCAGGTTAATCCCACTGAGCCTCAACAGATAGATTATAAGGCAGATGTAGAAAATCAAAAACAGGAATATGTCTGTATTATTTAACTATTTTTTAGTAAAGTATTCAGTATAAAAATAAAAATCATCCTTCTGTTATGTAAATTGAAAAAGTCTGCACAAAATATAGATCAACAAAATCCACCACAAAAACTAAAGTGCAGGCGTAGTTCTAAAAAAAAAAAAAAACTAAGTAAAATGAAATCTTAAGACCTGTTGAGCATAAATGTAACAAAAAACAAAAAACATGTTGCTTTTAAATGAAGTATAACTTCCAAAACTTGTGACAAATGCTGAAAACATTAAATACTGCCTGAAAGGATTGCTGATCATTGGCAGAACATAGCCATCTAGCTGGTTATCATTTATCAAGATCCAGATTATTATTCAAGAACACAAGCCTACTGTATTTTTTGCCCTATAAGTTAAGTTTTTTTGCCTAATGTGCATGCCCTGTGACTTATACGCCGAAGCGATGTATGGATTTTTTCCCCCATATTTATAAACCAATTTTTGGTTGGGATATGACCGTTTTCATTCATTCTCACTGAAAATATTGAAGACTACCTTTTTCAGTCACTAGATGGCACTCAAGCAGTATGGCATGCTGTTGTGTCATGTAATAGGTGAAAGTGGCTATTAATGACATAATTGACCTGTCATAGCCTGCCACCTTCGTCCAACTCACATGGAGCAGGGATGGGTGGGGGGGAGGTGTTAGGGACACAGGTGAGTTGTGCGCTATTTGGACCAGCAGTTTTCGAGCGTGCGGGGAGATTCAGCATGAGGGAAGAGGCATCGTGAGTGATGCATTTAGCTTTTTAGTTGGCTAGTATTGCATGGTGGAGATGGGGGGAGTGCGCAGTTTGGTTTGGTAGGTGGTGCGCTTGGTTCTGTAAATGGGATGCAGCACCCCACTTGTATAACGGTAGGGGAAACATTGACGTATTTACGTCGTGACATTAGTATATCATGATATAATTAATTTTCCCAGGCATGTTTTTTTTTAACTGGTAATATCGTAAATGATATGGCCCAGACTATATCTACCACAAAAACTATTGCATTGTCTCATTTAGTGCATTTTAATGTGATTTTTTTTCTTATATGCAAGATCTGTTGCTGAATTGCCATCTAGTTTAACATGCATATTAATTTATTTATTAATCTTTATTTAACCAAGCAAATCCCATTGAGAAAACAGATCTCTTTTGCAATGGAGGCCTGCGCCTGAAGGCAGCCAAACATATTAATGTTATATCTGTCTAGAAAAAATCATTTTTGACAACTGATGGCACATCGATTACTTGAAAGCAGTATTGTCGATCACAGTGAAACATTTTAGCAGCTACTCTTTGCAACTTTGAATTAAGGGCCAAAATGTGTGTGTGTATATTGAGTAGGGGTAGGTGTAACACAGGAAAATGAGATTCAGACTCAAGTCTTTGATCGAAGCCCTCGCCTGGACGTTTGTCCCACTGCTGCTAAAGCTGTCTCCTCCTGTCCTCTGTTCTGTCTGTCTGTCAGATTGCCTTCTGTTTTAATCTAGTCATAGCAAAGACAGGCTGTTATTCGCTGGGGAAAACAGGGTCAACAGCTTCGATTTGTTGTAATATCTTTATCAGCTCAGAGACTGAAGAAACCATTGTTGGGGGGGGGGAGGGGTTTAAAAACTGAATGATTGGAGATAATAGGAAGAAAGATGTCTGTGAATACATTTTTTTCTGAAGTTTTTACTCATTTCTTTTCTATTATAAATTTTCTTAGAAGTAAACTCTTGTGCTCGTACACAGAGATTTACAGGTAACAGCATCACTGCAGTGATTTTAAATACCTATGTGGATTTGTACAATTTGTAAAACTGGTTTATTCTCCTGCTTTTCCTCTACTGGCTCCTTTAATGGCACTGGCTTCCCTTTCTTATTGCCTTTTCACTCCCTCTTTATCTTTTTGTCTCTCCCGGGGTTTCTCTTTTCTTCTTTCCTCCATTACAAGCCTGTCTTTTCTGTCTTGCTTTCTTCTGCTTCTTCTCTACCTATTGCTTTCATCTTCTCTTTCTTACCTCGTGCACTCCGTATGAAACTTTCCCTCTTTCCCATTATCTCCCCTTCCTTTTTCCTCCTCTGCCTGCCCCACGCTTCCATCGTTTCATCCTTCTCGTAATCGGTTTCTGTGTCACTATTCAAGACACCCACACAAATGCAGCATCTCTCCTCAGTCAATCTGTAAATGAATTATAAGCCCACCAACGGTTTTCCATTCGTACCCTCTTATATCTTAATGGCCCATCTATGTGGGCAGTGCTTTTATGAGAATAAAATGTGTGTGTGTATGTGTGTGTGTGTGTAGTGCAGCTGCTCTACGATAAGTAATAAGAATTAGGAAGTGGCTTCATAGTACCCAGGGACTGATATTTTCTGTGTATTAAGTGCATGTGTGTGACTGCATGTTTAATGCATGCCGTTTTTGTTAGTCTCGTGCAACAAATGTGTTTTCGGTTTTAAGTGTGTGTGTGCACGAGTGTGTGAGGGAAGAAGTGGAAATGACACCAGATAAACCCACAGATGGACGCCCAGCGGGCTCAGAAACATTAAGACCACACACACACACGCACACACACACACACACATACACGCAGATTGGTAAGCAGATACTGGCCTCTCCATCTCTTTGAAAAACCCACACGGGAGGCGAATGAAATCAAGCACATCATTGGTGGTTGTGTTCGTGTGTGTCCCTACAGGAGCACAGTGTGTTTTAGCTCAAGAGCTAAAATTGAACTCCTATGCACATGAAAATGTAGTTTTAAAAACAATTCCAGCTTCTTGGCACAAACTATTTCGGCTTTCTCAGTCGGTTACGAGACAATAAGAAGAATGTGGTTTATTGTGTCTGGGTAAGGACCAAAGCTGCTTTAACTCTGTGTCCCGGCCTGAATGGGAGAGGTAAATAGGACGTGTAGTGTCCAGGCCAACAATGAACTACTGGCTATAGTTGTTGCCTTATTTAAATAAGCTTCATTGTGCTCATGGCACTCGTAGCATCAATGGATGCCTGGCACTTTATTTCCTCCCGCTTGTCGTTATGAAGCAGGAGATGCAGCCATATTTTATACGACTGCTATCACTGAGGCCACGTTGCTTATTGGCCGTTCACAGTGAGTGGAGCAGAGCTCGAGGGGTGCATGCGGACGTGAAAGCTTCTCTCTGTGTATGTTTACTCTACAGGAACAGTCAGGCAAAATGCACTTGAGCCCTTTATGGCATTTTAAATCTGGAAGCCTCTTAAGCTTTACATCAGTGCAGAAACTGCTGCTGTGGGTCAGGCTATACTTTTTACAAACCTGTTGGCACAAAACCGGATGCGTGCTGTGAGTGATGCAAATAAATAAAGCCAAAGAAACTACATTTGGAAATATTTTAAAATGTGTGAGATTTGAACACGTTTACTTGTGCTGAACATTCATTCAACCTTTATTTATACAGGTTAATCCCACTGAGCCTTGAGGACTCATTTACAAGAGAGACCTGAGACATGTGTTAGTGAACAAAAAAATGCTGTAGTTTTAAAAGCAAAATGTTTCTAGTTGAGCATGATTCAGGATTTAAAAGCTACAGTATCAAATGTAAATTGCTTTTATTTATTAACATACGTAAAATCATTCTACTGCCTCATACAGTTACTAAATTAATATAAATCTGCACACGCACATTGAATTAAGGTGATTCTGTTGATGTCCCAGTAAATCATTGTACATTAAATCTATATTACTCTTGATGATCAGTAACAGAAATCATCCATATGAAGCATCAATTAGGATCAACTTTTAGGACATGTACAGCAGTAATTTAATTTATGGTTTCGATCAGAGGTGCACAAAGTGGGGCCCGTGGGCCATAGCTGGTCTGCCAAGCAGTCCTCATTACTATATTAAAACTTCCTTTGAAGAATCAATGTGTTTTCACTCAGACAATCCACCCATTGACTTTAATGTTAGATGGAAAAGTCAGCCCAATGACTACCGTATGTATGCAACTCTTTATGTTCATATTAGTATTGTTAAGTTGTGTTGCTGTTGGACATGCATTTTTTTTTTTACATTTTGCACTACATTATACTGAAATGCCAAAATTTCCATATTTATTCAATTTTTTTTATTTGTTAGGGCAGTACAGTGGCACAACTGCTAGAGCTGCTGCCTCTCAGCGAGCAGGTTACCTTGGTTCAAATCCCGCTCCAGGGCCCTTTCTGGGTGGAGTTTGCATGTTCTCTACGTGCATGCGTGTTTTTTCTCCGAGTACTCCAGTTTCCTCCCACAGACCAAAATTATGCATGTTAGGCTGATTGGTGACTCTTTAATTGTCCTTGGGTGTGAGTGAGAGAGTGAATGGTTGTTTGTCTCGTTTGTCTCAATGTGTCCCTGTGATGGACTGGGGGCCTGTCCAAGGTGTCCCCTGTCTCTCACACAGTCATGGCTGGACATGGATACCGGTGACCCCCAGATTCAAAAAGGAAGAAGTGGGTAAAGCTGGATTGATGGATAGATGTATTTTACTTAAACAAGTATTTGCATCTCATGTATTATTTTATTGTGTTTTGCCTGCAGCCTTCTGACAAAAGCTGAAAACTACCACCTGCTTCAGAAATGGAAGTAAAATGATAAAATATTAAATTTGTTGGTGACAGAATCCACAAAATGCAGACTCTAGCCTGTTTTGTCCTCTGGGATACAAGTCAACATGAATTCCCAAAACTATAGAGGGGCACTGATACATATCTGGATATAAATTGCTATTACTTTGTGTCTGTTGAATCACATGAAATGGTTTTACACAGTCACAACACAGGCTTAGTTACACAAGACAGAGACGAATGAGCAACCAAACATTGCCAGGATTGCTCAATAGTTTTCAAAACACCACTAAAAAGTTATGCAGAAAATCTCCTGAGATCTTTGAGAATTTACTGAAAGACCAATTCAGTAGCTTGATGTGATAAGTTTTGGCTGAAAATTAGGCAAAGTTCTAGTG
This sequence comes from Simpsonichthys santanae, assembly GCA_031762415.1. NCBI lineage: Eukaryota > Metazoa > Chordata > Actinopteri > Cyprinodontiformes > Rivulidae > Simpsonichthys > Simpsonichthys santanae. The sequence continues at coordinate 14,152,930 of JARVLU010000179.1, read as the reverse complement.
TTCATGAAAACACTCAAAGAACTTGCCTTTTGAAAGGTTTTGTGGCAAGGAGGCAAAGCTTTAAGACTCCTAAATGCATCCAATACATTTTGTTTAAAAATAATTCTTCATCAAATAATTGCTACATGAATTTTCTACTTATACAATAAAACTAAAACCACTGGTAAATTTCATTCGACACTGAAATCATAAAAGTTATATGCATATTGATAAATTATTTAATGAGCTCTCAGCTTTTTTTCCTGCTCCAAATCATGGCCTCTCAGCCATTATCACTTTATGTGTGTCTCTTGATATTTTTTATTCTTAATGCATTTATAAATTTCTGTGTGGTCCAAGAAGTCTTATCTTGTGTGATCATATACTATAGACTAAGATACACTATCCATCCCTCTCCCTCTCTCTCCATGAGTTCACCCAAACATTTTCATCTCTTTCTTAGACCTTGTATTCTGAACACTTTCCCTCTCCCTTCCACAGCAGTCCCCTAATCGCTCCTCCCTCCATCCATCCCTATTTGCTACATCCTATATTGCCCTTCACTACCTTCCTCCCCTCCTTAGTCCCACATTATCACTGCTAACACATGGGTTTCCACAGCAACACAGATAAAAACACACAGAATCACAAAATCGCATGGGGCAGACTGTACCTTTGCGTTTACACAAGCAGACAGAGGTTTACCAGTGTAATCAACTCCACACGTGCAAACTTATTTCATCACACACACATACACACATACTCACACACACACGCTTAAATGTAATCACAGTGAGTGCTGCAAGTGCAGTGCAAAGGTGTGAGAGCTCTCAGTGCTTACTGGTGGCCATCAATCATAAAATCCTTTCTGGGGATTGGACAGCTGACAGTGTCGGCATTACGCATCGTCTCCCTTTATATCAATCAATCACGCTGAAGGCCTGCCAAAAAAACCTAAAGATTGCCAAATGATATTGGTCTGCTTTCATCAGGCTTTGTGAGTGATTATACTGGATTCAGGGGACAGATGTATTTTGCCGTAATGTGTGTTCAGTTCATGGGGCTTTGTGTCTTTCTGTGAAACTGCTGCTTCAGCGTGCACAGATGGAAGCTGTAAAGCAACGTCTGCGCTCAGGTGGACATGCTTCATGCATGTTGTGAACAGGTAACAGGAGTTCCCAAGTGGGGCAATCAGCCAAAGACATGTTAGAGAAGCTGAGAATCAAACAAATAACTCTGTGGTCATCTTTTACAATCACTGACTGATGGGTTTATTTATACATGAAGTAAAAAACATATTAATACACAATAAAAAATGTATTTTTAAACAAATACATTTTGCCAAATTTCCATAACTTTGTTAGCCAAAGATGTAAACTAATGTTTCACACAATATTAGAGCTTGAACTGTCATGTTTCTGCCTCTTCATGCCATGATCTGATGCTCTGTCGCTCTGCCACGCCACCTCTGCACTTTCAGCTCATCAGCCCTGATTCACTGCACATGTTCCTGGCCTTGTTTAGGAACTCCTCTCACCACTCACCTCTGCCAGATTATTGTACCATTTTTGGTTTATGATATCCAGACATCTAGTTTTTGTGTCATGCCTGATTATCACACCTTGTTCTTTGGATTTCAACCTCATGCCTCGTTTTGTGGATTTACCGTTCTGACCCTGTTGCTCATTGCTCCTTCTGGCACACGGATCTCGACTTGCGCATTACTACTACGGATTTGTCTTTGGAACTCTGACCCTCTGTGTTCGACCCTGACTTCGACTCTTGGACCTCGTTTTTTGAATTACCGCCCTGACCATGCTAAGCACAGCTCTCCTCTGCAGCTGCCCTGCTACCAATAACTGTGACATCATCCCTGCAAGGTCTGACAGGTGATTCTCTCCTACCAGCCTGTGAGGACATGTTTCCTGCTATTGGATCCTGACTCTCTCCAGCAGCTGCGTTAATATATTCATAAAACACCTGATAAGGAGATTTTTTTTTTTTAACTTCGTGAAGTTCTGCCAAAGCCTGTTAAGCACCATTCATTCATATCAGGTGTGTCAAAGCAGGGAAATCACTAAAATATGCAGGGTGGTGTTCCTCAAGGATCCAGGTTGGCAACACTGATCTAAACTACTCTTTTAGGAAGCAGACCTAGAAGAACAAAAAAAACTAGAGCCCGATTTATATATCGTTAACAACGATATTTTAGGACGATATACAGTATAGGTGTCTGGGGACATATCGTATTGGTGATAATTGTCCCATTATGCATTATTATAAACACTTCCATTGTGGTGAAGAGGGAGTTGAGCTGTAAGACAAAGCTCTCTGTCTACCGGTCAGTATATGTTCTTACCCTCACCTATGGTCACGAGCTCTGGTAGTGACCGAAATAATGAGATTGCGGATACAGGTGGTTGTAATGAGTTTCCTCTGCAGAGTAGCTGGACTCTAGAGACAGGGTGAGAAGTTCAGTCATCTGGGAGAGACTCGGAGAAGAACCGCTGCTCCTCCATATTGAGAGGAGCCAGTTGAGGTGGTTCGAGCATCTGGTAAAGATGCCCCCTGGGCGCCTCCCTAGGGAGGTGCTTCAGGCCTGTCTGACTGGGAGGAGACCCCAGGGAAGACCCAGGACACACTGGAGACACTATAAGTCTCTCGGTTGGCTTGGGAATGTCTTGTGTTCCTCCCAGAAGACCTAGACGAGGTGGCTTTGAAAAGAGATGTCTGGGCCTCCCTGCTCAAGCTGCTGCCCCTGTGAACCGACTTCGGAACAAGCGTAAGATAATGGATAGATGGATGGATAGATAAACACTTCAAATTTTCACCCCTAAAATGCTGGAACCAGCTATGTCCTTACTTGCAAAAGGCATAATTGTACACTGTATCCAGAAGAGAGTGCATGCAGAAAACCTTGGAAAACCTTGGAAAACTTAATCCAGAACAATAGATCTAATGTAGCAGTAAATATATATCAGTGTTAGTAATGTTATGTTTTCGTCTGCAATGAAATGTATTGTTTGTCTGATATCTTTACTTCTCTGCTAAGAAGAAAAAAAAAAAAAACGCTGCTGCGGTCAATACTAATTAGGCCTTCACCATACATGACTGACTGTTCAAACAATGAACAGGGAAGAGTGTCTCTTTGTTTAATTTATATTTTTGTAACACACATGATAACTTTATGGTGAATAGTGGAGGATAGAGCATGTGAATGCATGACAGGAAGACTGTTTCAAGACTACAAGTGTTAAAACAGGTTTAAAAGTAGCTGTTAACCTAGATGGGTTGGACAAAGCTCAAAAATGTTTTATTTTAATCATTTAAAATTATATTGGTTATCAGCATTAGCATGTTCTTCCGAATATTGGTATCGGCGATTGCCGAAATTTCTATAAAGGTTGGGCTGTATAAAACTCACCAGGAATGAAGTTTTGCAATGGTCCTCTTGTGTCCTAATGTCCCACAAATCCCATTTTTTGGCAGGTCCGTAGTTTAAATGAAAAGCCGATAAAATACTGAGCTGTAAGTGAACCTTTTGTCTGTGTCTCTGTTCAGCTTCTGTTTTTGAAAAATACAACAGATATACAGGTAAGATGGATGCATCTTTCTGTGTGTCTGCATATGTGTTAGTATGAGAGCAGATAAATAAACTGAACTCTCCGTGAAAGAGATGGATGTGGAGCTAAAGCAGATGGCAGGTGTGTAGGATAATAAGACCAGATCAATGCATACTGCGAGGGAAAACGAGCAGGGGAAGAGAAACGAGAGGAGGGCATGGGAGAGGGATGAGCGCCGGAGGAAAAAATTATTACAGGTAAGGATAAAGTGTAATGCCAAGCTCTTTCTGCTCTCATACACCACTCAATACCATCCCTATTCCTTAAAGGGATTCAAACTGAAACAAAACTCTCTGCTATGGTGCCTGAAGGGGCCAAGTGAGGTGAAGAATATTGTCTGGATTCACATTGCAGAACACCAGGACTGCATCTGCATGTTGGTGTCTACCGTACATGAGTTTGTGTCTCCCATGACAATGTTTCTTCATTTGAGTGTGTTGAGGCACAAAGAGCTGAGCTGATATATTTATAAATCAAAAATAATGTCTGCTTTTGGAGTAGTGACAGAAGAGTTTGGCAGGCAGCAATGAAAATGTGACCCACTGCAGATAAGAAAGCTTTTCATGCTAAGAGGAAAGGCAGAGGCTAACCATTATCAGGGCTGTAAGATAATGTGCTTAGCGTTCTGTTTTCTAAGACAGAACTGACTAAATGAAGGCAATGTACTTCCACAATATCTTGGTGTTTCATTAATATAAAAAAGAACTTCAGGGAGGAATTTTATCTGAACTTGTGCTTTTGTTAAAATAAAAGACAAAGGGAAACAGCTTAAACATGATAACAGCTTTAACTTAGCTGTAACCTTAATTAAAAGCTGTCATTGTATTTACAATACAAGATTAATCCTGTGAAATATTTGGACTTGACATGTGGACGTTACTTTAAAGTTAAAGTTAAAGCTTTTGGCGACTAGTTGGAGACATGAAATTCAGAGACAATACTTTAAATTACTGTGAATCCCTGAATTGGTGCATTCCATTTGTGTTCATATAATTACCAGTTGCAGAAAACTGTGACAGTACTGCAAAAGAAGGTCATTTTTTTCAGCAATTTAATCACAAAGTGTCCTTTTCTGTCTTCATTTATTTATTTTAAACAAAAATTCTATGTTCCCTGATTGTTCCCCGAATAAACTTTGACTTTCTGATATTTTAGTCAGACGAAAAGCTCAGAGCGTAGCATCTTAGGTGGTGGGCAGAGTGACATTCAGAGATGACAGTAAGTATACAAATTTCTAACAATATTATTGCTTATAGCAATAATTTCTGAGACAATTAATCGCCCAGCAAAATTTGTTATTGTGAAACAGGCCTGTACACTGTAGAAGCAGAACATGGACTCATCAATACTAGAATAATAGCATTAATATAAGAATGTGTCAAAATCTCAGAAAAGCATATTTTAATCAGCAGATCAGTGTTCAAATTCCCTTAGTTTTCCTTTAATGGAAAATGTGAAAGTCATTTTCCAGGTTTTCTCTGTTGCTGGGAGCTCTGTCAATTAGTCCCCAAATCCTCCTGGACACCAACAAAGGGGCTTGTGTCCATGAATCTATAGTTATAGCAGATTGTAGAGGACCTACCAGTGGCTTAATGGTGAGGTTGATCATAACATTATCTGCACAGATGTGGGGAAAAAATTTTTGTCAGCCTTTATGTTACTGTTTTGGTAAACATGTCTGCATGCACCACCATGTACTAGAAATAAAATTTGTTTTACTTATTTACTTTTTTTGTTTCATTTGAGGATGGTTTTGGCCTCATCATGAGTTACATACAGTATACTGTATGATCACTTGTGACCAAGTAGGTCAAGGCTGCTCTGAAGCTTAAGATTTTGGATGGATGGATTTCTGGTTTAGAAACTTGCAGTGTTGATCTCAAGCTAGTTGGACAATAAAAAAAAATACCACATTTTTCTGTTACTGTCATATGGTTTTACAATTCAACACAGATTTGTAGCTTAATTCTCCTGCCAAATATTCTGTGAGGATCTGTGTGTGCTTTGTAATTCTTGTTGTCATCTTCCCTCAGTGGTTCTCCCTCATGTAATCAGCTCCTGCCTCTGCCACCTGTTGTCCTTCTCCAGGTGTCTCCAGGTGTTTGTGTTTATCCCCTCGTTAGTGTCTCTATACGTTCTGCATTTCCTTATTGTTCCTCCGTCTGTGGATTGTCCTGTACAGCGTCGTGCCCCTGTCTTCCTCCATGCCTTCTCATCATTTATGCAAGTTTTGCTGCCGCGACAGCCCTTTTTGTTTATATTATTAAATATTCCTTATTCTAGTCTCGAGTTCCCGAGTCCTGTCTGCAACCTGGGTCCAACCACACTACAGAACATGATATATTCCAAACGAAAAATATAAAGCCTTTTACTAAACAAAATCAAAAGACAAAATAAAAAATACAAAGAAATGGTGGCTGGTTTGGGAATTATTACATTAAGCATGTATGAGATCTAAAGACAAATAAATAAATAAATAAAATAAGAAACTTCACCATTTGTTATTGTTGCTGCATTGAAGACCCAAGATCAACAAAATATAAGTAAAAAAAAAAAAATAATAATAATTTATCCTTTAACATGGTTCTCCAAAAATAAAAGATAAAAACGAGAGGAACTCCAGATCTGTTGAAAATGATTAGCCAGACTGATTCCAGAAAAGACAGATCCAGCTGGTGGTCTTTTATCAACAAATCTAAGAGATAATATATTTCTCTGAGTTGTAATTCCCTGCTACATTTCATTGCCTGAGGCGATCATCTTCATGTCATCGATACAAAATCTACCCAATCACAACTCTGTTGTCTGAGTTCTATAAAATGTGAGTGTTGCAGAAGTCCTAAATGGATAATACTCAGGTTGCTAAAAAAAAAGAAAAGTTTTTCTATAAATACATAAATATAACACGCTTGGTTAGCACTATCTTGGCTTTCTGTGGCTGTTTGTACTATCAAACTATTTTTTAAGATTTTACTCTCGCAAATCAAACCATTCACATCCTTTACTGGTCTGAATTTGTCTAATTTTACAGCAAAAAAACATGTGGTATAGATGAATGTAAAAATTGAGGACGTGGATAACAGACAAACTACTAAAACTCTTAAAGGCAAATACAAAATTCTACATTTTGTGATCCCATGATTAAATTTCTGGCATGCCATGTCTATCACTGTGTTCTACACACATTAATATGTTCTTTTCAAATGTGAAATTGCACTTTTATCATTATTACTTTTTTCTCAAATTATATGATGTGTTCCTTAGCTCTGGTCAAGGTTTCCAACTGAATGGGAAAAATGCACACACCATTTTCAGTAGTCTGCTTCTCCTGAATTTTATCCATTGTAATTTTTTTTTTATATTAAGTCATAGACAGATATTGGTCAACTTGTTTGTGGTTCTCCAAAAACCAGTTAATAAAATGAAAATTATGACAGTGGACAGTGTGAAGCATATATGCCTAAAGTACAACATGTTGAAAAACTGAAAATGATAGTGTGGGACTCTTGACACTAATGACAAGTGTCCCACTTTTTCAACCATTGTTTATTCAACCACTGTAAAATACAGTTCTAAATGATTCCAGCAGAAAACAACTTTTCCTAAGACAGACAGCCACCAAAGAGCAAGGGCATTATACAACTTTTAACATCTCAATTTCAACTGGATTCTGTCTGGTGTAACGTGAACTTCTGTAGAAGACCTCAGTCACAGTGTTTGTCTCACGCAAGCCAGTGTCTTAATATCAACACTGCAGCTAGATTAAATAACAGTTAGTGTTTGGGAATGCCCTTACAAATTCAATTTCCAAGACAGAAATGACTTTGGGTAAAGAATTTACGGCAGGATCTCTACAGCTATGAAAACGCTCAATATGAAAATGTGTTCTGCATTCTTCCACACTGCAATTGTGAATGACCAATACTCACTACAGAACCGGGTCAAAAAGAATAAAGTAATGGGTTGAGGTCTTTCACTACTGATTGGCTACACACTTTTCCATTTAGCTTGATTCATTCTTGAATTAAGTAAATTTTGTGTTACCGGCACATAGAATTTTGCTGACCACTGATGAAATCAGTATTTTGCCTTGGAACAGCAAAAGTTATGCTGACTCCATAACTCCAGTTTATTAGGACCGAGACTGATGCCTTATCAGTGAAAATAACAAGTGTTACTAAATCAGACCCTGGATCCAAATAACACTAGAAACAGTTCGGTGGAAAAGTACTACAGTGTAGGTAACTTGGAATGAGCACAATTGTGTGAACTTAAAAGCCTTACTTACAATAGTCTTTTTTTATCAGAACACTAGATGATGTCTTATGAATGTCTTATGGAACACCTGGAGAGCTGGTACAGGAAGAACAACCTTCAACAACACCACCAGCCTGATCAAGAAAGCTCATCAGAGACTCTACTTCCTCAGACTGCTGAGAGAAGCTGGCCTGGGAAGCTCAGTCCTCACCTCCTACAGGTGTGCAGTGGAGAGCATCCTGTGCTCCAGCATCAACGTGTGGCATGGAGGCTGCACAGCTGCAGAAAGAA
>JARVLU010000179.1:14021818-14032444 GCA_031762415.1 Simpsonichthys santanae | reverse complement strand
CATGCTCAATAATCCAGGTAGAAAAATCTAAAAAAGCTAAGTCTGGTCCAGAGGACCAGACTTAGCTTTTTTAGATGTCATCAACTAGTTTCAATATATTTACTCAATTTAGGCAAATGCATAAACTCATTTTAACACAAAGCCAAAAAGGTCCTGTTCTTTGGTGAGAATTGTTTTTAGAACAGCTGGAAAATGGGTTCTTGAATTTTTAGCTTAATTTATGCTTTGCACACGTTTATTGTTTTATTTATTTCTATTTTGTTTATTGTCATTTTTCCTCAAAGGGTCTGCCATGCACGGCTGGAAAACCTCTGAACAAACAAACACCACATCTGGTCAAAATAAAGCCGATTCAGAAAAATCAACAAGTAAATTTCACTTGCCTTCTAGTTTGTTTATCACTGCTATAACAGTACCAATAATTTTAAATAGTTGTTTTTACTTTTTAAATAATCTATTACTTACACTACTCTATTGTTAATATATTTGAAGACTTTTAGTTGGGTTTAAGACTTTCTTCTTACTGTTTTCTAACTCATTCTTCTGTAGCATCGTTTGGCATTGGAGGCTTGTGGAGCTCATTTGGCTTTTCACAGAAATCAAATGTAAAAGGTAACTTAAAAATTTATTTATTTTTAAAATAATCCATTGATCTATTCAAATTTAGACCTATTTTTAATAGTTTGGTTCATGAAATACTTCTTGTTATTGTTTGTATGACGGACAAAGGAGCAACTGAGTCTTGCAGTAGGTTTGAAGTGATCCATCATAAAAAGCAAGGTAAAAATGTTCATTTTATTCAAATAATTGTGTTCACGTTTACCATCATCTGCAACTGAAATTGATCTCATAAAACAGACTTAAGATCTGTAATAGTTGGTTTTATGATGTGTCATATGATCATCTGGTGACAGGCGGGTGTAGCACCACTCTGATGCGTTTCATGCTGCCAGAGTCTACAGAGACGATAAAATGTCACTTTATCAATTTGTAATGTCTTCACATAATCTGCATTGTTCAACCTGCAGCCACATTTTTAGTCTCTGACCAAAATTAACCAACTGTTTGATATTTCTTTTTGATCTTGAAATAAAAATCACTCGGGTTTAAAGCTTGTGTTAAACTAATGAATACATTTTCTTGGGTTAATGCAATGACCAAATGTTTATTTAAATGAAGTATGTTGTGTCAGTGTGTTTTTGACTGCTGAAACACTTCACTTTCACTTTATAATAGATTTTGTAAATGTTTATTAGGTTTCTATAGAATTGATAAAACACTGCTTGGCTACAAAAAAACCAAACATGCTGTTTATCATACCGACCAACTAACCGACTGCAGTTTATGCAACAATCACTATATTCCTTCATGTAATTTATTTCTACCCTGAGGTTAACGACATTATTAACTTGCAATTCTCTGCGTCTAAATCTTCTGTCTTAGTGAAGTACAAGACGGTGGTCAGCGGTAAAACGTTTGACGCACATCTTCAGATACTGGATCGAATCAAGAGTTCTGGTCATGGCTTGAACTTGGTAGATGTGGAGAAGAACCAAACTGGCGAGCATTCCTACATCACATTTGTCTTCTGTCCAAACGTTTCCCGTGTTGGGACAGACATTGAGGCAGCCATGAAAGAAGTTAGAGGTGAGAAAAAGCTTTCCAGGTCATTTATGCTGAAACAACCCCTCCCCCCCACCCCTCAAATGTGTTTGTTTCTAATTAAACATGTAGGTTTTTATGCATTTACATTTTGCCATGTGAAAGTTACTGTTTTTACCCTTCCTGCAACATCCAAAAGTGGGCTCACCTCTGCAAAGCACTAAAGGGCCCATCACACATCATACCTTCAAATGATGTAAACATACAACAAGCATGTATGTAAATCAACAAACCCCATGTTTAATCACATGAACAAACTTGCACTGAATATCAGCAGACAAAATTACTAAAGATCTACAGCACAGGACACAGCAAAACTGCTGGCATAGCCCCACAGAACCTCAATGACCTACACAAGGCGAGGTCAGTGAACAAGGCCAGGCTGATTCTGGCAGATCCTGATCATCCACTCCATGATGAGTTCAGGTTACTTCCATCTAGATTGCAGATCTGGACGCAGGTAACTGCTGTCCAGATGTAGGATGAACAGATTGAAATACTCGTTCATTCCTGCAGCGATCAGGCTTCTCAACAAACAGTGATAATTTCATGTAATGTTATTTTAATGTATCGGTGTCTTGGCTAGTGTGGATGTTTTATGTGCCTACTGACTGTGAAACAAATTGACCCTTGAGGATAATAAAGATTTTTGAACTTGAACTTGAAATTGAACCACTCGGCATACTCTACAAAACCAGTCGAGTTGAGTCCCATGACGAGTTCAAATGTTCTTAGATGAGACGCCATCTGATATGATTGGTTATTAGGCCTCAACATAAATGGATACCTAACACTTCAGCTAATAGTTTATCATTTTTATTATTAAAAACGGCCATTAAAACAATGATGTGGTAAAACTCTGACAGCCACCATTTTTAAAGCTGTTCGTTGAGAGAGGTGTCTTTATGTCCAAGAAAGGGGACAGCTCTGTCTCCTTCAAAGTTTTCTGTTTTCTTACATTTGTTTTGTTTGTTCCACAGGTTCGGGACCCGTTGTTCTGGTTTTGATGCACCATTCTCATGAAGCAAAACACGTTGCCTCTGTTAAAACCTGGACTGAAAGTCCTCAGATTTTGTTGCACGTTAACGTTTTCTACCATGACAAATCAAATGGATTAATTGTTTGCAAAGAAAATGACGAGGCCATCGCTGCAATCCGAGACAAGTTACAGAGTCCCTTCAGTTATTAAAGCAAAGAGCACTAAAATAAATTCAACATAAATGCACCCATGGTTTCTAACGAGGTGCTCACCGCACACTCTTTCCTCATAGGGAAGGTCAGGATTTCTTTAAAATTGTATATTTTGATTTTGCATTGATGTTGCTGATTGTGTTGATGAACTTATCATGAAAATACATGTAAAAAAAAAAAAAAGTTCCTTTGCTGTAAGCACTACAGCAGAAAAATACTGTATTATTCATCTTGACCTAATAGTACAGTATAGCATTTTGGGTAATCGTAGTAGTGTGGGATGTACTCCATAATCCTGTTTTTAATAGGTTTTATTGTTGTTGCTTGCAGCCAGATAGCATTTATGTGTCAACAAGAAAAAATAGATTGTGCATTATAAATGGAAAGAAATACATGCTTGTCTTCATAACTAATGCAAATGTCTTTAATTAAGCTTGCAGACAGTGACTACATTAAAAACCTGCTGTTATTGTTTGCTCAATGACTTATGTAGATCCAATTGACAACTAATATTGAGTGTTTAATGATTTTTGATTATTGTTTTTGGTGAACAGAAATGTCAATAATCAAAACTCCAATGATTTGTTTTTTAGGTTCTGCCTTGGGTTGATTTTTTGCAAAAAATATATATATATATTGTTTGCAAAAGATAAAGTTTGTGTTGAAGAGTCTGATTCATTGTGTCAAACATCACTGCTGTGCTTCAAAACTTACAGAGCACTGTTAATTAGACTGACGTGCTGCTTTTGTGATTGGTTTTTGGCAGTTTAAACAGATAATGAGTGCTCAAGTCAAACCTTTATTTGCAGAATGTGAGAAATAAACCTCGGTATGGTTCAAATAATACAAGTGAGTTTAGATGTTGAAGATCACAGTATTTCACTAACTAGAAGGTACTGACGTTTTCCAGTCTGAATTTTTAAAAAGCCAACACAATGAACCAGTTTTTTTTTTTTTTTTTTTAATAATTATATTTTATAAAAATCAAACACATTTAAATCAACTTTTACTTTGTAGTAACTACAAATGTAAATTCTTGTCTTAGTCACGAGTTAGTGTAGTCATAGGTCATAGTATTATGGCATAGGCAGTAAAATTGTTTGGAACATGGAAAGACAGTACAGTACTGTACTGTAGTTACATTTTGTTTTGAAAAGCCCAAACCGGATGTTTGAAAGTGTTTACAAGTAGCTGCATCCGGTTGGTGCTAAGTCGTTAGCGTGAGAGCGTAAATGTTAACACTCCTACCTCTTTATTGTGGACAGTTTTTGTCTAAGTCTACAGCAGAAAAGCGTTTTAGACCAACAACATAATGGCGAGTTAACTAAACAGTTTTACAGTTTTTATTTATTATTTTTTTTACTTTGTTTTGGTAGCGCAGGTCAATTAGCCGTGTGGAAACTGCACATGAGCTTAAAGCAGTTTGACTTATTTCAACAGGTTTTAGCTTTAAGGGCGTACAACAAGTAACAAAGTTTCTCATTCGTGAGTGTTCGCTTTAAATAATGCATTATTTGCAACATCTCAGTTGAGTTTGCTCGCTGCTGTTGTTTACGGTTGTATTTTGCAAGTATTAACCTGCTTATTCGGTATGAGATGTTTTTCGGTCGCGTCTCTTTAAGCCTCAAATTGTGTTCAAAAAGCGTTTGTTCACAAAGACTTCATGTCGTTAATGAATTACCAGTTCGGAAGCTTTATTCAGCATTTTGTGCCAAAGGTGGTGAAAAATTCAGAGTCTTTAAACCATTTGCACTCAGGTTCAGACTTCAGGTAAGAAAAACAAACAATTAAAAAAGGCATGAATTGAAGTCAAGTTCAGTCAGTTAAAAACCCCATTGTAATTCCATAAACGTGTTGTTTCAGGTGACAACACAGCCCTGTCTTTGTCTGCCAACAGTGATGCAGCCAGCCATCATCCATGGACCAGAGGCAAATGCTGTTGTCTCAGATGATGATGATGAGGAGGAGGAGACGGGAGGTGGTGGTGAAAGTTCGGTTAAAGAGGAGACTGTCATAGGCCAGGGTGATGAGGGCAAAGTGGAAGTTCATGAAAGCATCACAGATTCTGGAGTCTCTGTAGTTTCCTGTAAGTAGAACTGAGTACCTCATGATATTGGGGTTGTCATCATTTTGGGGGTTGGTAGAACCCTGATAATATTTCACTGAAGTACTCTACGTATATAAGTAGAACGGTTTAACAGTGTGAAAGCGCTCTTAAACCACTTTGTTTTTATTGCTTTAAGGAATTACATTTCACCATGAATCATATTTTCACATCTATCTAAATGCATTCTGTGCATTTTTATTATAGCAACTCCAACAAAAACAAGTGAAAAAATATCAAAGTGGAAAATGAGAAGGGCAAAATTGAAGTTTAAGAAGAAGCAGCTCAAGTCAACTGAGACGTCAGCCAATTTAATGTCAGAGCTTCCATTTGCTCTGACCAGCCCCACCACATGGAAAGAGCTGGGATGTATGTACATTTTCCCTGCCATTGTTATACAGTACATGCATTTTTGACTGTGACACTGTAGATTCATAACTCTTAATTTAATAGTTTAAATTGTTAAAAGGTAACCTCATGGCCTGCTGACTGATTTCAGATGTAGTTGACTGATGTTTTTTTAATTTTTTATTATTGATTTGCTGGTTCTGTGAAGTTCCCAATCCTGCATTATCAGAGAAAAAAAGAAAGAGGAAAAGAGGAGACAGCGGAGGACGAGGGGAAAGTGAGGAGGATGGAGACCAGAAGAAAAAAAAGAAAAAGGGCCATCGACCCAATTATTTTGTCTCCATTCCCATCACAAACACACAGGTAAGAAGACTCAATGCAATAAATAATGTTACTAATTGATTTTGTAAGTATATGAATGTATTTGTTCAGTGCCCTGAGATAACTTTAATTTTCACTGATTTATTGTGTCCTGTTTTTATTTTATCTTGTAAAGCACCTTGGTCACTGCAAGGCGTTATTGGAAGGTGCTATATAAATAAGTTCATTATTATTATTAACTTCTGTTATGACTTGGCGCTATATACATAAACTGAACTGAAACTGAATTAAAATTGTAATTAGCTCTAGCTTATACAGTATATTGAATATACAGTATTTGCCAACAGTTTTGTAGTCAACTTGAAGCTTGCGTCATTCGAAAAGTAAAACTGAAGCATTGTTTTTGTATTTATGCAAAATTAAATGTTTTACCTGACCAGCTGCTTATTTTCTGTCATTAAGGTTGTTTTTCAGGGTTTTTTATTTTATTTTTTATTCTTTAGCTCTTAATTTTCTCTGTATCTGTAGCCCGGTTAAATTTATACACTTGTTGGTAAAGGAAAAAGTACAGAAGCAATGTTTTTGTCAATTGTTGGTTGTAAACACATCCAGTAAACCCACATTTATACAAATTTACTGTGGCTGATGATGATGAAAACTTAGCTTTAGCAAAACAATAACTTTTTCTAAGAGAAAGCTTATTGTGCTAAAATGTAGACTTGTACAAACTGTATCTTTATTTATTTATTTTAATTTGAGTTCCCATCCAAACCTTTTTTCTCATCTATGAAATACCAGCATGGCATCTATATATGTATGTGTGTGTGTGTGTGTGTGTGTGTGTTTGTATGAGTGTGTAGATAACTGAATGTGAATCTGTCCAACAACAGATAAAGTCAGCTGTGACTGAAATCCAGGAGGCTGTGCTTCAGCAGGAACCACGACTGGCCAAAGCCATGATCCCTGTTCCAACTCTTCACATCACTCTTCTAGTCACTCATCTTACCAGTCAGGAGCAAGTGGACTTGTGAGTTAACGTGCGCACACCTTCACACTAACATTCTGAAATGCAGTTTACAGGCAGGTGACACCTAAAGAAATATATTATTACTCTTACAGTAATGATCCTTTATTCCCCACTTCACTAATATCACTTGAGATGTGTGGGGTTTTAATTCCTCAGATTGTCAAAACCTGATATACTGGTATTATGAATAAAATCAGCACATTTTCTGGCTTATCAGAATCCAAGTGAGGATATGTGATCAAATAGAGCTTTTACATGCAGAAGTATTTATCTTTAATCTATCACACCCTCAGCTCTGAATAGACAGCTTACATTTATGATTAAAACATTTACTTTCTGTAGAAGCAGGGCTCTACTGGCAGAGCAAAGGATGTAAGTGTAAATGTTGTAATTCATAAATTTATGCTTGTGATTTATGTTATGACCCGGCTCACAGAGCTGCAACTTGAAAAAGAGATTAACACAATGTTAAAGTAAGATTTCTAACCTTCAGATCAACTTATTGTTTCCAAATACTTCAAGGAAAACAATGTTACCAGTTATTTATAAATAAATAAAAAAGTTGGAATTATCAAAATACTGCTGCCAGGCTGGCCAGAAATGTAGTTTCACGTTATTCTTGTTTTAAACAATATGTACAGTGATTGCAGCTCCAGTGTAACTTAAGAAGAACAGGTTTATTCAGGGGATGCAGTTTCATAAAGGTATTAGATTTAAATGATTTCTAGGAAACAAAATTCAGAAATGCTACTCTTATAATATTCATGCATACAATTCAAAATATTTTCAGTGTCTTGTACCGTTATAACATAGGCTATGTCCACACTACAATCTAAAGTGGAACAAATCCATATGCTTAATGTATATGTGACTCATATTTGATTTCTTGTGTTTTATTTGTGGTAACGTTTCAACCAGTTTATTTGATCTCGGTGAGATTTACAGAAGCATGAAAATAATAATAAAGTTGGTGTCCATTTTATTTTCAAACATTTAAAGGCAGAAATTCAGTATTAACAGCAGTACCATTTATAAATCAAACAAGATACAGTATATCAGTTTGAATGATTTTAATGAAAAAATAGTATGTTTAATTTCCAATATAGCTCGTTAAAAGCAAAAAGAACACTTCTAATCACTTATCTCTGATGCTCAGAAGCATGTAAGCCCGTCATGTGACTCATTCATAATCTGTAATAAGTAGACGATTTTCTTCTTTAGTAATCACTTGATTCTGTTATTATATAATGTGACGTGGAGGCTGCAAGAGGATTAGGTCATGAGTTGTGTGTGTATTAATGTGCATGTATATTTGTTTTTATAGGGCTGCAGCTGTGCTGGCTCAGGTTGAGCCGTCAGTGGCTGAGCTGCTGGCGGGGCGGGATCTGGTGCTGCCCTTCTCAGGAATCAGTCATTTCAGGAAGGAGGTGGTGTTTGTTGGACTGGACACAGGACTACACAGACACACGCTGGACAGCCTGGCAGGTCAGTGTCTGTCGTGCTGTTTCTACATCTGTACATAGACTGTAAATACTAACTTATGTTTTATTTAATGAAGATAAATAGCTTTGGTGTTACTTGATGCAGTAGTTTTCTTTTTGTCTTTTGTAGAGGGATGTTGGAAGTTTGGTTCAGCTCAGGTGTTCTGCATTTTGCTGCAGTGTTTAGTGTCTTTTTTAACAATCAATTAAACTCTATGGATACCTTTTGTTTTAGGACTTTGTCGATGAGAACCAACATTTACCAGCTCTTAGTGGGTTTAGGTACAGTGTATATTCTAAGAGAGAAGGTCGCTGGTTCAAATCCTGGCCCAGGACCTTTCTGGGTGGAGTTTGCATGTTCTCTCCATGCATGTGTGGGTTTTCCCTAGTTACTCTGGTCTCCTACCACAGACCAAAAACATGCATGTTAGACTGATTGGTCACTAAATTGTCTCTGGGTGTGAGTGAGAGTGTGATTGGTTTGTCTCGTTTGTCTCTGTGTCCCTGTGATGGACTGGAGACCTGTCCTGGGTGTCTCTCGCACAGTAACTGCTGGGTATGGTCACTAGTGACCCGAATAGGATGAAGCTGGTAAAGATAATGGTTGGATAGTATATTCTAAAAGAGAAATTTGGTTAAATGGATTCACATTCAGAAGTTACAGTCTAAACCTGGTCAGTGGTTTATAGCCGTTTGAAAACTTGTTGTAACCCTGCAAATGCTTTATGCATTTTGTCGCTCGTGTTAGCAAAATATCCCATGTACTTCTGGACGAAGTTGAATGAAAATGTAAAATAATCCCTGGGTGTACATCTACAGCTGATTGGAGCCACCTAATTCAAGAGGGCCACCACAGCTAATGAACATAAACCAATAGGGAAATGGCTATAACTCTATCAGTTTCACAGTTGTTGAGCTAAACTTGGTGTGGCAGTAGTTGAGAGTCATCCTCATCACACACGCTGAGGATAACCATGTCTTACTAGATGTGTTGAGCATCATGAGTTCGAGCTCTGACAGGAGCGGCTTCGAGAGATTTACATTCCTTTAAGGATTAGTAAGCCTTTAATTTAACAAAATGCATTTTTTAGTTTTTCAATCAAAATGTTAATGACCTCAACGTCAATTATATTGTGTAAAATATTTTTGGTACTCTATTACAGGTTGTTAAAAATGTATTGTTTTCATCTTTAAATATGTACATTTTGGATCTTTATTGCATTGCATATTTATCTTCTCCTACTCCGCTCCTGTTTCCTGGAATATCTTGCAAAACGATCTGAAGCTCTCGACCTTGACCTCTCTAAGTGACTTTAAACATCTGTTGAACACCTGGCAAGAACCAATGCAGACATGTTAATGTTTTTAATTTTTTACATTTGCCTTATAATCTAGCTGTTTTTTTTGCTACTTTTTTCTCCATGTTATTTTAATTTGTTAAAAAAAAAGTCTATGGTTCTTTTATGATTGTCTATTGTTCTCATTGTTGTCCACTGTTGTCATCATTCTTTGTTAAACTCAGGTCTCTCTTGTAAATGAGTCCTCAAAACTCAATGGGATTAGACAGTAAATGTTAAAGGTTATAATTTTTTTTATTTTTTTGTACATTTTTTGTGAAGACTGCTGTTGGAACAACACTGAGTTCAGGTGAAGATTGAATATTGCATCATATTTTATCACATTCTATCTCTGAAAAGAAAAAAATCAGTAATTCTGACCAAATATTATGTGATTTATAGTCCTTTTTCTTATTTTCTTAATTTACAATCGTTTTGCACGTGTGCGTCTCTGCCTGTGCGTGTGACACGTGTCTGACGTCTTACATCAGTACCGAGTGAGGATGTTCAAACAGAAAGAGTCCATGTTTTTGAAATGAGCCAAAAACTATGGAGCCAATTTTTCTAAGAGGATTCCTGCTGCATTTCTCTTCCAACACACTCTGGGAGCTCACATGTAGTTTTTACTGCTCACTTTGTTCAAGCACGTCAGCTGAAGCAGAAAGATACTTTAATAAACTCACGCATGAGAACAGAGTGTTGTGATATCCCACAAACTGTGTGTTTGTCAAGAATAATACGTTTTTATTATTTGTTTGACATTTCCTTGCACATCATTCATAATCTCCTTATACTTGAGCTTTTAATCATATCGTTTGAAATCTAAATGTAAAATTTGTGTTATGATGTAATGTAAGTGCCAGTGGGCAAAACTACATTATAATCTGATCAGTAAAACTATTTTATATTTAAATTTTTAATTGTAAATTAGGTAAGTCGTTCAACTAAAGCTGTTCTTGGTTTGTTTTCTTTATGTGTTTTGCATAAACACTGTAGTTTTCGCACAAATTTATTAAATTTATTAATTTCATTAATTGTATTTTATCTTTTGGTGTCTCATCATTGACATATCCTTTTATCAGTCAGAGTCAGAGATTCTTTATTGTCATTCGCACCACATGTGGTACATGTGATGAAACGAGATTATGTACACAG
>JARVLU010000179.1:13939793-13964669 GCA_031762415.1 Simpsonichthys santanae | reverse complement strand
CACACACACACACACTGCACTAAATGCCGGACAAAGGAAATGTTATTAACAGAGATCGTTGCAGGATAATTCTGACACATCCCAGTAAACAAGCAGCGCACAGGGCTCATGGTTTTATGTATCGCAGCAACACTAAATCAAAAACACAGTGACGTGTTTTATTTGTGTGACAAAAACAGGATGTTAAGACGGTGCCTCACTGGGCTGTGTCTGCCGGTGACTCAAAATCAAAAGAAATCAGGTAAATTTCCAGCTGCTGTCTGTCTGAATTCTTAGTGTTTGGGACCAATGAGACAAGAAGCTGCATTTTGAAGTGACAGATTTTTAAAATCGTGACCTAATTTCTGTGTGCACAACTTGCACGACTGTATTCTGGTCCATCTGCACATATTCTTCATCCACCTTGGCAGCAACCACATGCGCATCATTTAATTTGCTAGAATATTCTTTAGAAATGAAGATATGGAGGAGGTTTTTATTACTGATCTTCCGCATGTCATTTTCAGAGCCATGACGCAGCTCTAGAGCTTCGAAGACAGATCTCCACAATGACTTTGAGACTATTTCAAAAGAAAAATGTTAAAACTCAAAAGAACAGGACTGCTGCCTATAGAGCTCGTGAGGAAATTGAGAACTCTCAATAATATTGCAAAACATTCTGGAGTCACTTCATAAATGCTCCTCATCACCTGGTTACAGTTCTATGTGAGTCCACCTTCATCATCGTCATCATCATCTACCAACACCGTCTCCAAGAGCAGAGGAAATGTAATTGTTTATTCTAAGGTCTTCTGGAAGAATCCTGAAGACTGATGGTAAATTGCAGCAGGAGGTGGTAAAAGTACATGAAAATGTTCATTTGGATCTGGGTGAGGTTTTCTTCCAGAGGTGGACTTTCTGATCCGTAACCATAAAAAAAAAACGACTTGGATCAGAATGAAGTCTCATGCCTTTCATGTGGATGTAACAGTTCACCTGAATACCTGAACAGCTGATTAGATTTTCCTTTGTCTCTAAAAAAAAAAAAAAAGAAAGAAAAAAGAAAAAAACTAAACTGAGTTCTGAACAAAATCACAGGCTCCACAGCACCAACCAGGTGTTTGTCAGGGACTCAGAGCTCACCTGTTCCAGGTGTTCTTGTACCAAATTTCACTACACTTATGTTATCTACAAACTTATTACCGTACAGTTTTCTGCTGTGAACTTATTGAAATCATTACATTGTTGTGCTGCACGCTGCTATGATATGTAGGAGAACATAATCACGAGATATTTATCTACAGCAGAAAATTTGATTCAAGATGGCCGCCACAGCTAATCAACTTTAGTAAACAAGAATGAATACAACTCAGTCTCTTTCACAGATATTGAGCTAAGATCTGGGGTGGTAGTGGCTGGGAGTCATCTTTAACATGCTCACATGAGATCTTTGTTAGAAACGTTGGGATGCAAAGTGGCGGGCGATATGCATTCCTTCAAGTTGATGGGTTGTAATGCTGTATTCAAAGGTCTATGAATGTGTCGACTTCCAAGAATAATGTTTTGATTTTAAATCTGGTCCTTCTGAGCAGATATACTGTATACAGAAATTTTAAAATTATTAAAATAATTAATCAGCACAGTGGCGCAGCTGGTAGAGCTGCTGCCTCTCAGCGAGCAGGTCCCCCCGGTTCAAATCCCGGTCCAGGGGCCTTTGGAGTTTGCATGTTCTCTCCGTGCATGCGTGGGATTTTTCCGGGTACTCCAGTTTCCTCCCACAGACCAAAAACATGCATGCTAGGCTGTTTGGCAACTCTAAATTGTGTCTAGGTGTGAGTGAGACAGTGAATGGTTGTTGGTCTTGTTTGTCTCTATGATGGACTGGAGACCTGTCCAGGGTGTCCCCCGCCTCTCACACAGCAATAGCTGGACATGTGCACCAGTGACCCTGGTGACCCGAAAAGGAAAAAACAGGTAAAGATGATGGATGGATGGAAATTAATTACTTTTTAAATGAGCCTCAGAGAGTAATTTGAAGGCAACCAAGGTTTTTATTTATTCCCAAAGTAGTATTTTCTGCTTGAAGGAGAAAAAAATATCATCTGTATTTTTTTTAAGCTCAGCGAGCATCAACGTTAGTTTTTAAAGAGCAAAGTCAACTAACAAAAACAGCTGCTTTAAGACAAACATTTTAAACTATAAGCAGTGCAGTGATGGAGGAAGAGGGTGATGCAGCACTTCCGCCTTTCCTCTAAACACCGAGTCCTCCCCCTGTCCAACAATTTACCCGTTCCCCAAACACACTGCTGCCAGGTGAGAAAAGTTAGTTAATGTGAGTGAGCAGGCCGATTGATCTGTTGTGACCTGGTATTCAGTTTGTTTGTATCTCTACAGTCTGAACTTTGACCCTGCAGCCTACAGTTAACATTTAGGGCTTCCTGTTGTCTGCTGACTCCAATACTGTACTTTATGACCAGAACTGCACAAGCTCCAGCGTCAATCACTTCCCACTTCCCAGTAGACAAAATATATAATGTCATAAAGTTGACTTGCATGGATTAGTGTTGTTGAATTTTTTCATTTATAATTCAATTCTTCCAAGTCACACCAGAAGTGATTACAGGGCACTCTAAGAAAAAGTAAGTTAATAACTTTATTTATCTGAGGAGCAGACTGCTTTGAGTTTAACTCCATCACAGAACTCTCATCTTGAACAAGCATGAAGGCGACAGTGGAAAGGAAAAACTCCCTCATGAGGAAGAAACCTTTAGACCAGGCTCAGGACAACAGGCCATCTGTTTCTACTGGCTGGGTTGAGAGGAACAGGAAGGAGGAACAGATACACAATGGAAGGTCAAGAATCACTTAAGATAGAAATAGTATCAAATGAAAACTATTCAATTTTAACAATTTATTTAAGGAAATGAGGTCAATTTGTCCTCTAGTAGTCTAAACCTATGGCAGCATAACAAGCCAACCCTAACTATTTGTCAAAAAGGAAAGTCTTAAGCCCAGTCTTAAACTGGACAATGTGTCAGCCTTAAGGACTGAATCTGGAAGTTGGAGGCTGAAAACTGAAAGAGCTTCCTCCAATTCTGTTCTTGGAAACTCTAGGGACCATGAGTAAACCTGCAGTTTGAGAGTGAAGTGCTCTGTTAGGAAAATATGGACCAATAACATCTCAAATATAAGATGGAGCTAGGTTGTTGAGAGCTTTGTAAGTTAGAAGTAAGATTTTGAATTCAATTCTGGACTTGACAGGGAGCCAATGGTGTGAAGCTAAAACTGGAGAAGTATGATCTCTCCTACTAACTCCAGTTAAGACTCTGGCAGCAGCATTCTGGATTAACTGAAGATGTTTTAAAAAAGTATTTGGACACCCAGATAACAAACCATTGCAATAGTCCAATCTAGATGTGACAAATGTATGAACCAGTTTTTCGGCATCATTTTTAGTTAAGTTGCTTCTAATTTTAGAGATATTACACAGGTGGAAGAAGGCAGTTCTAGTATTGTTTAATGTGGGGGATAAAAGACATGTCCTCATCAAAAATAACGCCAAGATTTTTAATATTAGAGCTTGAGGCCAGATTAATGTAATCCAAGGAGGGCGAAAGACTGAAAAATTCATTCCTAAGATGCTCAGGTCCAAAAACTAAAACCTCCATCTTGTCTGTGTTCAAAAGCAGAAAATTTAGGATCATTCAGGTTTTTATGTTTTTAAGACATGCTTGTAGTCTAAGTAGCTGATTAGATTAATTGGGTTTCATGGAAAAAAAAATAACTGTATCATCAGCATAACAATTACATTTTATCCCATGCTGTTTAATAATGGCTCTGAAATTTGGTTTACAGTAGGTTTTAAATTAAAGTATTATTCCGAGGCACAGTTTACTAGAATTATAATTTTTGGCTCATTCTTTGGAATTACCTGTAATTAGGCAAGACAAAGTAGACAAGAAATATATCAGTCAATAAGTTTTCAGCTATTTCATACAAGGCCTTAGTAAACGAGCCATTCAATTGGAGCGTTTGATAAATTTACACACAGACTACAGGATCTCACACAATTCTTCATGAAAACTAAAGTTCTTTCTGGTGAATTCTTTCAGAGTGGAGCAGCTGATGGGGTTTTATTTCTTCTGAAGCATCACGTGCACCAAACCTGCTGCTGGATACATTTAAACTTCCCCGATTTACATAATTAGCTAAAGACAACAGATAAACATCACCCTTCAGCACAGCCCACTACAAAACTGCTCATCGTGTCTATTTGTTCAAAAGCAACACAAAAGAAAAACTACTTCTAAAAATATATTCAGTGATCTGGATCACATTATTAGAACAGTTTATTTAAGCAGGAGAGCCAACGTAACACCGTGATCATCAGCTGATGGCGGTGTTGTACCATAAAGTAAACGTCAGTAAACACACTTCTAAGTGAACGATGATGAGAAAAGTAAAGCGGACTACAAATTATGTTCAGCAAAGCTAACAAGAGGATAGATCAAATCCAGCACTTTCAACAAAATCCAAGAAATAAAACGTGTAAAAAAAAAAAGTTTTCCATCAGCCGCAGGAACTCATTTGTCAGTCAGCAGAAGAGGCTCCTGGGAATATACGGAGCTGAGCATGAGCTTCAACAATCTCAACACTAAACAAATATGGTAAAAGATGAGGACATTGTCTTTCTACTGACTGTCTTCACAGTGTAAGAGGATATGTCCAACAGCTGTTTGGTCTTTGAGCGACATCGGACTCCAACCATTCTGAGAAATTCTTGCCAGTTTGTAAAGAAAAGGCCCAAACTGCTCTAATGGAAGACTCTGAAAAGAGAAACCCAACCCAACAACACACCACCACCATCAGGACAAACCTGATGTGTGTGTTTGCTCAGGGTCCAGGAGCCTTTAGGGTCAGTGTGAGCGTAAACACTTTGGACAGGATGTCTTGTGGTCTTCAGACAACCCCCCCGCCTGCTCCAACACAGAACTGGAACACCATGCACAGAAACTGAGACCCAGGGCGACGAGCGAGGCTTTAGCTTCTCAACCATGTTGTCCTCTGCTGTTGAGCTGATCCGACCGCGGGGAGAACGTCCGTCTGTGTCCACCTAAACTGTCCTGATCTGAGACTGAGGCAGGCTGAAGGGGGACGAGCAAAGTTTTGTGATAATTACAACAAAACTAATTCACTAAATCCCAGCAGACACAAGAGGAGAGCTGCATGTCTTGAAGATTAAAAACTGATCATTAAATGGAAAAAAACGAACACCTCTTTAAGGCTAGACCAGATCCAGAACCAGTTAGCAGGCAGGATTTTCAACATGGGGAACGTGGAGCTGCAGCTGCTCCATAACCTAAAAACCACAATCAGCAGGTTTAAGCTTTATGTATTTATTTTAGGACAGATATTCCTTTTCTGGCGACGCTCGTGAAAAGCTGGTACCGGTAATCATGTAATTGCCTCTGAGTGTGTGATTTTGTCCAGTTTGACCCTGAAGTGGAAAACGCTCTGCTCCTGGTGACAGAAATGATGACAGACCTTCTACACCCGCCCTGACAGATGATTCGGTGGTGCTGCTGAAGCTCCTCAGTTTTTACAACCGGAACATGACAAACATCTGGAAACGTTTATAACAATGGAGACCTGAAGTCATCTCATTCATTTCAACAAATTATTTTCTGACAGAAAAAAAAAAAGGCAGAAATAATAAATCATGACTAACAAATATATATTTTCAAATAAATGCAAAAGTCAATTTAGGCAACAATTCAAAATTATATAACCCATTCTGATTATAATAACACTATTCAATTTCATCCATCACCATGAATGACAGGGAATCATCCGTTAGCAAAATATTTTATGACTCAGATTTGAATGAAACTTTCAGAAAGTCATCACTGCATGCAAGTCTACAACTCAATCCAACCTAATTCAAGATGGCCACTACAGCTAATCAATAATAGCAAACACGCGAACGACTACACATCAGTCTGTTTTACAGACAATGAGCTAAAGTTTGGTGCGGTAGTTGCTGAGACAACACAGATTGAGTGCTGATTGATTGCTCCTAGCATTATTTTCTTTTAATTTGACAGAGGCCTTGAAAGTCATTTTGACCCAAGGGCAGGAGGAGGTTGACAAAAACAGCCACAACTCTGTAACTCTTAACATAAAACAAACGTAGTTTGTTAAAACTCTGGCAGTAAAGGTGATGGGTGACATGCATTTCTTTTTATATCCGTTAGGTTTATCTTTGAACAGTTTTTCCTATTAAAAGATCACAGACGTAATAAGAAAGTCATGCTTCATCGTCTCCATGTGTGGCGAGAACAATAAATGTTGGAGGAATGAACTCTGCTGATTTCTGCCATTTCTCAGCACACAACTGAAGATTGATTTGTATCTTATTTACTTTAGGCAAAGAGAAATGTGTGGAATCTGTCAGAAAAAAAAAGGATTTATTTTACGACACAGAACACAAAAACAAACACAGAGTTTTTTTTTTTTTTTGTTTAATCAGCATGACTTTCAGATTTTTTTTTAAATATAAATATCACCCACCACCTCTCAGGCCAAAGATGTAAAATAAGATTAATGATAAAATGTAGAAGTTCCATTATGAGTGTGTTGGGGATGACTTTCAGCTACTACCATAGCATGTAAAACTAAGTTTAAATAGCCTCCCACACTTAATCAACTGTACATCCAATGATTACCTCCAGAAAGCTTAATTCAATCTGTGCAGTGATTCATGAGATATTTTGCTTACAGGCAAATAGGGTTGAAGCCATGTTAGAAGATGGTAAAATGTTAAAACAAAAAACTTAAAATTTGAAACCAAATACCAATACCTTATATAAAAGCTCATATTTTATAAATGAGATCTATTTATGCAGAGCTGTAAAGAGGGATAGGACTAGATATGTACTTCATCCTGCCCCTTATGGACCCTGTGTATGTAATTTCGTTCCACCACATGTACCACATGTGGTGCGAATGACAATAAAGAATATCTGTATCTGTTGGCACTCTTTGCCACATGTTGCCACATGTTTTATTGTTGTTGTTTTTGTACATATGAATGTTAGAGAGAGAGCGAGAGAAGCTTTTAGCGCTCAGAATACAGTACCTGTTGGAGATCATTGTCAGCTACAAAGATTTATAAAACTGATAAAGCTGTAGCAATTTTTCTGTGTTTTAAATTCATTTGGCAGTGGCGGCCATCTTGAATTGGATTTACTCCAAAGGTTAATTAGCTGGGCAGCATGGTAGCTCAGTTGGTAGAGCTGTTGCCTCTCAGCAAGAAGGTTGTTAGATTGAATCCCGGCCGAGGGCTTTATGGGTGGAGTCTGCATGTTCTCTCCGTGAATGTGTGGGTTTTCTACTCCAGTTTCCTCCAGACCAAAAACATGCATGTTAGACTGATTGGTAATTCTAAATTGTCTCTAGATGTGAGTGACAGAGTGAATGGCTGTTTGTCTCCATGCGTCTCTGTGATGGACTGGAGACACGTCCAGTCGTCCGCCTCTTGCACAGTGACTGCTGGATTTTATGGATACAGGCACCAGTGACCACCGTGACCCAGAAAAAGGAAGAGGTGGGTAAAAATAATGGGTGGGACAGGTACATGTCCATTCAGTGATGGAATCCTAAAAGTTTTATTACAATACCTGCATTGATTTGAGAGCTGTTTTGCAACCAGACACACCGTTTAAAAACGTTAGACATGTAACCTGCAAAAAGCGTTTCAGCCGTTTAGCGCGTCATGTCTCCATATAAGGCCCTCTACGTCACTGCCGGCGCGCTACGTCACGGCTGGCGCAGCTGATGCTGGGATGACAGCGGGCTAATGATCCGTGAGGAGGATTTAACGCCAAATGGAAGCGAGCCGTGGCCGCTTCAGCAATCAGAAGCAAACGCCAGCTACAAATCCCGCAGTTTCGGGTCGAACCGCACGCTCAGCAGATGTTTTGTAGCGTAAAGCTGCAGATTCTCACCGTGGCTTGCGTCACGAACGTAAATAAACCTTCCCTAATCATTTGACTGATGCGCTAAAGGGAATCCCTTACAGTAAAAACGCTAAAGGTCATCGCGCGACGTCTCACTTCGTTCTGTCCGATAACATTCAGTGGGGGCTTCAGCTCGTTCAGGACTAGCGGACCCGGGGCTGTGAGGAGACCCCCTCGCAGACTGGACCCGATGTGTGTGGACTGAAGTCGGTGCGGCGCTTGGCTAACAGCTCGGGCTAGCTGAGCCCGTTCAGTTACGCCGAGCGCTAGCTAACTGAGCTAGCCAGAGCTAGCCCGTCGGTCGTTAGCTTCATCGGTGTCATCGTGAGTAAATAAACGAAGCAAATAAAATCTCACCGTGAAGGGAACGTCGTTCACGCTCCCCACCGAGTAGCAGCAGTCCCCGGGGTTCACGGCTCCAGTCAGCACCTGGTGCAGATGCATTTTTTTGCCCTCTGTGGTGGCAGCAGACGCGGCTTCTTTTAATTATTTATAACGAGTCCACCCTTTCGGTTTCTCCATCCAGCATCAGGGAATTCCATCAGGAGCGTTTGAAACGTCGTCCTTCGTCCCGGTGTGAGACTCGTTTATCCCCCAGAAAACGGCGGCGCTGCGGGGTGGGAGCCTTCCGCCCGTTTGGATGCAGCTTCTCTGGGTCCTGACATCTACCCGATGATTAAAAAGCAGCCGCCTCGCGCTGTAGGCACCATCCTCCTCACGAATAATCGTGAGAGCCGAGGCGGCAGGATCTCCGCAGCGATCCTGACATGCGCGTTCACGTCGCTGTCACGGCACGACGGGATCATCATAGATCCACAACATCTAGAGTGGAAAAACGCAAGCAAAGATTAGTCTGCTCCGCTGGGCAGCCGTTCTATTTGTGAAGTTCTATGTTTAAAAGTCTTTGAGGACTGATGAAACACAAATAATTTATTTTTTACCAGGAAATGAGATTATTAATCTGTTTTACATGGATGTCCTGAGCAAAGGTGCAAACAAGCCGTATTAAAATGTTTACAGCGAATCAATCGGTAATAAAAATGTGAGGTTAAAGATCAGAAGAAACAAAGGAATAGTTTCATCTAAACAAAAATAAGCCTTTAAAAGTGAAAACACTTTGGTGTTACCGGCTAATGTATCCAGCATCAACGTGTGGCACGGAGGTCTGCACAGCTGCAGAAAAGAAAACTCTGCAGAGAGTGGTGAAGGCTGCACAGAAGACT
Organism: Simpsonichthys santanae; assembly: GCA_031762415.1. Lineage (NCBI taxonomy): Eukaryota > Metazoa > Chordata > Actinopteri > Cyprinodontiformes > Rivulidae > Simpsonichthys > Simpsonichthys santanae. The sequence goes on along the minus strand of JARVLU010000179.1, from coordinate 13,955,449 downwards.
ACTGGAGTCAGCCTCCCCAACATCACAGACATCTACACCTTTTTTTTTAACGTTTTTTTTTTAATTATATTTATTTATTTATTAACTAACAGAACTACAGAACACTACATAAGCAAAAATATGTAAAACTCTCATGAAGGATGTCATAACTACAGTTTACAAAGTAAGGGGCGGTTTACAATTTGATGAAAGTTGAGAAATATACAGTATACTGTATCAAAATACAATAAATGAAAAAGTACACAAAGGAGCAGGACAATATTAGAAACTTAAAACAGCAAGTTTTCATCTACACCTCCAGATGCAGGAAGAGGGCCGCCTGCATCACGAAGGACCCCACTCACCCAGCACACACACTTCTTGCCCCACTCCCCTCAGACAGAAGATCTCCTAACTATAATTCATATCAATTTAGTTTATTTATACAGCACCAAGTCACAACAGAAGTCGTCTCAGGGCACTGAACAGAAACATTAATTTATAAAAGTAATAATTTAACACTATCTGAGGAGCAGACTGCTTTGAGTTTAACTCCAGTGAAGAACTCATCTTCAAGCATGAAGGCAACTGTGGAAAGGAAAAACTACCTCATGAGGAGGAAACCTTTAGCAGAAGCAGGCTCAGGACAAGCAGCCATCTGCTTCGACTGGCAGGGTTTGATAGGAACAGATACACAATGGCAGGACAAGAATCATATAAGATAGAAATAGTATCAAATGAAAACTATTCAATTTTAGCAAATTATTTGAGGAAATGAGGTCACTTTGTCCTCTAAACCTATGGCAGCATAACAAGCCAACCCTAATTATGGGATTTATCAAAAAGAAAAGTCTTAAGCCCAGTCTTAAACCTGTACAATGTGTCAGCCTTATGGATTGAATAGATCTTCCTCCCATTCTGTTCTTGAAAACTCTAGGGACCCTGAGTAAGCTTGCAGTTTGAAAGAACACTGGTTGGGTCTTGGGGTCAGAATGTTATATCAGAATATTCAGCTCATTTAGGCGAGAGGTGATGTGACTTTTAGTTGTAGTAACTTTTTAATTTTTTTCAGAATATTTAACTTTGTTTACACACATTTCCCCCGTAGAAACACTGTGAGATCGGTTCCATCTGAAACGTTGTTCTCTTTGAAATCTGCTTCATCTACTGGCTTAGTGTTTGTTGGCTTTGCCTAATTTTAAATTTTAGCTAGCCCTCAGCTAATATTAGCTTTTGGCTAACTGTTTCTCCATTTTAGCGTTTGCCACTGTTCTTCTATGTTTAGATTTTTGCTAACCTTTTGGTGCTTTTAGCTATTGTTTTGCTACTTTTAGTTGACTCTTTGCTACTTTCAGTTTTTACCTTAATTTTGCTACTTTTAGCTTTACTCTTCAGCTTCTTTGTCAGTACTTCAGTTGTCCTCGGTGTATTTATTTATTTATTTATTTTGCAGAAAAAGCTTTTACTCCAGTTAAATGACAGGAAGTACAAATTCCACGTTAAATGTTACAGAAATGAAAACCAAAATAACATGAACCATATGGTGGAAGAGCTGATGAAAACCAACACATTATGCACGTTGAGGCCAGTTTCTGTCTTTAAATGTACTGTGTCTCTAATCATAACAAGTTTTATGATAACCAGGATAAAAAGTGCTGCTCTTTGCTCATTTTTAAGGCTCCTTGGTTTCAGTAAAGTCCTGCCATCACAAAGATGGACCTCTGTTCCTTTTTCACAGAGGAAGAGTGAAGGAGACCTGAGTGAACTTCACTCTGACGATCCTTTATCCTCTTATCTGTTCCCATCCAACTCACTGATGTGATTAAGTAGAGCGCCACACAGACATGTCCTCAGTCACGTGTCCTCTCGTTTACACATCTGCTGGAAACAGATGAATGAGAGGAGTTTCACAGCAGCGGCTTCAGATCAGAGTCACATGTGTCTTACAGCCACAGCAGGACAACCGAAGCCCAGAGAGACGCATGGACAGTGTCAACTTCAGCAGTGAGACAGGATCAACAGAAAGCATTTTATGTCTAATTAGTGTTTGGCGACTAAAGGTTTATGAATTTGACTCAGTTTTACAGATATTGTAGTAAAACTTGGTGTGGTAGTAGCTGAAAGTCACTCAGTGCACAGTCTGAGGGTGAGATCTCCTGATGTCTCCTGAGATTGTTCATAATGTTATTTTCAAGACTTGGCTTAAAGAACTACATCATGAGTTGATTTTACTCTAAAGCTGGCATGAAAGGTGGCGGGCGATATGCATTCATTCAATGAGTTCTAGGTCTTTTATTATGTTATCAGCATGTTGTTTTAGTGTTTGTTGGGTTTCTCAGATATTAATGCACCTGCTATTTTTTGTCCAAGCAGGCTACTTCACGTTGTTAAAAATGATCATAAAGCAGCAGCAGAATCTGTCTTTGCTCTTATGTAACCAGAACAATCCTGAAAATTGAAATTCACTGAAATTCTGCCAGAAAACTGCCTCATTCATCTCAGAGTCTTTGGATGGTTTTAAAGGGCAGACTGCTGCGAGACAGAGTGACTAAGATGGTGATTACATCCCTCAAGGCCTGAGTCTTCAAACGCATTGCTTTGACTGAAAATATCTTCTTTCTAATATTTCTAATTATAGACAGTTTGTCTCTAGGCCATTTTAAAAAATGAAATCCAGAGAAAGTAGCTGAAGAGTTCATGCATATCTCCAGCAGGTTTATTTATGAATTCATAGATTATTCCCCAAATTATGGAGGTTTGGAATCTAAAGGAGCTCAGACATTCACTTAAATCTCGTAAGTGGTGAAAGTATTTTAGGCCCATAAATATCCTGTTGGTGATCATGATTGACTGCAGCTTGGAGCTTCTTTAGGAATTGTTCAGCAGCATTCAGTGGAATGACCAAAACTCACCTGCCTCCATCAGATGTCAGGAATAACCCAGGGACCACAAGACCAATCTAAACTGCTAGAACACTAGCTTCCATGTCCACCAGTGTCCCTGTCCACCAATATTCCTGTCCCCGACTGGTCATATCTTCCAGTGCCCCATCCACTATTGTTCTTGTCCACCAGTGTCCCTGTCCACCAGTGTCCATGTACACCAGTGTTCCTGTCCACCAACATCCTTGTTCATCAATGATCATGTCCACCATTGTCCCGGTCCACCAGTCTCCATATCCATCAGTGTCCATGTACACCAGTGTCCCTGTCAACAGTGTTCCTGTCCACCAGCATCCCTGTCCACCAATCTTCATGTCAACCAATGTCCCTGTACACCAGTGTCCTTGTCCACCAGTGTTCTTGTCCACCAGTGTCCCTGTCACCAGTGTTCATGTCCACAAGTGTTCCTGTCCACCACTGGTCATGTCTACTAGTGTCCATCAGTGTTCATGTCCACTAGCATTCATGTCCACCAGGATCTCTGTTCACCAGTGTCTCTGTCCACCATTGTTCATGTCCACCATTGTCCCTGTCCACCAGTGTCCCTGTCCACCAATGAAGACAGCTTTACATCACCAGTGACTGAGAGAACTACGAAATAAGCTCCAAAATCTTTGAGCTGGACTGAAACCTGCAGCTGTCCACATGGACAAAACAAATGTCTCCTAGAGAATAGTTTGACAGTTGAATGAGCAAAAGACAAAGACTTTTAGACCTTTGACTACTGAACCAACTGTCGGGCAAGGCAGTAGTAGCATTATGCTGGGGGTAGCTGGAGCAATGAAAAAGGATGGGGACTGTCTCCAAATTCTGAAACTTCCCTGACTACCTGAACCCCTGGCTTTAACCTGATGGTTCAAATAAATCATTACGAGTCCTGAAATCCCCCGACGCTATGGGGTTTGAACAGTGAATGTTTGTAGTTTTGGAGATAAATCTTTTTGGACTATGAAAAGAGAATGAAATTAGTTACACTGTGGAGAAGACCAGGGGAGGTAATTTATTTATTTATTTATTTTTTATCTGAGGCAACGCAGAGTGACGGATCCTGGAGAGTGGAGGGAGACATTTTATCCACCACCAGGTCCAGTGGTGGAGCCAGGTGGTGGACAGTGGTGGCCTTGGCCCCCATGTCTTAATCTTTGGCCACCTCAATCATTGGAGGGAACTATAGTTTTAAGCAATATGAAAACTACAAAGCATAGTTTCCTCAAATGATGAGTGGTTGATTTATGTGCATGGTGGCCATTTTGGAGTTTGGTGTAGCAACCCAATTTTTGATAATTACCTTTTTTATGCCTGGATGCAGCCACACTTCAAGATGGAAACTGACAAATTGTTTAATTTTTGTTATTATTCTCACAAGGTTTACATATGTTCAAATATGGTGGCAGCCATCTTAAATTTTTATGTGATAGTGCAATTTTTGAAAGGAACCATCCTTAGGCCTGGATATCACCACAAACCTCACTTGTTTTTCATGTTATCATGCTCACAACATGCACAAATGGATGAACGGATCCCCCCTTTAGCTTCGTGACAGGGAACACAAAGCCCAAATGTTATAATATTCACCCCCAAGAGGAATGGATGGAAACTTCTGACCATAACACATTGGTCAGAAGAACATATGTAGGTTGAAGATTTATATGTTGAACTATTTGTGAAGAAATCCACATGATCATTCGAGCCTCATTAAGAAGTTTGGGCAACAAGATCAGAGAAAATGGAGAAACAATATGAGCAGAAGTTCCTGTTTCTCACAATGATGTGGAGATGATGGTGGGAGGTTGGTGGTGTTTGTATGTTTGAGGGGAAGTTGATGGTGTTTGTGGTCCTTCCAGGGCCACTTGGAGGCAGAGCCTTGATCTACAGAGAACAGACATAAATGTATTATGGATTTTCTCATTTCATGGCTGGCTGCTCGCTGCAGGGAGTTCCAGGTTGACCCTGAGGTGGAAAACGTTCTGCTCCCAACGACAGAAATGTAATAGACCTTCTACATCCCTCCAGATGGATGCAGCAGTAGTGCTGCCAAAATAAAATGCCTAATAACTTTTCAGTATTTACAACCTGAACATAAAGAATAGCTGGAAACTTTTATAAATGCGGTATGTCTGCAGTTTTGTAATGATTTAGAGTTTTATTATCTGAATGAAACACAGAGGAGGTTTTTTGTGACCAACAAACATTTTGTAAAACAAAATAAGAATTTGATTTCGGCAGGACTCAAACAACATAGAACTAGAAGTTTTAATCCTACTCTTTCTGAGAATAACATGTTTTATTTATTTGGAAAATAAGACAGCTGTTCATCACTCAGTGATCACCATCATCTGATTCTCCAAATTGTTCCACTTCATTAGAACCTTAGAAAACAGAAAATATGGCTCTCACTCAGTCAATTTTACAGACTTTAGGCTAAAATCTGGCATGGAGGTAGCTGAGCATCATCCACAGCATACTTTGAGAGCTAACTGATTGCACAGTTTTTTCTTTAAAGCTTTGCCATGCAAGGCAGCGAGTGAATACATTCAAGGAATGCTGGTTATATAGCTGCAGCGGACTGATCTGTACACAATCAGACACTCACCTTTATGAGTAAAAAGTCAGAAAAGATGTCCGCCATCGTCTTGAATAAATGAGTAGGAAAGAAGTACATGTGTGTATGTAACACTTTAATGATGTGCGGCTAACTTACAAAGTTCTCAACAACCTAGCTCCAGCTTATATTCAAGATCTTATTGTTCCATATTTTCCCAACAGAGCACTTTGCTCTCAGACTGCAGGCTTACTCATGGTCCCTATAGTTTCCAAAAGCAGAATGGGAAGAAGATCTTTCAGTTATCAGGCTCCTCTCTTGTGGAACCAACTTCCAGTTTCTGTCTGTGAGGCTGACACATTGTCCAGTTTTAAGACTTTCCTTTTTGATAAATCCTATAGTTAGGGTTGGTTTGTTATGCTGCCATAGGCTTAAACTTCTGGAGGACAAATTTACCTCATTTTCTTAAATTAATTAATCCTCCTTCCTGTTCATCTCAAACCTATCCAGTCAAAGCAGATGGCCGACTGTCCTGAGCCTGGTTCGGCTAGAGGTTTCTTCCTCATGAGGGAGTTTTTCCTTTCCACTGTTGCCTTTGTGCTTGCTCAAGATGAGCTTTCTGCGATGAAGTTAAATTCAAACCAGTCTGCTCCTCAGATAAATAGTGTTATCTTATTTTTTTATACAGTATTTACAAATGTTTTTGTTCAGTGCCCTGAGATGACTTCTGTTGTGACTTGGCACAACATAAATAAACTGAATTGAACTGAATATTAATAGTAACAATCTGGTTGTTAATATCACAATTTTATCCAAATTAGTGACAAAGATACTGTTAAGATCTTTGATTGTTTTGCATATTTTTTTTCTGTTTCACAATAAGAAAACAACCAATTTATCAAGCTCAAACTAAACTATGTTAGTTTCAATTTTCAATCCAGGCCCTCAACAGCAAAAACTACAAGATGTATTTTGACCACAACCTGATCTGTTGCCAAACTGAGTGAAAGAAGCAGAAGCGTCTGTTATTAGTTTGATCTCTTGTGTCACTGCTGGTAAATTTACCTTTAAAAGACAAATGTGGAAAATAAATGTTTTTTGTGTCAACTGTGATAATATTTTGCTTTCATCTCCCAACAATGTCCTTTCCTTGTAAAAGAGGATGGGTGTTTCAGCACGCTGCTTTGCTCACCTGCTCTTTCACGCTGTCTCCAGTGTATATGTATTTAATGTGATACAGGAAGTCACAGACTGGGTCCATGTAGCTGAGATGATGGCAGTGCTGGTCGACGGCCTGCAGCATCTCGTAGAAAGCCACACCGATCTAACACACAAACATACAAGTTTACAATAAAAATGTGACGGAGACATAAATACTGCTTATGTCAGCTAATATTTGGTGAACGTACCTCCAACATGCATCGTGTCCTCTCCTGCTGGAAGCGCTGCAGGAACGGCCCGACCAGGTGATACACGTAAAGTAACTGGAACTCTGTCTTGACGATGGGCTTCAGGGTCTCCGACAGAAATCTACACAAGCACAATCACATGCACTATCACACTATTATCAGATGAAAACAAAATGTTTCTGGACAATTGAGAAAGAAAGACCGTTACTTGGGAATCAGAGACAGCTGTCCGATGGATGAGTGATGCCAGACAGCGTGCGCTAATGCTAGCACATAGCTGCAGTTCATTTCGCTGTAGCTTTGGTGGCAAGCCGTGAAGTCGAGCAAGGCGAAAGGATAATCTCCCCACTCTGTCTCCGATGTCAGAGCTGGAGAGCTGAGAACAGACACAATGTGATCGTGGAGGACGATCCAGTAGGGCTCCTAGACCAAAAGATTAGAAGCAATCAAGGAAAATTTACATTTGTGATTGTTTATTGTCACCAAAAACAAAAATAAACAAATAAAACTAAAAATCTGGTGTTCGTTTTCTCACAGGAAGTGCAGTGATCACAAGCCCAGTTGCATTCATCCAAGCCGTGATGTTCTCTCTGGGAACCAGAGGCTGACTAAAAGATTGCAAATGAAAATAGTAATAAATGATTTTAACATTCAATAAATTTGAAACACAGAAATCAGCAGAGACAAGGAACCTGAACAGAATTCGGCCAAAAATGATCATGTGTTCATACGTCGCACCTCTTCAACACAACGTTGAGCAAAGCGTTGCCGACATCTTGTCCTGGGACGGACAGAGCCATCAGCTCCACGCAGGTGACGTGCAGGGCGTGAGCTGCGGGGTTGGGGAACTCGTTGAACCTCCAGTCACAGTTGGGGAAGGGACCAGGTGACTTTCCCGCCATGGGTGGGGCAGAGTTAAGGACAAAAAAAAAAAGACAACTGAAGGAGGAAACGTTTTTATTCGTCCCCAGATTAATTTTTCCAGTTTAACACTGCATCCACACAAGGTCTTTCAACAAAGTGTTCTAGTTTTATGATAATGACTCACTAGGACAATACAATACACTAAAATGAACTTTTAATTTCATTAGTAAAGGGAGATATAACACAAATATATTATGGAGGTACAACAGAAACTAGTAGTGTTTGTCTAATGTTGCTGTAGCGACAGTTCTGTCCAACGAGGGGTTTATTAAAGGATATTGTCCACAAGGCGTCCAATCAGCTTGCAGTAGTAGGTGTCATCAGGGATAAATACGTTATCCTCTCTGGGGTTCATTCCAAACTTCAAATAGGTTTCACTCAAACACCAACCCGGGGTACGATTGTCCTGATAAACAGAACAACATCAGAATTTAAAAGGCGCTGTTAACTTTAAAAACATAAAATGTATGTGTGTGCTACCTTCAGTGAAGACATGATGGCATGGACCAATTTCCTCTTCAGGTTGGTTCTGTCTCTCAGATGCCGTTCATAGTAGTGAAGGGTGTTGTACAGGTATGTCACCGGGCGGTCTGTGGGGAAAAATATGATGGAAAACATGAATCGATCCAAAGAAACAATGCAGATATCAGTAGCTTTAGTAAAAACTCAACCTCAGCATCTTATATCTACCCACCGTGGAACTTGTACAGTCCTCCCAGATGGTCCAGCAGCGTTTCCAGAGATTTGGAGACTGGAAGAAGCTCCAGGAAGCGGTGGATAACGATATCAAAGACAGGCAGGAAGCGCAGACACACATTGCCAAAGTAGATTGGCAGGTACTGTTGTTGAAGCTGCATGGGAGGGTTGACTTGCTCTGCAAGACCCTCAAAGTACAATTTCTCTGGGTATTTCTGATGAAAAAAACAAAAACATTTTATTTAAATATGGTCTGCTTTCACATTATACTTTCTGTTTAATCTACTAAAAGAATGACATGACTCAACATATGGATTGTTGGTTTTACATATACCTTGTGGTAGCTTATGTGCTTGTTGTGCCAGTCGCTCTGCAGCCAGTGCTCGGGGGCGTTCTCCTTCACAAAATCATTGACTCTGTTCCTAAAGTCATTAGGCTTCAACAAAAGCAGCTGAATTATGAAGTAGCAAACCTGAGCCTCGTTTCCTTCATGGCTACGCATTGCCTGGCCGTGGAAAAGAAGAAGTGTAAAGACTGTCTGTGTTGACCCCCAAAAAATGTACAATACTCTGTCGTGAACTCACCAAACACAGAATGAGCCTGTCCAGCGTGACTATGTTGTATTTCCAGACCATGTCATTGAGTATTTCAATGCACTTATTGAGTTGCTGTCCACCAGCTGAAGTTGAAAACTCGTAGACGAGGAAGTCAGCGAAGGTGCGGACATGAGCCACCAACGCACGAGCTCCAATTCGCTCCAAGACCCTGATGTTGAGAGAAAAAAAATTTAACTTATTGAAACAATTTAGATAAGAGTAGCAAGATCCAACAGGATAAATCAGTAACTAATAATGGAGGAACTTTAAAAAGATTTCCCATCCATCCATCCATTTTTTCCCGCTTATCCGGGGTTGGGTCATGGAGGTATCAGTCTAAGTAGGGAGGCCCAGACTTCCCTCTCCCCAGCCACTTGGGCCAGCTCCTCTGGGGGAAGCCCAAGGTGTTCCCAGGCCACTGATCCACGATGTCCCGAGTTGAGGTCAGCAGCACACCAGTGTTGTTGGTGTACCCCCCACCCAGAGACGCCAGATGGTGGACCAGAATTGCATCAAAGCCGTATGGAAGTCATTCTTCATGGCCTCTCCAAACTCCTCCCACGCCCAAGTTTTTTGCCTCAATGACCACTCGAGCTGTGTGCCGCAGTCAGTACTTATCAGATGCTGCTGGGGTCCCACAGGCCAAAAAGGCCCAACAGGACTCCTTTTTCAGCCTGACAGCATCCCCGCCAGTGTCCACCAACAAGTTTGAGGGTCACCGTCGCAACAGGCTCCGACAACCTTGCAGCCACAGCTCCAATAAGCCACCTTCACAATGGGGGCATGGAACATGGTTCACTCAGACTCAATGTCCCCCACCTCCCCCAGAATGTGCTCGAAGTTCTTCTGGAGGTGGGAGTCAAAGCTCTGTCTCAAGAAAGACTGCCAGACGTTCTCAGCAGACCCTCACTACACGTTTGGGCCTATCAGGTCTGACCGGCATCCTCCCCCACCATTGGAGCCAACTCACCACCAGGTAGTGGTCAGTGGACAGCTCCACACTTCTCTTCACTCAAATCTCCAAGACATGCGGCTGTAGATCAGATGAGACAACAACAAAGACGATCATCGAACTGCTGCCTAGGGTGTCCTGGTGCCAAGAGCATATATATGGACACCCTTATGCTTGAACACGATGTTCGTTATGGACAATCCATGACGAGCACAGAAGCCCAATAACAGAACACCACTCCTCCAGGTCTCACTGTCATTGCCCACGTGAGCACTGAAGTCCCCCAGCAGATCAAGGGAGACCCCAGGAGGGGGACTCTCCACTACTCCCTCCAAGGATTCCCAAAAAGGGTGGGTAATCTGAACTGCTGTTTGGCGCAAAAGCACAAACAAGTCAGAACCTGTACCCCACACATAGGCGGAGGGAGGCTACCCTCTCATTCACAGGGGTGAACCCCAATATACAGGCACCAAGATGGGGGCAACAAGCATGCCCACTCCTGCTCGGCGCCTCTTACTAGGGGCAACTCCAGAAAGGAGGAGTGTCCAACCCCTCTCAAGGAGGCTGGTTCCAGAGGTGAGTCCGACTATTTCTAGTTGGAACTTCTCAACCTCACACATCAGCTCAGGCTTCTTCCCCACCAGAGGTGACATTCCATGTCTCGAGAGCCAGCTTCCGTAGCTGAGGATCAGACCGCCAATGTCCCCACATTCGGCCACCACCCATCCCACATTGCACCTGGCCCCTTTGGCCTCTCCCAAAGGTGGTGAGCCTAAGGGAAGGGGGACCCAAGTCTCCTCTTTGGGCTGTGCCCGACCAGGCTCCATGGGTGAAAGCCCAGCGACCAGGTGCTCACCAGTGTGTCCAACCTCCAGGCCTGGCTCCAGAGAGAGGCCTCGTGACCTGCGTCCGGGCAAGGGAACATTGAACCAAATGAATGTAATCGAGCCAAATGAATGTAAAGTCTCCAAATCATCAGTGAGATGCATCACTAAGACATGATTTATGAAGATAAAAGCAGTGGGGTAAGATAAAAACTAGAACCAGTGATGTGATTTAAAATACCTGCTAATTTCTAATACAGGTATAAATAACTGATTTTCCGTAGTGTCTGTTATTTCCCACTAAGACTAAAAAGTTTAACAGAAAGATTTTTAATTTAGAAATACAAAACAGCCACTGCAGACCTAAAGCCAATCTGGTTTATGTGGTCGGTCTCCAGCAGCATCTTCCACAGGAGACACAGAAAAAGGGGAGGAGAGCCCTGCATGGAGAAGTGGGTGATGATGTCATTCTCATTGGCCATCGACTTCCACTTCCTGTACTCCTCTTCTACATTCTTCTTCAGGTTGAAACGAGACTCCTGAGGAACGTTGTTCTGCTTGAAAAATGCCTGGAGCAAACACGCAGGTGTTAAGTTATTACATAAGAATAAAGAGTTTGAGTCATTTATTTCACTTTGTGTATGCAGGGGCTAATAGGTTTGCACCTGCAAAGGAGCAGGGAAGCAGGACAGTGTGTGTGAGGCCCAGTTGTGAGGTGTAAAATTCATGATGGTCTGGAGGATGTCCTTACACCAGGTGCCATGGATGGAGTCGGACCCTGTGAAAAAATCTACAGAAAAAATAACAGTGACCATCCTGCATGCAAAACAGTGGTAGATTAAAATAATTTAAGAATGAACAAAAAACACCTTACAAATAAAACAATAACCTAAATGAAATTGACTAAATCAACCAGTAATCTGATTTTAAAGACAAAAAAAAAACAATGATCAAGGTTGAGAGGTACCAGTAACATGTGTGGCTCTGGCCAGGGTCAGGATCAAGGCTCGGTTCAGCTCCTCAGATTCAGCTGACAGAACCGTCTTTGGGTCACTGAGGAAGCGAGTGAACTGAGGTTGTACCTCTGAACTGCCCAACGCTGTGATCAGCCGCAGAGCTGTGCTCTCAACACTGAGGGCAGAAACAGAAACGACTGAAATCAAACCAGGCATGTAAAAATACATTTATTAGACAAGAAGACACTTTCCGAAACAAGGCTACTGACCCTTTTCACATCACTTAGATCAGCATTGTTAGTCATGTAGTTAGCACAACAATAGGAAAACTACAGCCTGGTGTGACTCTGCAGACTGGAACAGCAGCTCCAAATGGAGTTCAACTATTTTAAACTACTTTGAACATAATTCATCATTAGAATGACTAAAATAGTGTATTATTTTGGGGCACAATGCAGAACTTGCAGCAAACCTTCATGCAGACTGAAAACGTGAATCTGTTTCATCTCCTTTCATTTCAATCAGTTTTAAAGTCCATCATGAGACTGTGACAATAACAATACATCAGTCATCTACTTTTTTCTTTAACAGGTCAAGAAAGCACAACTTTATGTTTGTTTGCTGTTGGGGAGTTTATTTTTACAACTTCTCACATAAAAAAAAAAAAGAAATCTGCTGCTACAAACGGAGTATATTCTTGCTGTTGTTTGTATATAATGTTGAACGAGTGTGGACCCGTGAGTGGTGAAGTTACCACAGATGCAGCTGGTTCTGGTTGGTTTGTGGTACTGCAGCGAGGCTGTGCAGATGACTCAGCAGCTGGATTCTGTAGTGAGGCTGGATGTGGTGCATCCTGTAGCTGAACATCTCCAGCAACGTGTGCAGGATTCCCCATGCATGTGACTTGAACACGTTGGGCAGCAGCTGACCTGAACAGATGAATGTGTTTTATTATTTAGCATGTTTATGCTACATAACATTGATTTTCACAGGTGTTCAAATACTTATTTACAGCAGTAACACACAGTATTAAAAAAAATCATACATTGTGATTTCTGGATTTTTTTATTTTTTAGATTATGTCTCTCACAGTGGACATGCACCTTAGATGAAAATTTCAGACCCCTCCATGATTTCTAAGTGGGAGAACTTGCAAAGTTGCAGGACGTTCAAATACTGTACTTATTTTCCTCATTGTATTAACAAACAGCTGTAACTCTACTAAATGTCTAAAAAAATCAGCTATTTAACTTACGTGTTTTAAATAATAATCCTCTACAGCTGTGCCGCCTTCACAACATTAGTAAGCGTGTGTGAAGCAGCATGTGAGGCTATGCAAATTAAAAATCATCACAGATGTATTTCCAAAATGTGGTGAAAGCTCACTGATAAAGCCTTTGATGCCCAGTGATTCGATCTCCATGTAAACCAGTAGCCGGCTGTATGTTTCTACCAGCGCGGGGGCCAGGGCAATGCTGGACTTGGCATGAGCCAACTTGATGACACGAGTGGCAATGCTGTGGATCAGACTGGAGACAGAGAGGATGACTTAAAATAAGACAAAACAAACTTAAATATGTTTTCCTGTCCCATTTTTAGTGTCTTACCTCATCTTTGCATGCACAGTGAGTGAATCCAGCAGGTTCATGGGCAGAGGAGTGACTGATCCCGACGCTATGCAGTTGGTGCCGGGCAGGTTGATCTTCAAAGTCCCATTCCCGTAGATGGTCTCTACCAGGGCACCCATAGGCAGACTGAAGCACTCAGAGTTGGTGCTGTAGGCGTTACACAGCAGAGCGATCTTATAATCAGACATGCCCAGGGTCGTGGTACGAAGGGACTGCTGGAGAAACCTAATGACGGGAGAAAGTTTTCAGGCTTTTACGTCGATTATGTTTAACTACTGGACTGAAAATGTTAAGGATCTGTACTCATGGTGTAGTTTCAGAGAGTGAGGTATGGGTATCTGTAGTTTGGAGTTGTCATTCTGAGCTTTGCGGTTCAGATGGATCCAGATGCAAGTCATGGCAAAGGAATGGGTCGACTGAGGCTTGTTGATGTCAGGAACTGGAATACACTGAAGGAAAAGAAAATCAACGTTCTGTTTACATAACTGGCATTTTGATAAATTGTTACTAAACAGGTCATTTTATTTGTTTTATGAAACTAATCTGATAAGTTTACAACAAAAAGCAAAAGAGGGAAACAATACTTTCAGCACTGCATCACAGAAACATTTTGGATGAAGTTACCTCTTTTTCTGGGTAAAGCAGGTCAAAAAGCTTCATGACTGGCAAGAAGTCAGCTAGGGCATTTTTTTGGATGCTACCCGATATAAACTGAAGCAGGACCCACATCAGGTGATCTCTCCCTTTAATAAGGCCTCTACCTGCAAGCTAAAGACAAAGAATGAGAGGAAGAAAAATAAAAATGGAAAATATTTTGATTTAAAATATTTTGTACGTTTTAGTTTGTTGGATGATTCATTTAAGTAAAAAAAAAAAAAAACACGTACTTTTCATCTATCCAACACATCATACACAAAAGCATTTTTGTTGTAGAAATGTTCATTAAATCTGTACTTAATCTGGTATTTAAGTGACACTAACTGTGTTTAAGAACTATAAGGAAGATTTGTTGATGGTCAACTCAAACATTAAAACAAGCCGGATCAACAATGTGCTACTTCTGTCATCTAAGAATAAAAAAAATTAGGCTGCACAGTAAAATTTAGCATTAAAATGCAAAAAAAAAAAAAAAAAAAAAAAAAAAAAAATAAAAAAATTAATAAATTAAATTAAAAAAAAAAAAAAAAACACTGCCTGGACTTTAGTTTATTGTTTCCTCTTTCATGTGAAAAGGCAGGATTTGTCAAGCATAACTCCATCCAGTAGAACACAGGCAGTACAAGTTGGTGATGTAATTGTGCAAAGCCAGGGTCACTAATGACTTTTGGGACTTAGTCGATTCTCGTCAAGAAGTCATACAGTCTTACATCGATTCAATCATACATCCTACAGTGTGACAAGAGTTATTATCAAGATTTTATATTATTGAGGTCACACAGTGTAATACTGTATGTATGAGTCCTTGATGTACTGTATTTTTTTTTTTCAAGTTTTTCATGAATAAATTTTAATGAAGAACTTTAAGGTCAGCTCTTTCTGGCTTTTGAATTGTCAGAAAGAGCTGACCTTAGAGGATATTTTGTTTGACAACCTAATGTATTCTTTAAAGCAATGAATCCCATCTTTAAAGAAGTGCAAGGCCTTTTGCTCACGGTTTCAAATATTCAACCATAACTCCACCCACTCTGTCATCATGTGACCAGAAGTCTAATCTGAATGACCAACTAGGTACTCTCGAAGACCATCCCCCGAGATGGACGTGAATTTTAGACGTATTTTGCGCTTCATGCCAGACCTGTTAATTTGTTCAGCGATAATGGAAAACGCGAGGACAATTTCTTATGACACAGCTTTCATGTTAAAAGCGATCAATCTGAATTTCTCGGTGCAGCCAGGGAGCGAAGGGATTCCAGTTTGGTGGCCTCAGGAATCCATCTCTGCTGTTTGCAGATGATGCTGTCCTGCTGGCATAAATCATGCTGTGATCTTCAGCTCTCACTGGAGCGGTTCAGAGTCAGAGAGTCAGAGAAACTATTGACATTACACAAGTGCCCTCGTGAATGTGAATATGTACACACAGATCATCCGAAGAAGGGATTACGTGCGTGAAGCTGCGGCTGATATCAGCGCAGCCTTTATCTCAGATATGAAAAAGGGGAGTAAAACATGAGGGTAACAGTGGTATTCAAAAATAGATATTTCACATCT
>JARVLU010000179.1:13825774-13836167 GCA_031762415.1 Simpsonichthys santanae | reverse complement strand
CTATGGCTCTGCAGACATTGCACGTTGCTGTCTTGCTGTGTTTAGTGTAAAATACTTCCACACAGCGGACATGTTACGATGAAAAGTTGGTTAGCTGTTAGCCACAGTGCTGCTGCTGTGCCTTCATGGTGTAGCTGGTTGCAAACTATGAAACGGATTTCCTGAATGTGAGGCAGGTCTTATTACTCTGGGTTTCATGAGACATGCCTCAGTTCAGAAAATCCATTCCATAGTTTGAAGCCAACTTGCAGAGCAGCTGGCAGGGGATTAATCACATGTGGAGACGTTTCATCAGACACAGACATGCCTCATGGATCGGAAATTTCTGCAGGTTGGATCTGAAAAATCTAATACCGGTACGTAAATGATGCCGGTATTGGAGGTCGATATCGGATTGGCCCCATCCCTAATCTAATCAAGATGTGATTCGGACATAATTAAGACAAATTGTGACTAAAGGTGGTGTATCACTGAGCTGGGATTGTTGATGAAAAAAAAATCCCTTTAAAATTGCAGGAAAGTTGCTAGAAAATATGTGAATCCAAACAAAATCCAGCATTTGCAACCAAGTGACCATCGACCTGTGTGTCCATGATTTGAATGGCCAGTTTTAGAAAACAAGACTTTTCAGGTACTCACTGCAGCGGCTGCCGCCAGTTTATGATTTGATCTACTGCAGTAAACTTTTAAATAATGATAGGCAGATTTTTTTTTTTTTACTTCAACTTTTATTTTCTGTCAGTGGAGATCCATGCTGGTGTCAAACTATAGCTTGTTTGCTGCTAAGATGGGTTGGAGAAGAGCACAATGACTGTTTTTAAAAAGAAGAGTTGTGACAATTTATTTTAACTTGTTCAAAACAAGTTTGTTTTAGTTGTACATTGTTGCCTAATTTATCTTTTTTTTTTTCTTTTTATAAACTTTTACTATTCTTGAGTTGGAGAAACTCACAAGAATTCCAATGTACTTATACTCATGTATCTGTGCAAATGGTAATAACATTCTATTCTAAACTCGAGACAAGGCTGAGCACCTCTGCGACTCATGCAAAGAAGTTGAGAACCTTAGAAAAGTCATGAGACGTTCAGGAAACGTCCTCATAAATACAGTTAACCAGCGATTCGCAGCCCTGTCCGATATCGCCTTAAGGCTCTTTTCCACACAGTTTTATCCAAACTATTATTATTATAATTATTATTTAAGTTCATGTTTCTAAAACATATTTGATTAAAAACAGCACAGTTTCTACAAATGTCTGCATCCATATAAAATGCCCAAAATGTCACAAAACACTGTAGTAACTATGCCAGGCCTATAGGTGGCGCTGTAAGCCAGCCACAAAAATACACCAAACTCAGGAAACAAGGTGTGGAGCGTGCGCAGGAAGTTTGCACGCTGGGTGCGAAAAGTAAACGCAAAAAGAAGAGAAGGCCCTGGGGTCATAGGTTAGATTCGAGATAGTGCTTTGAAATCATCATTTCCTGAAGGTTGTGATTTATCCATCTACACAAAAAGGCAGGGGTGACATTTTAGCATTTGTTTTCACTCTGGAGGCCATTTTAATTAAATACCATCTCAGGACTCGTAAAAGTCCATTTTTCCATGTAGATACTAAGCAATGAAGAACTTTTAACAAATTTCACAAAAACTGTTGTTTTCTCGATTTTGTGAGAGTAGCCCTTAAATTGCAACAAATGAATTTGCATGGCATTTGACGCGTAACATTACAGACAATATGTTTTTAAATAACAAAGAGAAAATTCAGGTTTTCCCACAGTTCTGTCTCTTCATCTAGTCTGTAGCAGCTCAGTGAGATACAAAGTATTAACTATTAAAAAGGTGTAACTAATAACCTGTTGGAGTCAACCAGATTCAAGATGGCTTTGGCATGCAAGGTGGTAATATGTATTGCTTCAAGGAATGCTATTTTCAAGCAATTTGCATTTTTTCTTTTTATAATGTTTTATTTTCTTACAAGTTAGACATAAGCCCAAATAATTTAAAATATGTGCCTCAGAAAAGCAGTAAAATTATTCAGTTTTGACATTTTGAAGGGTTATGGCTAACAGCCTGCAGCAACAGGAGATACATAATTTCAAAATTATCTCATGAGAAAATAAAATTTGTCAAAATATATTTAGCAGGTGTTTATAATGTACACTTTGGTGATTAAGAAACATATATGAAATATGAAAACTGCCTAAAAGTCATTATCCTTTTACATTTTTCATAAGGACCACAATCCTGCAGTGTTTTTCAAACATTAATAATGCACAAAATGTGACTAATGTGATTTTACACAATACTACACTCCATCGTGCAGCCCACGACGTGCTAAACATGGATAAAATTAGACCTTAAAAAAAAAGCTAAACTAACAGTATGCCTCCCTCGCTGTTTGTTGTCTCACATGTCAAAGAATAAGATGCTTGTTGAGAACGAATAGAACTGTACTCATTAAAAATACCATTATGCTTGATTTCATGCAATGTCGCAAAAGTCACTAGTGCTCAGAGAATGTGTTGTGAATGAGCTACTACAACACCAAACCTTTAGCTCAATATCTATAAAATTAACAGAATTGTACCAGTTCTAACATTTATTCGGGTGTAGATGTACATCCATCATTTACTTTCTACAAATTTCATTAAAATCCATCCATAATGAGACATTTTAATAAAAAAGTTGATTTCAAACAGGTAACAGATACACTTTAAATATAGATCTTGTGTAATTTGTATACACTAACAATATGTGCTGGGGATTAGTCTGAACTACTACCATGTCAATATTTATGCTAATATCTGTCAAGCTGACTGAGTTACAGCCATTTTTATGGTAGATGTACCTCCAGTGATCACTGCATGTTTTATTAAGTTTATTGAGAAATTTCACATCATTCATATTAAAAGTTAGTTTAACAAAAGAAACCTAAAGTATAAAGGTATATTCTACCAGTGATGGGCACAGCTAACCAAAAAGTTAGCTTAGCTAACGCTAAATTGCTGAATGGGTAATTTTTGTTGTTGTTGCAGAAGCTAACATTAAACTACTAACCTTTAAGATGACTGTCACTCAATCTGCATCACATGTTTTCGTCTCCTTCCAGTTGAAGCTGCATCAATCAATCACGTCTTGTCACGTGTAAACGGTCAGCCAATAAATAGCGTGCCAAACGGACTCTTTGAGACACGCCCACAACAGACAGGAACAAGTTTATGAATTTTGCCAGCGGACCTAAAGTTGGTGAAGCCTAATTTAGAAGAAGCTACCGGTAATTCCACTAACAGCTTCCAAAGTTAGCAACAATGCTAAGCCGCTAAATGAAAAATTAGTTCAAGTCAAGTCAAGAAAACTTGATGATTGTAAGGCAATGTAGAAAACTAAAAACAGGAACATGTCTGCATTGGTTCTCGCCAGGAGTTCAACAGATGTTTAAAGTCACGTAGAGAGGTCAAGGTCGAGAGCTTCAGATCTTTTTGCATGATATTCCAGGAAACAGGAGCAAAGTAGAAGGCCCTTTGGTCCAGTTCAGTCCTCACTGAGTGAACACTGCAGGTAATCATGTCCTGAGCACTGTAGCTGCACTCACGCAGAGACATGTAGGAGGAGATGTATGAAGGCAGCAGACCAAGAAGTGATTTAAAGATGAAAATGTACCAGTGAATACAGGATGCACTGGTGGGTATGGTAACCAGTTATGAATCTAAGTGCACCATGATATGCAGTGTCCAACATCTGCAGGGTGCGTGTAGCACTGTTCATGTAAATAATGTCACCGTAATCAATGGAGGGAAGGAAACATGCAAACTTTTTATACAATGTCAAATCTGCAGCCAGAGCTCGTCACACCATTAGTTTAGTAATCAAACAGTAAAAGTGTTCTGGGTCTCATCTGGATTGGTACAAATTTAAGTCCAGGTATCGGGTCGTGTTTGTACCTAAAAAAAAAGGTGAAAGATCAGAGCGTCTCTGATAAGAACAGCACCTTCTCCATCAGAACGTGATGTGTTCTTCTGTGAGAATGATTCATGAACACACACACAGAAAGAGTCGCACTTCCCTGCGTGTATCCAGGCGGCCTTTGAATCAACACACAGCTGCCTCCTTTGTGAGTCTGTGTGAGGTGTAGTTGCTGCCTGCGTGCAGTCAACGTGTGCATTCGCTCCTGAAACACCACGTGTGTTTGTGTGTGAAGTACGGTGATTAGTGTACGTGTGTGTGGGAGTGAGCAGCCTCCACAACCCCCCCGGTGCGTTTTTGTTCACGGTCTCCCGTCAGTTCATCGGGCCTCTCTGGGCGCTCGTCTTCTTCAGCTGTTGCTGCTGAAGTCCTCGTTACCTGCAGCTTTGAATACGAGCTCTCGTTTTGTTGTTGTTAGCCCTGCTTCTCAAAATGAAATCAAACATGCTTCTTGGTTATTACATTAATTGTTATTCACGAATGGAAAAACATCCCAGGGAGTTTCTGCTTCTTGGCAGCCGCACTCTTTACTATGAAAATGAGATTTTTGCCCTTTTCCTTCTGACGCACGTGTTTTTTTTTATCCATAACTCTGCCTGTTCAAGGACGTCTCTGTTCCTTTGCTGTTTCTCCATCTAATGATTTGCGTATCATTTTCCTGCTACTGATCATCCTCCATCTGCCTCTCCCCCTGTCTAATGACCGTTTCTGTTTGATCTCACTATACTTCTTGCTTCTCCTCCTTTTTTCCTCTGTTATTATTCCTCCCACCCCCTGCCCACTCACCCCGTCTCCTTTTGCTTTACTTTCTTCTTTTTATGCATATTGCCTTCCCTACTTTTCTGTCTCCCTCTCTTTTTTTTATTGATCCTTCAAACTGGAGTTGTGTTACTGCAACTGTGTGCATTTGATCCTGTAATGCATCCGAATCAAAAACGAGGTCAGATTAAAATCTCCCTCGTTCCTGTGTTTTGTGTTCATTATGCTCACAGAGGAGTTGTGCAACAAATTGTGGCTAACTGTGTTTGTCTCTTCTCTCCCTCTCTGCGGTCCTTCCTGAAAGTTTCTGATGGTAGGTGGTTTGTTTGTTTTTATTATTATTAGTCACTTTCTGCCAATTATTCCCACACGATTATATTTAGTAACGTAAAACAAATGAACTCCCCAGCTCCAAACTAATTACAGAAACACAAATTGTAAATGTTCTCATGGTCTCCCATCTGGGTCACACAAGAACCCACAAAGCATGCTTGGTATTTTCACAGGCTCAGTTCATCAGTTTGGATGTCAACGTAACTTTATAAAAATGCTTAAACAAATAAAATTAAAATAAAAAATGGAATTTGACAAATCAGTCTTATTTAAATGCCTCTAGCAGCTTTTAATAGTCCGCCGGTCAATTTTTATCACGATCTGTCAACATGCCTCCAGGACACACATCTTTTTTCCAGCTACTCACAGGCGCTCACTCAGACTGGACATTTTAAGGCTCTGAGACTTTTCTTAAATGTGTTTGTCGAAGTGCACTGATCTTAAAGCTTTCGCTCAAGAACACCAGAGAGGTTCAAGAGAACCGCTGTTGCTGTTTATGCACCACATTGGGAGATATTTTCTGCTCCAGATATAGAATCATAGCTTGGAAAAAGCCAGGGAAGCATTGCTGTGGGGGGTGGGGGTCCTGTCTAACATCATATTCAAAAGGCAAGACATGATGTGGAAAAAAAAGGCAGACCCTAAGCCCATTACATAAATATTCCCCCCCCCCCCCAGTTCTAGATCATTATGAAAGTGATGTTCTGTCAAGTTATCCATACATATAAGTGGTGACATCAGTCAGAGTGTGAGTTAAAGACAACACTCAAGATACTGATTGTGATGGTTTGTAGAGACTGGACTCAGGAAAGCAGAAAGACACGAGGAGCTTGAAGAATAAAGATCTAAGATTTATTAAACAGGAGCAAAAGGCTGACGTGGCAGCAAAACTATAAAACTCGGGGAAATGGAGGAGACATAGAGGAGAACCGGAACAGGGGCATTACGCTCGACGGAGGGACTGATAAAAGCTGAGCGCCAAAACAGACAGGGGCTGAAGAGTGGAGTGGAAACAGGTGACATAACTGGGGACAGGTGAGAGTGGGCGGGGCAGGAGCTGAAGGAGCAGAAAGTGTCCCAACAGTAACCCAGAGGAACAACACAGAAACATGCAACCAAACATGAGCTCCGAAGGGAGAAATAAGCAGAAATACAAATCCTGACTGTACCAAGTATTTGTTGGGACATGCTTTGAAACATGAGGCTACCACAACGGATACGAGCGACAACACAAGCCTGCATCTTTTAAAAAGTCAGTTATATTCGGGGTACTTTAAAACATTAGGTTTACGTTCCACATATTAAATATATTTTTATGCTTTCTTTCATAACCAAGCTATTAAACAGATTCACCGCAGCACAGATCATTTTACGTCACGGACGCTGTCAGCTGGGCTGAACTAAAAGCGAACCTGCTGCTGCTCTCACCGATGACTTATATGAAAGATTTCTGACTGCTCAGTAAGAGCATTTCCCAGGGACCCTCCAGACTAGTGCTGTTTGACATGTTGAGGAAGCTTTAGCAGTCAGTGTTTAATCAGCCGCTTAATATTTGCTTCAGCTTTTAATGCCGCCCTTTATGAGCATCGCTCAAAAACAAGGACACTTGTGTTTGGTTGATTGTTTCTTCGCTGTAACTATGCTCCTCAACAATAAATCTTACGCTGCTGGAAAGCCGTAATCAGTCGGAAGAACGTGGACATCCCGCTCAGGGATGGGAGTGAGGTGCTGCCTCAAGTGGAGGAGGAACAAAACCCGTAGTAATTATCTGTGGTTTGTTCACGAGTGAAAGAAGCACGGGGCGTGACGTTGATGGATGGATTGTGCGACTTCCTCAGTATTGCAGACTCTGTGCCCGTTGCGGTGAAGAGGGAGCTGCGCTGCAAGCCAAAGCTGTTTATCAGTTGATCTACGCTCCCACCCTCACCCATGGTCACAAACTCTGGGCGATGAACAAACGAACGAGACTGCGGGTGCAGGCAGTTTAAATGAGTTTTCTCCGCAGGCTAGCTGGACTCTCCCTTAAAGGTGAAAAGTTGTTCAGTTACACAGGAGGGACTCGGGGTAGAGCTGCTGCTCCTCCTCAAGCGGAACCAGTTTAAGTTCAGGCAATTGGTGAGGATGCTCCCTGGACTCCTAAGGAAGGCGTTCCGAGCATGTCCAAATGGGAGAAGACCTTGGAGAGGCTCCAAATCATGCTGTAGTCTCTCGGCTGGCCTGGGAACACCTTGGAACCCTCCTGGAAGAACAGGAAGAGGTGGAAGGCTATGGAAAAAGATGTCCGGCTCTCCCTCTCAAGCCCCTGCAACCAGACCCTGGAACAGGCGATACATGATAGATGGACTGTTGAACAGCCTGTTTATTGTCCCATAAACAGTGCCACATTTGTTTGGAAGATGTATTTGTGAGTTGAGCAGCAGCGCTGAGAATGTGGTTTGTTCTCAAGGACTTGCCGAACCTCCTCCGTCAAACAACTTTATCTGCTGTTGACTTGTTTTGAGCTTTCGCAGAATGCTGGTTGACAATGGGATGCCATCCCACAGCAGAGTGTGACCAAGCTAGTGAGCAGCATGAGGAGGAGGTGCTGATGTGGCTGTGTATGGTTCTTCCATGTGCTACCGAGGTTCCTGTTAGTTAAATTGCCAAAATGCATTATTTCTTTAGCCATCAATCATGCAAGTCAATAAATACCAAGCATGAGCCAACAGCCTAATAAACTGCTTGGAACAAGTTTTTTCATGGGTCCACCTCACATCACCTCTGCTGCTCAACCCACAAATGTAGCAACAGTTAAGTGGAGATAGGCAAGAGTAGTTTCAACTATGAAATGTTCAACCAAACACAAATTTTATGACTTTATGAGCTAAAGTTTGTTTCAAGAATCTCTTATGTGTTCTTCTATGTGATAAATAACAATCATGTAAAAGGTTTTCTTCTTTCCTCAGGCTGTAGAGACCAGGGAGTTCCTCAAGAGGTCTGAGAAGCTGTTCTTTCATCCGAGGATGAATCTCACAAACAGTGTGACCCGTGCACCCCTGAAGCCAAACAGCAACCATGACAATTATCCACAGCCCACAACAACAACAACAACAAAGGCATAAACACAATAAGAACTGACTGTCTTTCAGAAAAATAAAACATGCTGGCTGCTGATTGGTGGACACCAGACTGTATTTGCATTCATATTTTAATGAAATGAAAAAGAACATAAAAAAGAAGCTGGTGCTTCTGGTTTGCTGATAATTAGAATTTTGTGTTTTGTTATTGTTTATTAGCCAAACTTACAAAACTGTAAAAACACACAACTTCCTTTAAGCATAAAAATATGGATTTGCAATTTATTTCCATACATTCCTGAGTAGACTGCTGTAATTCTTTTAGCCTGCAAACTGTCAATTTATTTTTCTTTAACCTCCTAAGGTTAAGTGGATGCCAGGTCCTAGGAGATTAAGAAATGTGCTCTAGCTGATGCTCTTTTTTATTGTGGTAAAATGTGGACTTTCAGTTAAATTGTGCTAAAAAGTTTGGTTGGAGACGCACTGTTCCTGATCTGGAAGCTGTCAGTCGGTGTCAGATGTGTTTCAAAGTATTAGCCTCCTTCCCTTCAGATTTGTAATACTGTGACTGTATATTCTCTGAAGAGTTCTAATGTTTCCTCTCACGTTTGTTTTTTTTACACAGGTACAGACAGGGCTCTTCTATCAGCTTTCTCCGTGTTTTCATAAAAAAGTGACAAAATGTTTAAATATTGCACAAAAGGTTTACAAAAGTCATGCGAACTTACCCTAAAAATGAAAGTCAGTGCAAGATGAGTACGTTGAGAATCAATTGAAGACTGATGCGTTTGTTCTGTGCAGCAAGAAACCTAAACATGGTCAAAATGATGTAATCTTTTGCAAACGATTAAATGGCCTATAGCTTTTTCATGCTTCAAAGGTAACACTTTTTTAAAAAATGACTCATTCTTTTGCAATTGATTGGAATTTTCATGCATATCAAATGGATAAACACCGTAGTGATTTCATACCTTAATCAAGGTCTACATTTATTTAACAAGCCTCAAAATATCAGGCAGATCACAATCCCAGCTGTCTTATTACGGCAAAGAAAAAGTCAGACATTCAGGTTTGCAGCTAAAAGGCCACACCTCCTTAATGCAGCTGAATAATTGTGTGTTTTACGTTGTGTAAAAAAGTCACATGTGAATCACATTGTTTATGAATCCATGTGAGCGTGCTCGTATATGTTAACGCTGAGAATGGAGGCAGACATGGCCTCAGTCCAGGTACGTAAGAGACTATTAAGCTAAAATAAGAAATACACAATTTTCAATCATTTGCATGACCTATTAAAACTGTGGGTCCAGGCACAGGCTCCATGGTACCTGAATGGTTGTTTCTGCACTGCATTATGGGTTTATTTCCATTATATTTTCTTGCAGTTCTCTAGTAACCCTACTAATAAATAAACAAAATAAATAAGCATCACCTTTCTGTCAGAATGGTAATTTAATGTTAAGCAGTGCATTAAAACCAAATCATACAAGTCTGTTGCCAAAAAGCAGGGGATTTTCAGAATAAAGTGTACACAAATTTTGAAAGGGCTTGAACATGACATCAAAATAAACAAAAACTGGTCATAGACTAATTTGGGACCAACTAAATTTAATCTGAAAATGTTGTGTTTTATATGATTCGTTGAACCAATTAAGGTTCAATGTTAAAATTTCTTGACTGTCATTCGCATCACATGTGGTACATGAGGTGGAGCAAAATTATGTACTCAAGGTCCCAGTTACACCCAAAAATAGCAAAAATATAAAGTATAAAAAAAAGTATACAAGGATCTAAGATATACGCAAAACAATAATGTAATATAATACGGTGCATTAAACAGCAGCCTGAACATGAGTCTGTTGTGAGCAGATGGGTACGAATAGGGCAGCTTAAAGGCAAGAGATCAGCAACATGGATAAAGTGACACATCTCAAATTAAAGAAATAGTTTAATTTTGACCGGATCGACAAGCTAGCTTGACAATGGGCTAACTAGCTAATTAGCTTGAAGCTGTTTTTAGGCACATTGCTGTTGTTTAAAAATGACCTTGTTAGCCTTACATGAATTAGCCAGTAGCGTTCTGAATAATAAGGTCTGATTTTAGCTTTTTTCTAAATTGGGGCTCTTTAAACCACTTTCTACATCTGATGATTAAGTGATTAAAACTTCCACTGAAACACACTACAAAAAACTTAAACTGTCCCATCAATACCCTGATGCATGCTCAATAATCCAGGTAGAAAAATCTAAAAAAGCTAAGTCTGGTCCTCTGGACATTCAAA
>JARVLU010000179.1:13754167-13770750 GCA_031762415.1 Simpsonichthys santanae | reverse complement strand
CGGAATCGGCAAGTCAGACTTTGTAGAAATCGGTGATCGGCGATCGGCCAAAAAACTGCAATCGGTGCACCCCTACTGCATACACTTGTGTTTTCCTTATCAAACACTAAAAACACTGTAAATCATTTAGCACATGACGATCACACACCAGTGAACAACATGAGAGCAACATGAAAATGCCCATCTTTCCCATCAACATGTTGACATTGACAGGTTAAAATGAGAACTGAACGCTAGCCTGATATGAAACTATTAGTTCTGATACTCATGAAGGAACTGAGCCACTCACACATACATCCGCATATACCGTACTGTTATTAATGTGTTTTTGGAGTATATTACTTTCTAAATCTAATTGGTGTGTATGGGTGTAAACGATGTTTGTTGAAAAGTGTAAAAACAATAAAAACCCTGTCCTGGTTTGTGGCTGTAATTCTAATAAAAAAAAATCAATAATGCTCAAAATGTGTTGACGATAAGGAAAAGAAGACACAGCCTGCAGTTAAAAACTTTCTAAGAACATTTTTTCAATAAAACTAAAATTGGTTGCATTTGGCCTGAAAATGTTGCAGCAATATACTGACCAGTGGTGATTTTAGCCTCTTTATGGGGGTGCTCTAGCACACCTAAATTTTAACTCAACACCCCTGGGAATTTTTTATTAAATAAATAAATAAATAAATAAATGAATGATTGGGTTTTGGGTTCTGTTTATTACATGTATGATTCAATGCAACAAAATAAACAAATTTAAAAGGTAACAGATCATTGAAATACTTGGTTTATTTACATAATGACTTTAATTACTGGATGTTCAGGTTTGGTGTATTAGTCATATGCAAATCGAGACAAGGTCAACAATGCAATGAAATGCTGAGGACGAGAAGAATCGCCTGAGCTGCTGACTTTCAGTAATTGTGGCCCCCTGAGCAGTTTAGTAGAACAGTCCTGCTTTAGAGGGTGGAATACAGTTTATTCCATTTCCAAAACCTAAACTGAGTTTGGAAAAATTTAAAATATGTATTTTGTATAAAGTCCTGCGGTCGACCTCATGAGCAGCTGAAAACAACAGTGATAAACAGGAAGTACCACATGGTCATCTGTACGAAGGTAACTGCAAGTAAATCCTCAATTTTCTTCATCATATTTACTCTGTACATTGTACAGTGTGCTTAATGGATAAATTAAAGGTTAATGCTTAAAGCTAGTTGTGCTTTGTTTTGTGTGTTCTGTAAGTAAGATACATGTTGCAACTTCTGGTTGCATAAGTCTAGTTTTTGTTCTGATCAGTTAACTTTAAAGTGATTTTGTACAAAGCATTTATTAGGTTGTGTAATGTAAAGCAGAGCACTATGTCTGTAGCATCTTAGCTAGTGAGTGTGTATTGCACGCTGCTAGCGTAGCGCTACTTCTTGTTGTGCCGAGCTCTTTAAAATCATTACGAAATCAAGTGTTTACCTATGTAGGTAATCGTAGATGTTTAACAAGCTGTTAAAATATACCATAATGTGAGAGGAAATGGCATCTAATTTAGTCAAAATTTTCTGGGGGAGGACCACCAGATCACCCCCCCCCCCCACCCCCGAATGCTTCTGACACCAATGGCTATCACATTGTTCAAGCCAAGAGCCATTGTCAGCAATGGGGGCAAGGCACCCCTAAGGATCTGGTTCTAGAATCGCCCTTGCTTCTGACAGAAAATACCTAATGTTTATAAAAATGGACCCAAAGTGTCCAGATCTTCTTTGTGGAAAAGTTATTCTGGAATCAATTTCACAATATTCCTGTTGGAAACATCCTAAGCTGTACAGGAAGTGCTACCACTTGCTATGTTATATGTGCTAAATAATGATAACAGTTATTATCTCATTAGTCTGGTCAGAAATAAACTATTTTGTCTAACTGAGGCTGTTCAGTGAGCCATCTACAACAGGAAAGACATTTATTGTTCATAAATTTAGCACAATACTTCACTTATGAAACCACTAATATATTATTTGAAACATTTAGGTCAGTTTTTTTTTCTGGGGAGCTGCCTCAGACCCTTTCTGGAATACGTATTATTTTATTTAATAAAATTTGTTAAAGCATAAAACCTTAAACTATCTGTATATTTATGTTTATATTTTGCCACACCAGCACAAACATTGTTTTACTCTGTGAGAAAAAAAAAATATACAGACTGTATTATATGTTTGGGGAGTGGTGGTGCAGAGGTTCGAGAAGATGGGCTTGTGATTGGAAAGTCGCAGGTTCAACTCCCGCAGCAAAATATGGGTGGAAAAGGTGAAACGCCCACAACTGCCTCCACCCTCATTTGCCCCACTCTGGGCCCTTAAGCAAGGCCTTAACCCCCGCCATCTGCTCCCTAAACAGGTCTCTCTTGAAAATGAGTTCTCATGACTCAATGAGACTACCTGGATAAATAAAGGGTAAATGAAAATGAAAAATGTTCATGCACAACCATTTAAAACTCTGTTCATTTTCCCGTCAAGGGGTCAGCTTTGGTCTTCCCACATCTTTCTGAGTGCATCTTTTGCATCTCTGTCCCTCAAGTGGCTGGAGGAGAAGAAAAGAGCAAGAAAAGTAAAGTTTCCATTGAGAGAGAATTAGAGAGGGAGAGAGAGTCAAAGAGGAAATTGTAAGCAAAGGAACTTCTTGCAGACAGGAAGTTGGTGGGGGTGGGGGGGTTGCCGCTTGCCTCAGCGGCAGTATTTTCCACATCCGCGGCTGACTACAAACAAACTAAAAAAAAAGGCCCTGCCCTCTGTAAACATCAAGGAGCTCAGAGTAAAAAAAAAAATACTGCTGCTGGGGTAAAGTTTTTACTCAGTTAAAATGTGAATCATGTTTTTGTTAAACGCATTTCTGCTGTGTGTACGGTACTTAAAATGAGTGTTACTTACCAGTTTGATGAGACTACCTTGAAATTGCTGTTGTCTCAAACATAAATGGATTGAAATCTATTATATTTCTTGATAACTGAGAGAATCAGAGTTACTTACAGAAGGAGCAACCAATTATCAAATATCTGCAAGCAGAGAATGATGTAAGTAGGGCGTTAAATTGTTAAAAAAGACTCAGGGCAAAGGGTAACTCAGGGTTACTAATGTGTGTGCAGAAGCAGGGAAAACACTGATGCATGCTTATGTTGTTGTTGGGTTTTTTTTACGGAGAGGCAGCGAGGAAACAACAAGCTTGATATCGCTCACCACAAGGTCCCCTAGCAGATACAATTACTGCAAGTGTGTGAGTCAGGGTGATGCAGGTTAAACAAAGCACTTGTATGATACATTTCTGAAAACATTCAGGGCTGGTCAGTGGAACAACAGCGTTGCAAATTCAAAAAATGTTCACTACAAAAACAACTGGACTTTATTTGTAACAGAAGATGTTTCGCTCTTCATCCGAGGAGCTTTCTCAATTCAAAGAGTAGAGTGTGTGGGGTTCAGGTTTTAAAGGCTGAGGTGATACACACATACCTATATAAATTGACAAACACACCTCACACCTTAACAGTAGGTTTTTTTTAGGGTCTTTGTTAGTCTAATTCACAGATGAGGCTCCTCTGTTCCCATCAGGTGTGAAAACTGGCTGGGAATCAGTCCTAAAGCTGCATTATACATTTTTGGAGAAAGCTGCTCGGATGAGGAGCAAAACGTCTTCTGTTACAAATGAAGTCCAGTTGTTTTTGTATTGAACATTTTTTGAATTCATCATGTCCTGGATGACTGAGAACTTTCACCAGCATTGCGAATCTTGACTACTACCGTGAGTTGAGAACAGGAACACCTAAAAATAGTGTTCAGAAGTTTGCAGCATTTGCTGTTGTTCACTTATGTTGTAGCTAAATACTGCAGCCAGATAAGGACACTTCTTTCCTAATTGAGGTCACTGTGGAACATTAAAGAGCTAATCTGGCTTTCAATGTAGATTTGATGCTGCAACACGGTGAATTAACTTGAACAAGCAGAAGTGGGTTTAGAAGGGTTTCTTAAACACCAGCTAAAAATGTAACTATCATAGCAGATGTAAACGAAATCAGAACAATTACCCAAAGTGCTGCAAATACACCTGCAACAAGTAAACTTAACTCATTTTACGGCTCTCGGACTTGTTCAAATGAGACACACTGGACTTGTTTCTGTCGAAATACTGTATTTGTCAGAGCTAGATTTCCCTCCAGCAGTGGGTCCATAGTTGTCTCAAATCTAGTGACAATGTCAGCGTTAGTGGACGGCCTGCTTTTACTAACGCTGACAAGAATAATATATATATATATATATATATATGTGTGTGTGTGTGTGTGTGTGTGTGTGTGTATGCACTGGGGTTAGACACATACTTAAACTTACAGACTCGGTCTCACACACACTACAGCTGTGAGAGGGAAACTCAGTTTGACGTCACAGAGTCGCTAGGCAACTTGCCACCGTGGTAATGAAGATTTTCCACTGCAGTAAAAACATGTGTGAGCGTGCGCGTGTGTGCGTGTGCTGATAGTTCAGCAGATTAAAGCTAAGTTACAGTGTTGGACATACAGTAAAGGCAGGATTTCGCCTTGCAAAGTGCACCACAAAGATCTCTATTTTTGGTATTGTAGCTCGGGTCACAGTCACGGTGGGGGATAAGCAGTGAATGGAGTCAGGACAGAGAAGATTAATTTAGATTAGAGTGAAACACACTTAAAAAGAGCTACACTGACTCATTTATAGGAGTTGCTCTAACTCTTGTAGTGTGTACAGAGCTGCATCCAGGATCCAACTAACTAAATATGAAGAGACGTGTGCACAAGGCGTGCCATTGCTTACATGTTTTAGTTCCAGCCAAAAGGGTGTGGTTTCATACAAAAAGACAAGTCTGTGTATATATTTGATGAGTTTATCTAACAGGCGTATCTTTCAGCAACTCAAAGTTTATAAAAGTTTGTCAAAGCACCTCCTGCTTCTGATGATGCTCAGCTTGCATCTTTATTTAGGCTACTTTTATCAGTCCTGCCTTGTTTTCTTTCCTATGATATCTTCTGCTCAGCTTTCCTTTACTTACTGTGATGAAGGTGTTTAAAAGCTGAAACATGATGTTAAGCGTTTTCTTTAAGTCATAAGAAGGCAAATGCTTAACAGCCACATCAAAGAGTGTAGTGTCTGACCGACAAAAATCTATAAAATAGTTAGTCTTTCTTTATTTATTTTTTTTTTTTAGAAAATTACAATGAAGGGAAAAAAGTCACTGTTGGCATTATCATTATCATCATGTATTATATATCTGATAATACATCTATACATAGATATATATCTGATAATATATTGATCTGATAATGGCGTATTGTTTTTATGCTACTAGTGCTTAGTGTGTTTTTAGTTAATGTTTTTCTTAGTTCATATCTTAGATCGTATTACTGTTTTTCTTTTACGCACATTTTAATGCTTTTGTTGGATGTAACTGGGACCCTGTGTACACAATTTCGTTCACACCACATGTACAGCATGTGGTGTGAACGACAAATAAATAACATTGATTCCTTGAATAATATATGATGACAATTGATTTTCACCTCTTTATGGATTGAACTGACATTTTAGGAACATGCTTTCAAGCTAATATTCTAGGATGCTGGGAAATGATGGAGTTGTAGCCGTTTTGATCAAACATTAAAATTAATATTTTGTGCAATCTTGGGCAACTTCATGTCATGCTCAGAGTTTTATTTAGGATGATTCTCTGCTACCACCAAAAGAAATTTTAGCTCAAAATCTGTAAAAGTGACAGGGACTTGGTGGTCAATGCCACGGTCTTGCAATCGTAAAAAGTAATCAGTTGTAGAAAGTTTCATAAACTTCCTCCAGTGGTTCATGGAATATTTTGCTAAAGCTACAGACAATAACACACACAAAGACTTAATCAAAAACATTACTGTATTGCCTGTTGCCAAATGTGAAAAGTGTGAAAACAATTTCTACCACTTCTGTTTGTATAAATCAGTTACGCAACAATAAAAGAGGCTAAAAAAATAAATCCACATTAAATAATCTACTTTTTTGATGCTGAACTTCTTTTTTAAGACACAGTTTGAATAAAGCATGGATTTAGGTTAAAATTACACTATTACACCCTGCTGTGAGAGGGTGTCCCCACAAGGAGTTGGGGTGTGAAAGCTGTACAATTGAGACCCCTCAACCCACAAAACCTGGCAGACAATGAGCAAGTTTAGATTCTCCCAAACAACACAGAAAAATCAAGACACCAAAACATTATTCCTAAGTGAGACTATGGAAAGTTTTTAAAGTGTTTGTTGCGCCAGTAGCCTCAGACATTCTTCAGACAGCGTAAAATAAATCTTGCGTTCACCAAACAACCAGTAAGAATGCACTGACGCCACGTTAGCTTGAAGGTAGGAAAAAATAAAGATACTGTAGATGTGAAGAAAACTAACTAGGAATTAGACAAACAAGAAAATCCACATGGTTTGTGTCAACAAGGTGCACCTTTCCCTAATTGAATTATATTTTTGTTTGTATGTGGATGAAACATAAACAGCAGCACACCACAGTAATGGAGTAATAAATAACAGCTGGTCACACAAATGTCTGCCACCCTGTTGTTCAAATATGATAAAGAAATAAAATCATGTTTGTTTGTTTGGTTTTTTTTTTTCAAATCTTAGAGGAAAATAAATACAGTACTGATAAAAATTTAACACAGACGTTAACTACAAAACTACCAGAACAGGATGAAAAAAAAAAGTTTAAACCATCTCAACACATATGTGCTTTGCCTTATGGAGAGCTCAGTGAACAGAGTCTATATAAGGCTCTGCTCAGGCTCCAGCTTCAACCAGTTACCAGCATGTTAACATCATTCAGCAGGTAAGACCAAAACAAAGTCGTGTCATGCCTACTTGGACAAGTAATTCAAAAGGATGTTTTAATTACGCTAGCTGTGGAGGGTGAAATGAGCTGTAAAGATTAAATGTATGAACGGTGATAAAGTGTGACTGATGTGATCACACACACATATTGTACTTTGATTTCCTCCAGTATGCAATAAAGATTTTATTGCCCTGCACGTTTCTTTCACTTTGATAAGTTTATAGCTGTCAGAGCCACAATTTCACATCTGTATATTTCCTGGTAGATTTTCAAATGTTTCAAGGTGAAAACAAACAAGTGCTTTTATGTAACTTTCTATCTTTTCTGCAGCTAAAGCCAAATGTATTTAGTCTCTGCCAGCTTAATGCTCACTTACTTTGTGAGTATCGCTCCTCTCAGTCCCTCTCCTCGCTCCCACATACCTCCCACATGAACGAGCATGTTTTATGTGTTTCTGCACGTTTGCCTGTTGCACACACATCAGGTTTGCTTCAAGTACGGACGAGAATATAAATAAGCAACACGGTTGACGTTTCCATGCTGTAAGTGGGGGAATCCATAACTTTAAAGTAAATTGCTTCCAAACAACATTAGAACTTTTGGCTCGGTCTTTGCCTCGATAAAAACAAAAAACAAATCAATGAATGGAAATATGCAAAGAACAATACAAACAGTATTCAAATCCATCAGCCAGACTCCTTTAAACAAATGACTCGTGTTGTTTGTCATCAGGGAGAGCTGCATGTTAGATGAAGCGATTCAAGAAATTATGAAAGAAAAACTATTTTAAATTGTTCTCAAAGTCCTATTAAAAAAACAATTATGACATTAGCTGTTTATTTAAAAAAAAAAAACAAGGTCTGTTAAGTAATTATTTTATGTTTAAAGCAAAAAGGTTTTGGTTACAGACTAAACACTGGCACCCACACACTAAAGCCAAACAAGCCTTAACCTCGTCTTTGAACTGCGTTCAAATGCAAATAGAATCAAAGTGTGTGAGACTGACAATTGCTTTCCCTTTTTCTTCCAAACATGCTTTCTCTTAAACATGCTCACATGTCAAAACTTTTGTTTTTAAAGGACAGGATAAAAGCCCTGAGCTAAACAGATGCACACCTTCACGCACGCTGGAGCATGGAGCGAGTACTGATGCTTTGAGGTAACCCAGGCAGAAAGCTTGGGGCACTTTGACACAGTAGCCTCCAAAAACGTGCACAAACACCTTCAGAAACAAATGAGGCGCACGAACAAGGGGCTTCTAAAACTAACTCACCAAGGAGCTTCTTTGCATTCTCACATGCATGACTTCACTGTACTGCCACACCTGAAAGTTTTATTTCTATGTGCATGCCACATTTACATAGCCAATCGGTAAATAGTTCTTCATTCCTACTAGCGATGACTTTTTCTGTCCCTGCAGATTCTCTCTGTTTGGAAATGTGTTGCGTAAAAAGCAGTTCAGCAGAACTGGTTGTGACAGATTTTTTCCTTGTGTGCTCGTTGCATATCACAATGCAGAAAATAAAGTCACACACACAAAGACGGTAAGCCCAATCTCTTTCCAAAAAAAGCACCTGCTGTGTTTTAGATTCTAATACAATAAAAATACATGGTACAGCTCAGAAGCTCCATTTTCTAATATATTCATTCAACATGTTTTAGCCTAATATGCTCTCTTCAGTATAGTGGTTACACAGCACGCCTGCAGATAGAAAAAATACAGATGAGACTGAATAAAAGGTCTAGAGTTTTGTGTTTGTGCTTAGGTTTGATCATAAAGAAAAGTTGGAATTTTTAAAATCAGAATATTACAAGTTAGCAAAGGGAAATAGCTTTTTAAAGCCAACAGGTCCAAGAAGATCAACAGGATCATCGACTCTTCCTCTGAGAACATTTCAGCATGATCAATTTATTTCTTAAATTACCCAATATGTTACATTAAGAGTGAACCATAACCAGCTGAGAGAAGCAACCACATCAGCAAAATCATGTCAAAAATAGTAATATAAACAATGAAATACCCTCATGCAGATAAAATAGAAGGAAACTGGACTTCAGAACACTTGGGCTCTCGGTTTCTTCCAATCCACCTGACAAATAATTTCCTAGAAGTCAGTTAAAGTGAGGGTGTCTCGTCAGGAAAAAGAAACAAGAACAGAGGTTCTGTTGTCTTCTGCTTAAGAAGATAGTTTGGATTTTCTGAAGTGGAGTCCTGTAGAAAGGCTTTGAACAGTTATTAGCTTATCTGATGAAGATAAAAAGATCAAAAGATTGCTTTTGCTCAGTTTGGGGAAAAAAGGAGTTTACTGTAATTCTGACCAAACTGAAAAGTTAATAGCTAGTCAGAGCAGACCAAACGCTCAGTTTGGAGAAACTGGGTTAATTTTGACTTGGCTCAAAGATCAAATCAGGTCAAAGATCGAATCAGGTTAAAACCCATCCTTTCTTTAAACTGTCATTCAAAAAGTTATGTACAGCAGGTGAGATAATAATTGTTTATAACCTTTCCACCAAACCCTACTTTCAAAGATCTGTACTATCCCTTAAAGCTCTGAGGATTATCAAGACTGTAAACGCATAAAGCCCACATAATACCAGAAACTTGTACCTCTTACAAACACTGTTAATGAGCCAAAGATAAACATAATGACAATACAACAAACACAAACCACTACTGTATGAGTGATATCCATTAATGACTGTTTTTAAACTAATGAAATGTTTATGTCAAATACATGAAATATGCTATTAACTAGGTTCTTGGAGGTTATCTTAAGAAGACCACTTGATAAATCAATTGTAAGCTCAATCATCCAGGTAGATAACAACAAAAAAAGGTTAAATCATGTCATGTGGACCAGTTCCTTTAAGACCACTTGATGTTCTATTACCTACAAACAGGTCCTAACTCCAATTTTTGAACCACAGCTTTAAACAATCAGCAGAAATATGTGGGAGCTGACGAGATAATCTCTTTTGTCAAGCTGACAAGCACAAAAAGCAAGAGCGCACTCAAACTTTTAATCTTCTTACCGCTTTCTGTTGAGAACTCAGGTGTTCTGGGTTGAGAAGATTCTCTCCCTTCTCCGTATCACTGGAGATGTCCTCCTCTGACTCTTCCCAAGAAGAGGAGAAACCGGCTGAGGAGGTGGAGGAGGAAGACAACTTCCTTAGAGACCGAGTGGTGGAGTTTGGAATAGGGCTGGAACTGCGGCTGGTGGAGCAGGACCGTCCCTGTTCTGACCCAGAGCCTTCAGTAGTATGAGGTGTGCTCTCCAAACCATGGTCAGTTACAATGACTGCAGGGATGGAGGGAGGCAGAGCAGAAGAGCTGCTGGAGGTCTGATCACCTGGATCCTGCAAACACGGGGAGTTCTTAATGTCTTGTGCTTGAGGTAAACCGTCTGACCCGTTCCCATCTGTCTGAAGCAGAACTTTAGGACAGCAACGATCATCTTTCCCATCTATCGGTTCTCTCTCTGTCCGTTCTCTTTCATCTTTCCCCTTTTTATCATTTTCTCCCTCCTTTTGACCGAGTTTAGCCCCTTTATCAGCCGTTGCTGCACCGTTTTCTGATGCCTCAGGTGAACCTTGACCCAGCAGCCCATCGACAAAGAGAGTTGGTGCAGTTGTTTCTGAGTGGCAGTCATTTTGATAAATGTTCTCTTGATTTGTTTTAGTGCCACTGTCATTTTGTTGACCTTCATCCCTCTCTTCTTCCTTTTCTCTTTTGGTCATTCTTTCTTCCACTTCTCGACCATTTTGGACAACAGCAGGAAGTTGTGTTCCTTGTGGCTGAGTCATTGGGTATTCAAAAGCTGTGTTTCCTTGGTTGGGATGGGAAGGACTTTGGTTAGTCACTCGTCGAGCAGGCCGAGGGCTTCGCTGGAACTCACTATTAGGTACTTGAGTCCGACTCCCAGAGATGTGGGCCTCATAATAACCCACTTTTCCTCTGACCTGAAAGAGACAGAAAACACAGAATCTATTTCCAAACCCAGTTTGATTACATCTTGGTCTAAGTTTATTTTGATGCTCATGTTGTGTAGACGACCATTTCACAGGTGCTTCTGCACCACCTCAACTGAAGTGAGACATAACATGAAAACGGATATGAAAAGAGAAAAAAACATTACAATACAATAAGACTAAGACATACATTTATATTCTCACATATTCAACAGGAATCGGGTGCCAATCTGTCATTTACGTGTCTTGAAGACTCGTTTGCTCTCTTTGACTTTTTTACTTTCTGTTACAACCAGAGATAAAAACTGATTTTTGTGAAACAACAGACCTTTCACTTCGAAGATACATATAGTTTGTTTTAAGGTGAACAAGAACTAAGACTGCAGCGACTGTGTCCGTAAACTGACAAAACTTGTTTAGGCAGAATGGGTTGTCTTGATGTCAAACCATAAATTCTCAATAGGATTCCAAGAAGTTTGACGGTTCTCTCAGGTGAAACCACTCAAGTGTTTCCTTATATGCACGCCAAGAGTCATCGTAATGTGAACCTCTGTCTTACTCTACTTTTCCAAGAGCAACTGATGGCAAACACCCCCCACAGCATGATGCGACCACCACCGTGCTTCACTGTGGAGATTGGTTGCCACAAGTTTTCCTCAAAAGTAAAATAAATAAATAATAAAATAAATAAATAATAATCAGATTTCCTTCTTTAAAGTGTCTGAACTGAAGAATCTTCTATTTTATTATTTTATTATTTTAATTTACAAAGACCAACTTTATGTTGTCTTTTACTTTAAGAGGTCCTCAGCTGGTTTTTAGGTTCATGGTCAAGTTTGGGATTACCAGTAGTTTTTGAATTTTTATACTTACTTGGTCCTGTGTTTTGATGAATAACAGTTTTGCTTGGAGATTTGTTGTAGTTCTAAACTTTGTCTAATGTTTGTCTCATTTGTCTCTATGTGTCTCTGTGATGGGCTTGCGACCTGTCCAGGGTGTACTCCGCCTCTCAGTGACTACTGGACATGGACACCAGTGACTCCCATGACTCAAAAAGGAAGAAGCGGGTAAAGATGATGGAAGGATGGATGGATGGATGGATGGATGGATGGATGGATGGATGGATGGATGGAAGGTTTAAGCATGTTTACGGGAATTTCTGAGGGTTAAATTTACATTATTTATAGTACCGGTACCTCCTGTCCCACTGACTCCTTCAGTTATCTGTTTGATTGACAATGGCACTTGTTTAAAGGTGTTATAGTCTTATTACAAGAGTTACAGCAACAGACATATAAAATCCTGTGGGGATCAGTTTATATGCTGGTGGATATGAATAAATCATGAATTCTGATTAATCAAAAGCAAAATGGTGAATAAATGTGTATGCACATAGTTTGATCAGATGTAAGACGTTAAGAATGACAGTAATGCAGTTGTAAAAATCTGGCTTTGCTCTGAAGACAGAAAAGTAAAAATATGACTAGATTTAAACAGAAAAAGTTATTTTATAAAATATTTAAACAGCATAAAACTGTATGTAAACATTTGTTACTTATATAACAAATAATCTATAAAACGTCAAGTAAGCCTGTCTTAGTTTAACCCAACAAACCTTTTTTTAAGTTGTTACCTTCTTAAGAAGGATAAAACTAGGATGGAAAGGTCATGTGTTTTCACATTTAAACCTAAAAGACAGCATTCAGATTTCTTATAACTTTTTTTGTCTTGTCATAAAAGCAAAAGATAGTAAGAGACGTGGTCTTCCACTCTCCATATTTGATTTGTTCTTTCAAATCTCTTACAGGTTTTCTGACTTGGTTACCAAATCAAAATAAATCCTTCGGGTGTTTCTGTTTATTATGTGCTGTTTGCTTTAGCTGATATAAAAGTGACAAGTGAATAAGAAAAGAAAAGCAGATGAACTCACCTCAACGTTTTGCAGCTCTCTGTGGATCTGCAGCATCTGCGCCTGCCGCCTCCTAACCTCTCGCCTCTCTCCTCCTCTCGTCTCTCCTCCCGTCTCCTCCTGCCCGTCTCCTTCCCCTCTCTCTCCACCACTCAGGCGTCGGATGCGCTGGCCCACGTATACTCCGAGGTGCTCCGGGCTTCGTGGGGATGGGGAGCGAGGACGGGTTGGAGAGCTGGGCGGGAGCAACATTGGGGTGGGGAAGACGAAGGCTTGGCCCAGAGTTTGGGGGCTTGTCTGAACCAAAAAAGACGTAGAGTTAATGAATCTCAGTGATTTTGGCTCTATTAGCAGAAGCAGTTATTTATGTTTCTTCTTGTGTAGTTATCAGCTGAAGTAGCAAGAGGATGCTACCAAAGAAATACCAGACAGTGTGTTTTGATTATTAGGGGTCAAACAAACAAAGAAAAGAAATAAGAAACTGAAGAAAGTGACTATTATTAATAACAAACCGATAATAGTTAACCCTCTACTGCACAGTGTTGCAATACGAAAACATACCATTTTTCAAGCAAATTCCTACTATTTAAAAAAAAATACTTTTTCACTGAAGGCAGGGCACATGCATCAAATAACATTTAAACCCACAAAAATCTAACTTTCCCACACTGATTGTGATGATGAGTCATGTGAAGAAGAGCTTCTCAACACACAGATTTTTCTTATATTTGCATTACTGAAAAAAAAAATACTACAGTAATATTTGATAAGTTATGCTCTACTCGTATCATGTGTTTTTTTTTTTTTTTATTATTAAGTACATTGGGTATGTTGCTAAACAGCAACACTGTGCAGTTATGGAATAATGTCAGTGTGTAGAACCAGTAAGTTTCCTTAATTTTTCAATGTCTTCACACAAAATATAGAAAGATAATCTAAATGGATGTATTGGACAGAAATACATTCATAAATTCATTATCTGCCACTTCTTCCTAATTAAGTCAGTTAAATAATAAATAAAAATACTGTAATGTAAACAAGTAAACCATAATTGGCTTTATTTTTTTACATTTTTTTTTTTTTTGGAGCTCAAGTAAAAAATGTCCCATCAACAGAGTAACTAACACATGGATGACTTACCAGTAAGTTAAAGTTTTAGATTATTTCCAAGTGTCATGACCGCAGTACTGAACCAACTGGTAAAACACAAGAACCTCTCGTTTAAAGAAATAAAACAGGACAAAAAAAAATCTCTAGATAAAGAGACAATCGAGCTCATCTTGAGAGGACAAAAAAAAAATCAATAAATGTTCTCCAAAAAAATATGTCAAAACTGATAGAGGCTCAGCCATTCTCAACTTCTAAATCATATTTTTCTTCAACTGAATTCAATTCTTCCTAAATTTTAGAAACATAAAAATGTATCAGGCAGTATTTAGAGATATTGAGTTTTGCTTCTATGACAAATTACATAACCTAATAATTACAACAATGTTTAAGTCCTTTTGAATGTTTTTTTTTTTGTTTGTTTTTTTGACAAGAGGCTAAGCAGGAACTGAAGTAGAAAATACAGTTCCAACAAAAAGCTTGAAGTAGTAAATGGTAGTACGTATTAGAAAAGTTTAGTCTTGCCCACCTTGGGGCTTGTTGGACTGTAAAGACTTCCCCCGAGTAACGGACAGTAGGTGCTTCGATCTGGAACCGGCAGCACAGGTCGTCCCACTGAACTGGCTTTGGCTCGGGAGGTGGTGGTGGAGGAGCCAGGCTGGGGGTGAAACTGATTACTGCTGCAGAGAGGAGATCAAAAACTGGATGATTTGTCTGTATGTTTAAGGAGAATAGGCTCAACATGTTACAACAAGTTGTAAATGTGTATTAAAAATGTGTTCAGATGTTGTGCATAACTTAAATAACATGCCTACCGTAATTATACACGACAAGCAAAACTACTGACATTGAAGAATGTATTTTATTTGACATGTCCAGTTCTACAAATATCACCTGTTACTGCACAAATGCAAAAATCTGGTAAAGCTCAAAACAATTCATGATTCATGAAAGGGAAAAACAAAAAAATAATCTCTAGATAAAGAGACAATCTTTATTATATAATATTATGCTTATACAAACTTTGTTCCAGAACAAAAACTCAAAAACAAAATTACCTATAAACATGAACTATTTAATTATATTGTGCCACACATTTTAAAAATATCATTAATTTTTTTTTTAAATAAATTTATTAATTCATCATCCAGATCATTCCATAGTTTTACTTCATGTACAGAAACCCAAAACTTTTTGGGTTCAATTCTTAAAAAATAACTTTTAAATTAATTTTCTTCCAAAGAGCTTCATCACTGACTCTCAATAGAGAACGTCTAAAAGTTATTTTGGCAACAGTTATTGTTTTAGCTTTGTGCATAACTATAGTAATAAAGTTTTTAGGTTAGATAACTCTTTCAATTTCAGTCAATTTGACCTGTAAGTATATTGATATTTGACATTCAACTTGTGATCTTCTGCAGTTTTTGTGTAAAACAAGCTAAACTAAATACAAAACAGTACACGAACTCCAACATTGTATGACAGTAATCAGATTAATACATTTTACAGTTGATGGTAAATAGCTGTTAAAAATACAATTAAATAGTGTCTGTATGTGAAAGTAAACCTGAAACGTTGAATGTTTTTGATGGATCAGCAATAAAGCTTAATGTCACTGATCTAACAGCTTTGCACTAGAAAATACCTTTAAAGGAAAAAAAAAAAAAAAAAAAAAAAAAAAAAAGAGCAGTGCTGTACCTGGTCATGACTCCAAGGCCGTTCAGGTTTAAGGCAGACGCTGCCATCCCCACGGCCAGGCCAGGGGTTTTAGGTGCTGGGTACACATCTGACAACGTCACCTGAAGCTGCAGGGGGGTTCTGCCAAACTCTGCTCCTGAGCAGCACCAACAGCTCCACCATGCAACAAAGTTTGTACCTGCCACTGGAAATCAACAAGAAAAAAATCAGAAGTGTTCACTTTCTTAAAACTCCTGTGTGCACCATGGACTAAAAGGGTGATCTAATTTTCTTTTTAATAACAATAAATATGAAGACAGAATTTAAGATAGAAATCAAAAAACTGAATTTAACAATAAATAACAGACTAAGAAAAGGAAACAAAAGGATAAATGACAGATACATAGTGTTAATAATTTGCACTTTTTCCAGTCACACTCAGACACTTTTATGATCATTAGAAACAGCTTCTTTCTTACAAAGCCTGCTATATATTACGTTACTTTTTTTTTTTTTTACTTTTTAGGTTTCAATGAACACCCTTTGTAGGGGAAATAGGAAGATATTTTTTAAGCCAGAATTAAGGATACAGAAAAACAAGCTGAGGTGGAAAGTGAGGAAGTGCTGAGTAAAAGAAAATGACAGCAAATGAAAAGTTAAATACCAAAAAAAAAAAAAACTGGTAAAACCTCATGAGCTCATCCAAGGAATATTTTGATGTAGATGTACAGTAGTTATATAAGAAGCTCAGCGTGACTGAGTTAGCATTGTTTTGGCAGACGACAGCTGATGACAACAGCTGAGTTTGACACTAAAAGTGGAATTAAAAATATGTTCCGTTGTCTGTTTTCACAGGAAGCCTAAAAACTTGTTCTTTTTTCCTCTGCTCTGACAAAATTTAACATACAGTATATCATCTCAAAATAATTTGAGTGGCTGGTTTTACAGATACTCAGATTAAATTTGGTGCGGTAGTAGTAACAGAGCATTATCCTCATTACATATCCAAGTGATTCACAATGCACAATATTTTGACTTAAAACTTAATCCAA
>JARVLU010000179.1:13711464-13735077 GCA_031762415.1 Simpsonichthys santanae | reverse complement strand
TTTAAATGAAATTTTAATATATTTATGTTCTTTTGCAAAAACGAACATAGCTGAATGATTCAAGATATATATGTTGTGCCATTTTATGCAAAGTTCAAACATCATGTCAGTGGACCTTTAAGCAGAACTTTTCCTTCCCCAAAAGGTATGATGGTCAAAGTTTTCACCATCACTAGGCCAAATTACTCAAACATGATGTTTAATCGGATGCAGAGAAAGTTTAGTTTGTTAATAACTAGTTTCATCAATGCATTCTGCCATCTCTGGCCTTTTGAGGACATTTGTGAGCTTGATGTGGCCCAAAATGAAAATGAGTTTGATGACACCCCTGCTAGATGATCTCTACATACAGGATAATGTGAACAGGGCTGTCAGAGTGGCAATGAGTTCATGTTAGGTGGTGAATGATTGGATCATCTGACTGCTGATTGCAGTAATCCACATTATTTGCAGAAACAGAGGGCCCCAAGCCAAATTTCGCTTAGGGCCGGCCCTGGTTGGATGGCTGAAAATTAAAATATGGTGACCACCTCCTGGTTCCACCATCGTGCCTGGTGGTGGAAGAAATTGCTCCGTCGGTTCGCCGAGATCTGCCACTCTGTGCTGCCTCTGACAAACAAACAAACAAAAGTCCTACCTCTGTTTTATACACAGTGTAACTCCTACTCACTTGAGTATCTGCACCAAGAACAATAAAACCTACTTGCATCCACTGTTCAATTCCTGTCCAGGAAAAAAAAAAAAAAAAAAAAAAACACATCTTGAAAACTACAAACATTCACTATTCAAATCCCTCAGTGACAGAGGACGTTGGCGTCCTGCTTGTTTATTCACTAGTGATCCATCCATGTAACCAGGTGATGGCTGGAATATAGACTGACTTGTAAATTGAGAACTTTGTCTCAATTAAATAAAGAGTTATGTGCTTTCAGATGAATATCTGCTAAGTATACTGGGTTTTGATAAAATAGCATAATAAAATGATTAGTTATCACTATTTATGCTCCCATATGCTCTCGTGACTCCATTAAGTCAAGACGGTCTGCTTTGTCCATTTAAAGAAGTAAACCAGTTAAAGCTGATGGGTTCAAAAGGCAAACCTGTTAGCAGTAATTAAATTAAAGAAAGCATTCTATGTCTGTGGTAAAGCAAA
This sequence comes from Simpsonichthys santanae, assembly GCA_031762415.1. Taxonomy (NCBI): domain Eukaryota; kingdom Metazoa; phylum Chordata; class Actinopteri; order Cyprinodontiformes; family Rivulidae; genus Simpsonichthys; species Simpsonichthys santanae. Next base: position 13,733,924 of record JARVLU010000179.1, on the reverse strand, counting down.
CATTTAGGAGATTCACAACGTCAAAGCTTCCTCGTCCATGGTTTATGGTGTGTGTGACTGGACATAGAGTTGATTTTTTTTTTTCATGGTATAAGCTGCAGAGGATGCTGACTTGTCTTCGATCACGTCACAGTCGTGGCTGAACAGTAGCTGTTCCAGTGGGCAGTGTTTTGCTGTCCAGATGCCTCCATCTGAGTAATTCCCCTCAGAAGGACCTAATCCTTCAGAGAATTAGAAGTGGGCTGATCCCAGGTCTGCATGGAAACCAAACAGGACAGGACTGCAGGACACTGACTTTTTTTCCTCCTCTTTTATTAAAACTTAATCTAAGAGCTGCAGCATTATTAGTTGGTTCATTGTCTATCTCTGTGATCAGCTCCGCTCTCTGAGCATAGGAAGTCAGCATCAGGCAAGGAGCCAACTGCTCTGTTAAGCTTGTCAGTGTGAGGGGAGGCTGTGGAAGGACAAATCAGGAGGTGACAAGGTTAGGAGACATGGTTAGACCATTCGGCTGCTGATTCAAAATCGCCTTCATCTCATTGTGGGATTTAATTCTGCAGTATGAGACCTTTCACTAACCGGTAAACATTTCTGACTTGATTTTTTTTGTTGTCTTTAAAGTTATGTTTGTTCATGAAGCAATGTTGTTCAGTGTTGGTGATTGAGACAACGTGAAGAATGCAGGTAGCTTTAATTTACGTATCTTTTGATTAAAAGTGCAAATGAATGCACCGGTGTAGGTGTGCCTCATTGGACTCTGCTGTTCTGATCTAATTTGGCTGATCTGGATGCAGTTGCTTGTTACCGTCATTGATGAGCTGTTTCAGCTTTCCCCTCACTCCTACGATGATGTTCAACCTGGAAAAGGGAAAATGTGTGATTATATTGTAAACGCTTGAGTCATGTTGCTTGATGTATGCAGCTGGAGCAGATGGAGCTCGTAAAAAAGACGTGCTAAATAAGGCTTGGGCTTGAAAGCAATTTCTGTTCCTAATATGTTCTCAAATCCTCTGTGTTCATATGCACACGCTCCTCTGGCCTGCTTTGGACCCACGCTCCTTTATTAATGGTAAGTCGAGTTCTTTGAAACAAGCTGCAACACTTTTTTTTTCCTCATTCTGCCTTTTTTAGTTTTTGTTTCTCTGATATGCATGACTGTTGTTCTTGCATGCTTGTTTACGCTTCCTCCTATGCGGATGTCCAATCTGCACGGTGCCTTGTGCTCTAAGCCAATTACCTGAGCTTCTTTAATCTGGGTGCAGTGTTGGTGAGGGTATACATGCATGCATGCTATGATGTCAGCTTGTGGCTCTCATGTATGTCTTTGTGAGTCAGAATAGACTGCGAAGAGAAGGAATAACTTTATCTTAAAGCACTGGTAATAGATTCATTCAGATTGCTTAAGTTTTTTTTTTCTCACTAGCATGCCTATTAGGCCTATTTTAATTTTATTACTTTGTGTACAACTCAAACTAAATAATTTAATTTAATACTTAAAATTATTTATTAATACATCACAAAATCTACCTGGGTTTTAATATTTATGTACAAATTAGCAATGTTTTACCTTTAGAAAATGTGTAAACTCAAATTCGATTCGACGAAAATTGTTTCTCAAACATTTCACCTGGTAAAATAAATGTAAATTTATTTTCTTATAAAGCAAAAAATAAAAAAAAGCTACTGTGGCCACCCAAAAACACAACAGCTGCCTATACAGTACAAGAAATGGGGAAACAAATAAATAAATAAATAAATACTGTAAATAAACAAATAAAAAAATAATAAAAAATCAATATGTTGCAGTAAGCAGAATTTTCCTGTAGGGGGAGCTATTTAGCTGAATTAACCCTGCCATATTTACGTCGAAAAGTCCCTCCAATTTGAACGGATAGCAGGGATGACCAATCAGATTTGAGAATCTAATACTGTAACCCATCTGAGCCAATGAGCGACAGCCTAAAATGTTTTTCACTGTATGTGGGCGGGTCTTGGCGTTGATAGACACGTTCTCTTTGAACTCGAGCCAGATATTCGGAGTGGACCTCAGTTGAGATTTGTGGAGGTAGTAGTCAGTGGGACGTACTTTGCTTTTTTGTGTGTGGAAGAGAGCAGATCAGAAATCCACATTTCTTCACAGAAGCTCCGCTGGAAATCAAAGCAGGTATCATTTTATTTTCCTCCTCTTTCAAAGTCACGTGATGTAGGCATCAGCGACGGCGGTCGGTTCGTAGCGTTTTTGATGGTCTGCACGTAGTTTATTCGTTTTTGAAGCCGTTTATACGATGGTTATATACACTCGAGCTGTCCTATTACTACGATATGCTAAAAGTGATTCGATGAGATGTTGATAAACACGTTTCTCAACTCTGAAATTCGTTATTGTAGAAAATTACTCCTACCTAATCGATGCAATCCGCTTCATGGCGCCTGTCTCCTCCATTATCATCACCTAAACTACCTTCACGTCCCGCTGTTCCTGCCTCGAGCTGGTGTGATTTACGTGAACAGATCGAGTAAATTGAACTGTTCTCGGCTGCTTTTGCCCTCTCAGTGAACACTTTCAGCAGCTTTACATTTAAATCTCGCAGTTGTGTTCACAACAAACTAGAGAGGTGGTTCTTTTACAACGATGCTGACGAACGTGTTGCGTTTAGGTGCTGCTGTTCAAACATCCGGCTCGGTTTGTGTGGGACACAACATGAAGCTGCTTTCTGCCCAAGCCAAGGCAACAAGCACTGCATGCTTAGCTATGTTGACTTAGGAAACTTTTTTATTTTTTATTTTAGCCATTTATTGTTGAATAAAATATATATTTATTTGTAGCTCTCCTTTTGCAGCCTCCTAATCTACTTAAATTTACATGTTTATGTAAGGATTTATGAGCACTACGGTTGTTTACATAAATGATTGGTTTTATAATAAACTGGGTTATTAATGTAATGTCTTGTTTATGTTTATATGGCAATATAGTGGTTATAAAATTGTTTCAGTTAAAAAAAGAAAAAAAAAACATTAAGAAAAATACTATTGTTTTGTATTATTTGGATAAAATTGTATTTGGTTCATGGTAATATTTGGGAAATGTAAATGGAAAAAAAAAAAAAAAAACCATAATCCATTCCTCATTTGAAGAAAAATTCATGGGAATAAGATGCACTGTGATTGCAGATCATTTTTTCTGGTCTTGCAGTTCAAAGGTCACAAATAATAATACATCTGAAATACGTTTTCTTTAATGTTACTTTTCTGAATATAATTGTTTATAGACTTTAGAGAGTGATGCAATTTCAAAGTTTATGTTTTGAGAGTTTTATTTACTGATAGTTATGTCTAAAGTAGCACAGGTGAACTGTGTTGCTTCTGCTCGCCCATTACAACACTGGACGTGACAGAAGTAACACTGTGTCTTTTGTCTGTTTCACCTTTCCCCTTTACAGGGGTATAACAGCAAAGGCTCAGCTACTTTTGACTAACATGAATCCAGGACAATAGACCGACAAACAAAAAGGACTAGGCTGAAATTGTGCTGTGTTTGAATATCTATGGTGCTACAGTCAAGTTCAATACACTAAGTTAATTTAAAATCTTTTTTTTTTTTTTTGCTATGTATGTTTTGGTTAGATTTAATCAGCAGCTCTTTTTTTTTTACAGAAGTGTGACTGACTATGTAGTAGAATAATATTAGAACATCTGACTGTGCTATTAACCATAACCTTGAAATCTGCCTGTAATGATGGTTTTCAGTGTGTTTTAGTTCACGTGACTGTAATCAGCATCAAATGATCTGCACTGCTGCCTCTACACTTGTGTTCAGCCTAAAAGAGTCAAGTGTTGAATAGGAGTTGTGGAAATAAAGGGTGGTTTTGTTCACAGCAAATAAATAGTAGTTTTGCAGAGTATTATTTAGTGTGTGATTGCAGGATTCTCACACAAATTAAGAGACAAGGAAGGGTTGGGCTGCACAGCACATCAATAATTTATCAAAACCAGTGTCAAAGTGCACAATATCAGCTTGAAATGATAAAAGAAACTTGGCAAAATAACATATTGGGCCAATCAATTTGATCCTTGCTGCTCTAACGTTCCCACACCCAGCTTAGATGAAAGTGGCTGAGATTATTCTAGAAGGAAATTAACAAGAAAACGTGGTATTTGTTTATTGAAAGTCATAATGAAAATAGAATATTAGTTATTGACATGAGATTATTTTTTTTTTTGTATAAATAATCGTAGTGAGGAGTGGGTTTATCTTGTTGGGCTTCAGGCTAAATATTTGTGGCTATAGTGGACAGTTTGCTCCAGTCAGCATATTTCAGATTTAAATTGTTATGTCTGTTCTTTGCTCAACATGAAAAGGCATAACAAATTGTGACCTTAATAAACTATAAAGTACCTGTCATCTAGGCTTTGATTTCATTGGATCTGTTGATTTCAAGGATCAAGGTGACTTTATTGTCATTCGCATCACATGTGGTACATGTGATGATGCTGACATCTGGAGGTGTAGGTGGCTGTGATGGTGGGGACTGGGGAGGTGGAACGAAATTGTGTACCCAAGATCCCAGTTACACCCAAAAATAGCAAATATATAAACTATAAATAAAGAAACAGTATACAAAGATCTAAGATATACGCTAAACAATAATAATAGAATACAATATGGTGTATTAAAGAGCAGCCTGAACATGAGTCTGTTGTGAGCAGATGTGTATGAATATAGCAGCTTGTGGCTAAGAAATCAGCAGCATGAATAATCAGCAGCACAGATAAGTCATATGACAAATTGAAGTGTCATTACATTGATTTTTCTGGTTAGGGATTTAACAGCTTCAGGGTAGAAGCTGTTCCTCAGTCTAGTGGTTCGTAACTTGATGCTCCTCAACCTCCTGCCTGAGGCGTGTGTGTGCTGGGTGAGTGGGGTCCTTCATGATGCAGGTGGCCCTCTTCCTGCATCTAGAGATGTAGATGTCTGTGAAGGTGGGGAGGCTGACTCCACCAGACTTCTGTGCAGCCTTCACCACTCTCTGCAAAGCTGTTCTTTCTGCAGCTGAGGTTATTCAGGTGTATACCCAAGTACCTGTACCTGTAATATGTTGATGCGTTGTGCAGATGCTTATCCAATTATTATCAGTTACTCTTGATCTTATTTGCGTTACAAATTTGTTCCAACCTACCAGTTTTAACGGATCAGCAAAAGCAGCTTTTTTGTCATCTTTAAAGTAAGGTTAAAAATAAATGTGACACTTGTAAAACATGATACAATCCAGTACAACAGTACATTTTGCGGTCACAGATAATACCTTAATAGTAACTCACCAAGAGTCGTATTGCATTTCAGAGAGTTATTATTATTATGTTATTACATCAGAACGTGTGGATGCTGTCAACTTTGAGAAAGTCCACTTAAACAGTTTATGTAGATTTTACCAAACTAAAATATTTTCCAGTTAAGCTAAAACATCAAACTAGGAACGACGTCCACGCCAGACTCTGGGGCGTCTTTTTCCTGTCAGGCTTGTGACTGTTTGTACAGATTATCTATAACCATCAGTGTCATATTCACTCTCAGACTCACAGGATGTGCAGAACAGAGGCAACTCTGTCAAACCCACTAATGAGAAGCCTTAATTGGTTGTTGTGGTGCAGGGAATCTGCTCATTAAATATAGCTGGAACTTACTCTGGGCTTGCCGTAATGAGGCACGGTTGGTTGTCTTTTTAATCACAGTATTGCTGATATTTTACATTTGGCTTCATTTTTGCTCTGTGGATTTTTATATTACATTTCAAAACCTTCTTAGGAGCTTCTGAAGTGGATAAATGAGTTAAAATTGAAAAGAATGTGCCAAAAAAGTAAATAAATAACAATAAAAACATTTGCATGGCAAGGAACAGAAGTGCCAATCATCTTAAGAGATTCAGAATGTAACACTGAAAATCAAGAGTTTATCTATTTCATTGTGACATAAGCAGATTGTTAGATATATAAGTGGTTTGGGTTTTTATCTCCTTGCTATTAGTTTGTGAAGAGTTAGAAGGCACATGCGGTAGTTGAGACTCGGGCACAAAAATGGTAAAATACCATAGTAAAGAATAGGTGATGTAGCAAAACAGGAAAAGTGGGAACACAGGGAGTGGAAGTGAGTACGATTTGGACACGACAGCAGAAATAGAGCGAGTGCGAGCGACAAGAGAGAGGAAAAAAATATTGCTTAACCATTCGGAAAGGCTATGGGAACATCCCTGCATGTGTCATTGTGTGCCTATGTGTGTTTTTATCCTAGCCCAATGGGTTCAACAGGAGCGGAAGACGTCAGATCCGCTCAGACACACACAGATAACACTGTCTCACATTGGTCGCAATGAACACGGAGTTTTAGAAAAGCTGTGTGACACTGAACAGTCCATCCTAAAAACCCACTTGACCGCTGGTAAATGATTACTCCGTAAAGCACAGTTAGAAGTTTTCATCCCCTCGGTGACTGTAGGGACGTTTGGGCAGTCACAGCAGTTATTAAAGTGGATGCATTCAGCGGTGTAGCAGTCAGGCGTGACGCAGACGTGTTAGCCCCTTGCTTTCGAGGTTTGCACAGCCAGCAGGCATCACAAGATCTGTATTCGGACAGAACAGACCACGGCGGGATGGGTGAATGGAAACTGACAGCCTATTACGCAGACAATGAGTGGTGCGAGGTGGGTGAAAGGGCGAGGTGGGGAGAATGTCGAAGGGATTGAGATGTAAGGAACATGCTTGATGAAGAGGACAATAAATGTAAGACAGAGGTGGAGTTGGGTGAACTCCAAATGAGTGTAAACATAAAAAAAACACCAAGTTTTTCATTTAGCCAACACTGAAAATACAACTTTGTGTGAGAGAGTAACTTTGATCCACATAGCTTATAGGCCGCACATTTTCCTAGATAATAGGGTGTATTGAAGAAGAAAAAGGAAATCCTTGTGTTCAACGGTAACATTTCACATCAGAGGCAGGAAAACAGAGGGCAAACTGCTTTCCCCAGCGTGTACCCAGCTTTGAAAGAAACGATAGAGTAAAAAACAGAGGCAGAGCGTGGGCCTGTGGCTTTGGCGTTGAGTCAAACATAGTTAAAAAGAGATTAATCAGCATAGGGTCACATTCTCACAGAGAGGCTGAACAGACGAGGGCAAGGCAGGGTAAAGCCTTCATCTTTTAAAGGCCACAGCCAACAGGTACAACCTGAGGAAATTAAGCTTACAGATGTCAGCTCAACAGAAAAACAACTATGGCTGCAGATATCAAATACTTTAGTCACTGTGCTTATCGATGGCACAATTAAATGGCTCCTGTTGACTCCTCTCTGGGCCTTCCTGTGTGGAGTTTGCCTACCGGTACTCTTTATATGCAAATTTGGATTTTCTCCAGGTAATTTGGTCCCCCCCCCCCCCCACTACAATCCAAAATCATTTATGTTAGGTTAATTGGATACTTGAAATCGACCCAAGTTGTGAGTGGATGACTTACCGGATCTGTCTGATTTGTCTCTGTGGTCCTGTGATGAAATGACTTTACTGGGTCCAGGCTGTGGTCCAGGCAGAGTGGACCTTGCTTCTTGCCTGTGGACTGCTGGAATACAATTTACCTGCAACCCTGAACAGGAACAAGAAGGTAGAAAAATGGATGGGTGGATAGAAATGAGTTTATTTTTTATAATGTAGCAAGTAAAAAGTGCAAAAACCCATATAGAGTTCTACATTAAAGTATTTTAAAGCAAACTGTTGGGAAAACAGGCCAGTTTATATAAAAGTTGCAAAATTCTGTATTTGAGAGGAAAACTATTTTTACCCTTTTTGCCTTTGATATACTTTCATAGCTTCTCAAAGTTTAGCATGTGTGAGAAATGTCTTGATGGTCACTTCAGAGCAGAATTTTTTTAAAGAATGTTTTATTTATTGTCTTAACCACATTGTAACGTTGACACATTTTTATGAAAACTGACGGTGATGCTGAGATGTAGCATAAAGAAACTGGAGATAACAATTGAAGGTCAAATGTTGAGGGATGTGAGTTGAACCAGGCGAAACACACATTTTACTTCCTGTTTCCTGGTTACAGGTCAGAGGTCACTGGTCTGGGATTAGCTGATATCGGACCCCTAAATCATTTGTCTGGTCACATTTTTTTTGCCTGGGTGAGAAGATCACACTGCAGCATTTCTCATCTAAAGATGGATAAGTCTGCGACCAGGCTTAGACAGCAGTGTCCTTGAAGCGACTGAGGAAACGGCGTCCTAAAAAAGAGGCCATCAGGGAGAATGTCTAATTTTAGAGTTCAGGGTTAAAGATGGAGGGTTAATGAATGGCAGGTTATGAGTTGATGATTACAGAAAAACCCACTGTTGAACATTCCTAATTAGGGCTTCTGTTTATTTTTATTGATGGCTGCTCTGTGAAATATCTTCTTGGATAAGATAAACTCATTTGCTGCAGTTTGTCTGGAAACTGTCAGATAATGGTGACATTCTGAACATGAACTTGTTCTGAGTCATAGTTTTTGTCAGTTTACAAACAAACTGCAAAGCTTTTAATCTGCTCTCCAAAATCCAAAAAAAGATTAAAGACAAAAACAACTGGACTTAAACGTTTCGCTTCTCATCCGAGGAGCTTTCTCAACTCAAAAGTACAGGGAGTGTGGGGTTCGTTCGAGTTATAAAGCCGAGCTGTTCTGTAAGCTAGATACACATGCAGATTGCCCTTTCACTAATCAGAATAAAGGCTCATTAGCTCTCAAAATATTCATGACCCCAAATTTACAAAATAACATAAATTTATCTCACACAGCAACTGTAATGATGCTTACTAATGCTTCTGAAGTCATTTGTTTTGCCAAAGCACCTGTCATTACCAACCACAATGAGATGTTTGCTGCCGTAGTGGCACCACACCCACTAGCACTGGGTGACCTGCTACGTTTCACTTTCTTTGTCTTTCTTTTACTCTTTTCCCATCTTTTCTTTCTTGCTGCACAACCTGTGCCCGATCTTCTTTCTTCTTTTCCCTGTTTTTACCATGTCTCCCAGTAAAATGTAGCTCCTCTCATGAGGAGACCTGCCCATTCTTTGTCTCCCATGGACACACGCACACAGTCACTCACTGTTTCACATTCACACAGACAGGCCACCACTTTCGCCTGACTGCTTTAATCGCTGAATAGGGGAGTTTAGCAGTTAACAATAGTAGTTATGAGCTGACCCATTATTCTCACACACAGTGGCACCAAAAGATGTTCTTAAACGCAAGATAAAAATCTGTTTATTTCTGTAGAACAATTGTTTTTATTGTAGTCAGTAATGTGAGTAAAATCAACCTAGCTTCACGTAAAAAGACAAATGTTTGGGTCAGTATTCTACATGAAGTTTTCATAGTTATCTGAGGTGAAAGTAAATAATAAATGCACAAAGCAACAGATGCATGTTTAGTTTTAATGCATGCACAGATTTACTGATACATGGTTGTTCTATGTTGCTAATGATTCAGTTTTAGGTGTTTTCATTTGTAGTTTGATGGGAAAATAAGTCAAAATAGGCATTTCAGGAAATACAAGCTTGCAAAAATCACCGAAATTATTGTCAGTTTGTAAATCACATTAAGAATCTAAACAAAGCACACACAAAAATTGTGCTGCACAATAAAATAAATTAAAGCAAATGCTATAAAAATACATTGTTTCACTAAAACAGATTGATTATAAAGATAAATGTTAATATAACCATTCAAAATTATATCAGAATATGAACTACATTCACAATGAAATGCCAAAAAAAAAAAAGAAGGGAGTCTTTAATAGTTTTGAAACAAATTTTGAGTAGTTGTCAGGGAGTTTGTCTACAAAATACAGGTATAAGCAGCCTCTGCAAAGGTGCAACTTTTTTATTTTTTTATTTTTATTTTTTTGTGGAACATCTAAGAACATCAGGTTATCAGACCTGGTTGTTCTTGCTTTAGTGTGGGGATGTAAATGTTTCTTCAGGTTATATGGGGCCAGCTCATTTAGGGTCTTGTAAACTCATTTTTTCTCCTAAAATCAAGCAGGAAGCCAAGGAAGTGATGTCAGTACTGATGCAATGTGCTCATGCTGTCTCTCTCCAGTTAAAAGATGAGCAACAGCTGCAAACAAAGCGAGACAAACACAATGGGCAGCTGTGGATGAGTGGTTAGAGCAGTGCAAGATTTGGGGGTTTGATGTCACCAGCACTCACATGCCAAAGTGTCTCTGGGCAAGACACTGACCCTTGGCCTGTTGCGATAAACAATAAATCAATTAATCGCATGATAAATTAAAATTATCTATCTCATTTTTATTTATCGGCTTTATCGTTTCTTCGTGTCTCTCTCTTTCTATTGAAGACACTGGATGACAAAAAGCTAAACTCCGGTGTTCTTCACTGACCCCTCCCTTTCTCTTTTCTCTTTAAAATCAGTTTTAACATCCAAAATTACGCTTTTGGATCGTTAAAAGCAGCTAAGCTATGAGCTAAGCTAATAGGCCGACCTCGGGAGAAAATCTTCATCTTGTCGAAGCTCCAAAATTCACAGTTGAAACCCGTGCCTTTGTGTAAAATGTTTTTCTCTACAAAAAGAAGCTGAGAACTTGTTTACTGATTTTTAAAAAAAAATTTTTTCATTAAAAGCTTTGTGTGAAAAATGCTATGCCAAAGAGCTCAAAGCATAGCGAGCATCCACCATTTTGAGAACTGAAAAAAGGAAGAAGAGACAGCCCATGTCATGTCAAGGGGTCTCCCTCCCATTTTTCTTAGAGACACACTGCTCACTCTCACTATCCATCATTTGGTTCAAACAGTCTTATACTGCCATCCAGTGGTCAGAAAAGGTACTACACACACCATCTCTTCTTAAATTTGACAATAATTACTAATTATTGACAATTTTCAAATATCTTTTACCGCAATAATTTCTGAGACAATTAATCGCTCAACAAAATTTGTTATTGTGACAGGCCTAACTGAACCCCTCATTGCCTCTGATGTGTGTCCATCGATGTATGAATGTGATAAAGCACTGATTATTTTCTGTAGAGTGCTTGGGTAAACAAGGATACAGATTGTAGTGTAAAGCTCTTTAAGTGTCTTCATAAGATAGAAAGACGCTATAGAAGTACAGTCCATTTACCATTTACATTTTGTATAAGAAAAGTATGAACTGCTTTTGTTGATGGTTTGTGTTTTGCAGCAGACAATTGTAGCTGCGAGTAAACAGTAATGATGAAAAAAATAAAGGTAATGACAAAGTGTTGATCTCTTAAGAATCATCCTGAGATGAAATTTCATTTAGAAAGCTCACACTGAAAGTGAAGAGGACACAAGGGAGCAAGTGAGACACTGGGGAGCAATTGTGTTACTGCCTACGTTGTTGAACCGAGTGGAAGGTTAAAATCAGGTGTAGATGGACACTGAAAAGGCTGGCTGGATGGAGAGATAGACAGGCAGGCAGAAAGACAGACACATAAACATACACAAGGATTATCCCTTGTGTAATCCTCTGTTTGAGGGTCAGAGTGCTGCGTAAAGAGACCAGCATGGTCCAAATTTTCACACCACTGGTCTTTGCACATATCTGTGTGTGTGTGCGTGCATGTATGTACACACACACTGGAATGCATTTGTAGTAGGAATCACAAATCAATAGCTTGCGTTTAGCTGATTTGTGAGATTTGTTTTGGAATCAGCTGATTTGTATCTGCCTCCATGTTCACATCTATGCAGAGTTTTGTGTGTTTTCATGTGTCGTCACATGGCAGATGGAGAGATCATACAAGAGGACAGCACATGTTTGGATTTTCCTCTCTGTTTTTGAAGAGTATGTCATAACTGTGGCTGCATGTCAACTGTTGGCTTATGATGCAATAGTTTGGAAAGCTGTAACTCGTTACCTCAGTTTCGAGCATTTTGGACGTCCACATGTAAGATAGGCAAGATAAAGATTTTATTCTTTTAGACGCAACCGTATGAATGTATGATGGCGTAATGGGGATAGTAGATAAAACATTGAGAAGGAAGGGGTTTTTTTGTCTGCAAGTTTTAAGAATAAAACAGAAATGTTAAGAAAAAGTTGAAATACGCTTTCCAGACTAAGTTGAAATGGGGGAAACAAAATGTTTTTAAGATTGAAAAATAATTCAAAAACCAAAACATCAAAGGTACAAAACCATAAGACGCAACGTGTTTTGTTGTGACTTTATGCTTCAGAACAGATTTTGAGAAAAAGGAAATTATTTTAGCACACTGAAACCTGAATCTGGGTCTGGAGCTGTACGCAACATGAAAACTCTCCTTCTTTAAAGGAGACGTGGAGCAGCTCAGATGTGACGCATTCAAACGTCTGACAAACGACTCCCTCGTATCAATTTTAGAAGATGACTAATTCAGTTTAGCGATCCTTTTTGTGGTTAACTCATTTTAAAACTAAATACAAAGTTGCTGTGCATTGTCAAATACTTTTCTCAGTAATAAATCTGTTTTTGTTTAATCCTGCGACCGGATGGTTGTGAAGCCATATGTCATCACCTCATTATTAAGCTGTAGTATCCTGTAATTTTACACCTTCCAGTGTTTCCCCTGGAAAACTTGCCATGGCGGGGCGCTCATCTCGTCCATCATTTTTGTCGACGGGGGTGGGGGACAGAGATATGTCCGAGCTGCACGTTGTTTGTACTGACAGGTTTTGAGCAGGGTGGAGGGGGGTGGTGTTAAACGTGAGGGTTCAGAGTGTGAGGGACAAGGCAGCGTGAGTGCTGCCATTAGCTTTTTAGCTAGCGCGCCTGTATTGCGCACCACTAGCTTAACGCTACGTCAGTGCTGATGGGGGTGGGGTGGGTGCACGCAGTTTGGCTCGGTAGGTAGGGTGCTCGGTTATGTTGACAGGGTGGGGCACCCTGCTTAAATAATGAGAGGGGAAACGCTGCTTCACAAGACCGTTTAGGCTCTGTTACTACCTTACTTTGCAGTACAAAGATGCATCGGGGTGGATTGGCGTTGACCCCCCTGCCACCTTGATTTGTTTACAAAAACTGAGTCTGAAGGCATCAAAATCCCAGCTTGAAGTGTTTTGTGAAAAAGTTTAGGATTGTCAATCTTATTTTGAAGGATTAAAGGAAGTTCGGTGAGTTTTACACCTCAGACTGATTCGCGAAAACTTGGCGGTATTTAGTACTTTGTCCAGTAAAAAGGCACCCATAACCCTCTGCTATAATCAGTAAGTTTCTTTCAGCTGCTCCCTTCTGCAGGGGTCACCAAAGCGAGTGAACATGCAAGCAAGATTTGGCTATTGTTTTATACCAAATGCCCTTCCTGATGCCACCTATTCTCGAACCTGCAGCCTAAGTCTTACAGGACCGCAGCACTGACCACCAAGTACCACAGCCTTGACCCTCAGCTATAATAATAATAATGAAAAATCAAACCGCGTTTAGTCTCGAAAGAAAGCCGAAAGCCCTGTTTTGCTGTTTATTTGTTTCTTTATTGAGGTCCTCTGTACTCTTTCCATCAGAAACCATTTTATGTCAAGATGACCTGGTTAATTGCAGAGAAAATGAACTGGCAAACAGTGCAGCGCTGAAAATGGATTGACACCTAAATACGTCTGTTTTGTTTCAAAACAAGTTTGAGATTTTTGGAGTTCTACTGTAGCTTAGTCTAGCACTGCATGAATCTGAATGTTCATGTATAGTTTAGTTTTCCACCCTTTTCATTGAGATTTTACTGTCTTCAAGACTAAAGTACATTACCTCTGTTAGCATTTCAGTATAAATTCTACTGCTCCCGCCCCCCCCCCCCCCCTCCAGTTTACACGGTGCATGCATTGACTGAACATTAGGGAGACAAAAGAGTAAAAAATAGCTGTTACAGCAGCAGGAGGTCCTGAATAAATGTTGCCTGTAAATTTAATGTGCTTTGAAATGGGGTTAGACACGGTAATAATCTCTATTGTCATCATTTCACTTGTGCAGTAATCTGTATTTTTGCCGTGGTAATCGCTCGTCTCCATGTGGATTTATTGTTGTATTTCATGAATGCCTTCACCATGGAAACCAGTTCCCTCCACTCACCCTGCTACGCCCCATAGAAAAGGGTGGGTGGTTATCTAAATGTTTTTGTATTAAACCCAGTTGCAGTAAACTTACCGGTAGCTGGAAAATACAATAAAACTAGCATGATAACAAGTCATGAAAGCCAGAAGATCAACACAAATCTTTCATGATTCTATTTATTTATTTTGCATTTTGTGCTCATCTATCACACATCTATCTTCAAGCTTCAGAACAGACCATGAAGTTGTAGTAAAGCACCCGGTCAGATGGCAATAAAGTTACCTATTGAAGAACTCTAATACGTCTGCTTGTGTGACAAAACTAAAATGTTTTAAGAATAAAAACAACAACATCCCAAATGCTGAAAGGTGTAATCTAGTCAGCACGGGTCCTAGTAAACAAAACTATTCACAGCACAGGAATTTGAAGACCGTTCCTTGAATTTACTGTCCGCGTGGTATTCTGCGTAGCCCACTTTCTTTTCATTGGATCTTAAATTGTGGGCAGCTGTGGCTGAGTGGTTAGAGCATTCGTCCTCCAATGCAAGAGCTGGGGGTTCGAATCCACCAGCAGTCACATGCTGAAGTGTCCCTGGGCAAGACACTGAACCCCTTGTTGCCTCTGATGTTGTCATCGGTGTATAAATGTGATAAAGCTCTGATTAGTCTCTTTAGAATGATTTGTTCAATTAGCTTTGTAGAGATCTAGCAGAGTGCTGTATGAATGGGTAAATGAGGGCACAGATTGAAGTGTAAAGCACTTTGAGTATCTTGACAAAATAAAAAGGTGCTATAATAAGTACAGCCTATTCCATTTACCATTCAAATTCAGTTGCAAAGTTTTACTGTTCACCATAAAGTAATTGTGTAGTTTTATGATATTTAAAAATATTTTGAATAGAAAAGTCAGAGTTATGCTTAAAAGATCCCTATTTTTCACTAACTGATAAACATTTCTGAAGACATAAACTAAATTTTTATGGATTATTGATAGCCAGATATTCATAGACGGTGGAGGATTTTCCTATGTGATGTGAAAAATGGACAGACAATAACAAAACTGAGCAGCAGAAGTGTAGTTCCCATGCCTATTGTTGTCCATTAGCAGTCACAGCACATTAGACTTTTTTTTTTCTTTTTACGTCTCCACTTTCCACTCCTCTACTTCCCTTTCTTACCACCTCTCCTCTTTTATAGTTGTCTTCACTGTCTCCGCCCCCTCCCTGCCGAGTTCTCCCTCATTTTCTGCCCTCATTTCTCTGAGCGACAGTCCTCAGGGAAGCAGAGCTCTGAGGACGAGAAGAGAGAGGATGGAGGGGAGAAAATGGCATTGCCAGTTTATAGGGCAGTAGGTGGGAAGTGAAAGTGAGGGAAAGAACGGCAAATAGAACAATAAACAGGGAGCTGAAGGAACAAGCGAGCAGACAAAAGGGACAGTGTACAAGGAAGAGTTACAGGAGAGAAAAGAACAGAAGCAACAGTAAGTAAGGCCATAAATTCATTGGGTCATTTAACCACTAACTCAACCATTTACTGTATTTGAAAACAATTTCTAACAGGCAGATATATATGTATAAGGTGTATGTAAAGATTTACTGTTTGGTGAAGCACAGCTAAAAAAGTTACTGCATTAAAACTACAGTATAGGGATCCATTCAGTGTCCCACAGCAATTTAGTTATTTTTACATCTTTGCTAATCATCTACTTGGGTAAGAGCTTTGCTTAACGTCCTTGTATGTAATTCACACCATATGAAATAGACAAAGGTGTGTTAAACAACAAGTAGCCAGCTTACACAAGCTTTCAGATAATGATTAAAAGACTGAAATAAGCTAAGTAAGCATGGGAAAAAAAAAAAAAAAACTAAAATCAGAATATACCAAGAAAACAGTGACATAGGCGTGTTCACAGACACTGTTTTTGTGTTTGTATGTACATGATACAAGACAAGTTCTAGATTATGTTTTTGCTTTGTGTTTCTTTTTCCAGTCAATTTTCCGGATGCTTTACACTTGTTTAGATGCTTGTTTGTTCTAAATCTTCATAAAGTGCAACATCTAAGGAGTGAAATATGTGCCTATAGACAAATTATGAGGGAAGATGCACGTGTCTTTGTGGAAGAAACATGGAGATGGGTGTATGATTCAGTGCATTTACCTTTCATTTGACCGTAGTATGAAACATCTGTCACAGTTGTAGCTTGTTTCCAAGCTACAACTATACGAAGTTGACTTGAAATGTTTAACATTTGCGTATTGACAGGAATTGCTATGCTTTGGCAATGAGAAAAAATGAGATAGAGGATGAGTTTGGAAAAAAGATAATTCATTCAAGAGTGGGTTAAAGTGGGGCCTGGGAAGAGAGAGATAAAAGATGAGTGTAGAGATTTAGTGAAAGAGAAAAATAGGGCTCTCTGGGCTAAAGAGATAGATGAGGGGGGAGGATGAGGCGCGAGTAAGCTTAGGTTTTTAGAGCAGTGGAACAAGGTTCCCGATAGTGTAGAGAAGGAGTGCAAGTTTTAAAGCGGGCTTAAGCCGCCATGACGAAGCGCCAGCTGAGTGCCATCTCACACAAACACTGAGTGAGTTCATTGAAAAACACAGGGTCTCTGAGGATGAAGAACGGTGAAACGGTGAAGTTGGTTGGTTTAAAGAATACACGAGGATAGGATACAGTAAAATATCAAGGAGAAGGAGATTCAAACCTAGGTAGGACACAGATTTAGCATCTTTAATCTATCACTGTCTTTTCTCAGTTATTCAAGCTAATTGATGCCATATGTTGTAACACAAACAAACACAAACTGTTTGAATCATTAGTATAAACTTTTTATTTCAAAGCGTTAGCATACAAACCCACATTGAATCCTGGGTCTTTCCCGGGGTCTCTTCCCAGACTGACATACCCGAATTACCTCCCTAGAGAGGCACCCAGGGAGCATCCTTACCAGACCCGGACCACCTCAACTGGCTCCTCCTGATGTGGAGGAACAGCAGTTCTTTGAGTCTCTCCCAGATAACTGAACTTCTCACCCTATCTCTAAGGGAGAGTTCAGCTACCCTGCTGAAGGAACTTGTTTCAACCTTCTGTACCTGCAATTTTGTTCTTTTGATCACTACATAGGTTCTTGGCCATAGTTGAGGGTAGCAACATAGATTGACCAGTAAATAGGCAACTTTGCCTTACAGCTCAGCTCCCTCTTCACCATGACGGACCAGCACAGAGTCTGCAATACTGCGGAGTGCAGATGTTGCACCATTACGCCTGTCAGTCTCACGCTCCATTCTTTCCTCAGTCGTGAAAAAAAACCCAAGATACTTGAACTCCTCAGTTTGAGGCATAACCTCACCCTCAACCTGAAGAGAGCAATCCACCCTTTTCTGACTTGAGGACCATGGTCTCAGATTCGGATTCAGATTTGCTGATTCTCATCCCAGCCGCTCCTGTGCATGAAGGACAGCCTTTTTAAGTTCAAAGTTTTTGTCTTTCCATTGTGCCGTAAGACTAATCATTCGAACGGGGCTAACACGACGTCCAAACGTCTGTGGTAAAACTCACCCAACAAGTTGTGCTATCGGCTATTAGCTTCTCAATGACATTGGAAATGACGGCTGGTAACTCGGTAACATTAGGTCGGAAAAATATCTCAGACTGCGTACGATGTAACGAGGCTGAACGTAGTCCATATATCTTCAGAATCTGACACCCTCACCAACGAAAAATAAAACTTCCACACCGCCGTGAGATCGGGTAGGCGCACGTGACGTCATCGCGTTGTGCAGCCACTGCAGGCAAAATCAGTGCATTTTATATGGGCAAGTTATTTTAATGGAATGTCTGATATTGAAATTCAACGTTAATATCGGCCGATACCGATACCATGCCGATAATATCGTGCATCTTTAATTTATTTAACATTTCAGGTAACATTGTTGATTTACTTGAACTGTTTTGGATCTGAGAGCACGGGTTCATTCATCTGTCCTGCTGAGACAGTCTTCATGGCTGCTGTCAGTATTTTCAAGGGAGTTTACAAAAATGTTGCTTTTTGTGAACAGAATTGGCAGCTGTGCTGAAGGAGATCAATCTGCAAAACCATGACATCAGAAAACAACGAACGATGACATATGCAGTCTGGTGAAAATCCCCCGTGTGACGACTAATGATGCTTCTCAAAGGGGTGTCACGTTATGTAGCAAAATAAGTTCACCACTACCCTTGATACCCCCAAGAGCTCAGTTGGTGTTGGGTTAGGGTGTGGGTTTGGACATGAGCCCTGTACCTCTTCTGATTCCTTGATTTGTGTGTTTCAGCTGGAGCAGCCATCTCCTCAGCAGCTGGAGGACTTCCTGAAACAGGAGGACCTGGCGTCAGACAGCTCGTCCAGCCGTAGCTCCGCTAATAGTCTCTTCTTGAAGGCAATGGACGGACATCCTCGCCGCCGTCGTAGTCTCTACTCTCTTGCCCGTCGGGGCTCCGGAAGTCCTCTGAGCCCGGAGCCCCCCAACAAACGTCGTTCCAGCATGAAGGGTTCATCCAGCCCTGAGGTAGACAGCCAGGCCCCCCCTTCTGAAGACAATGCTCTCCGACGTCCATCCGCCACGGAGCTGCTGCTCACGCCGCTCAAACAGTTCATCACCCAGAGCCAGAAGGCTTTTGAGTACCTGAGCCCCAACGCTGCCGACAACGCCGCCATCACCCTAAACACAGACGACTCCTAAACACCGCTGTGCTTCCACCCCATCACGACCTCTGACCTCTCCACCTGTCCATCCAGCCCCTGAAGTCGAGTCGGCCTTTGAGTCGAGCCGACACCAAAAGAAGGATCAGTCACTGCTGCTGGAGTTCTGATCCACTGAAGAAATGCTCTCAGGCACAGACTTTGATTAATATAACTGTTGAAAAAAAAAATTACCTTCAATATGTTTAGATGCAGTCTGTCTGTGAGGGGAAGGCCTCTGGTGTTCTCTTTGAGATTTACTACGAGCTAATGATCTCAGAAGATTTAACTAGATATTTTAATCCCACGATGCTTTGCAGTTTCTGCGTTCAGAGACGTTTCGTGAAGTTAAAGACTTTGTGAGACGTTCAGACGTAAATAAGTTGTAGTCAGAGTTACAGAACTTCTTTGGTCAAACGTCACAATAAAAGCTGAATATAATTAGTTTCTTTAGAAAGTGAGAGGAAATAATTCAAGTTTAACATAATTTAAAGTAAAATGGATGATTTTATCGACGCTTTGTAACACGATCCCTGTGAAGTTTCTGTGCAACAGTGATGAAATGAAGCCTCTTCAGATTCTCACTTTTGTTCTGGTTTTATTAAAACACATTTTTCAGTGTGTTACAGAACATCTGCAGCTGATGTGCAACATCAACACAAAGAAATACAGATTATTACATTGTTCGAATAAAAACATTTCTGCAGATCTGAGGTGTTCTTTTCATTCGTCTGTAAAACTGGAACATTTTATTTTCCTTCAGACTCAAATGGCAGATTTAAATGGACATTGGGGCAGGTTCTGTGTATTAATGGACCGAACAGCAACAACTGGACTCGTGTTCGGAAGCCGTTTGGCTTCATCTTGTCTGAAATGTCTGCAGCTTTGTGTTCTTGGATCCGCTGCAGGTTTGGAGAACTTCTTTGATCCGCTTCTGTTCCTTCTGTCTTTGCCATGACAGAACGTTCGTGTTCCAGTGGGCGGTGAGACCCAAACACAAGGTTCTGACCTGTGTGTATTGATGAAAAAAGTCTTCAGACAGTAGAAGAAGATGCTTTTCCACGAGAACAGGCAGAAACTCTGCAGCTCTTCCATCATGAAACGAAACATCTGGTTGTTTGTTTTTTAATCAAGCGTCTGAGATTCGGACTCTCAGCTGCGCTGGACTCTGGAAGCTCTTCATCCGCGTGTTTCACAGAACTTCTGATTATATAAAACACATTTAGTCTAAAAAGAACTAAACTTTGTGGAAGAACTGGATCAGTCGGCAGGTCCAGATAAAGTCCTGCAGTCAGGAGGGTTCACCCTCAGAGGATCAGGAAACCCTGACCTCAGGTCTGCTGGTGTCAGCACCATGGTCTGCAGGGTCACCAGGGCTCATCTTCTGAGGACCATCAACCAGACGCCAGTCTCTTAACTCTGACTCTCTTGTGTTCTGCTTCTAGATTCACACTGAAGTGAAACTAAACACTCGTACGACCTCTAGTTAACCGTCTTCATCAAACTTCAACCTTCTCCAGCTCGTCTTCGAGGCGTCGGACGGGAAGTCTGCATCGACTTCATCTGATCAGAATCATTAAAACAGCTCCGTGCGTCAACTCTATTCGGCTCGTTTCCTCCCAAACACTGCAGACACAGTCCTGACGATCCCTCGGACCCCGGCCACGCTCTTCCTCAGAGCCCGGGTCTCCCTGACGAGGTCGACCAGCTGGTGGAACACCAGCAGGACGCCGTGGTACGTCTCCGCCGCCGACACCTCGAAGAAGCCGCAGCGCTCGGTCAGAGCGAGCAGACGGCCCTCCTCGCCAGAGACCCTGCGATGGTCCTGCAGGTCCCGCTTGTTCCCCACGATGACGACGGGGACAGATGATGTCTTTCTGCTGCGGCGGATCATCTGCAGCTGCTGAAGGACCGCGGAGAAGCTGTCGTGGTCGCAGATGTTGTAGACCAGGATGATCCCGTCAGCCCACTGCAGCTGTTTGTCGCTGATGGAGTTGCTTTTCTCTCCAGCCTGAAGAGGAATAAAAACATTAACTTCACTTAAAATATTTCACTTCTGTTTAAAGACAAGTAAACCAAGTCCTCATCCTTCAGTCTGTCCAGAAACATTTAAGTCCTCGCCACAGCTAAAGAAAAGTTGGTGATTTTTTTGTTGTAGCTCGTTCTGTTGCCTTATGTCAGTACCAAATTAAAATTAATTAGTCAAATTTTCCATTAGTTGCTTCTCGGCATGGAAGGTGATATGTCACTGGACTGGAATTACTGGAGACAAAACTTGCAAAAAGTTTAGCAAATTTTCTCATCGCACTGAACGAAACATCTAAAGAATTTGGCAGAAGTTGGTCCAAAAACCTCGAGGAGTTTTAACAACTCCAAGAGAGTGGAGTTTGAAGCTTCAAGCCGTCTGAGATGATCAGGTTATTCACGTGCAGATTGTTCGTACATCCCTCCCTCCTAAGGGTCACAAAGGTCTTTGCAGACTTTATAGCACTGATGAAGGGTTCCACTTAGGGACAGTTCCAGCAACAACTTTGAGACAATTTGTACATTTCTTTAAAACGTGAACCCTGCTGAGAACCCTCAAATGTTTAGAAACAGTTCAGAGTTTGTCACAGTCCAGTAACAAAGTTTAGTCTTCAGGAAGTCGTTTAACTCTGTTCATCTGGGGAAACGTGATGCAGCCAGAGGAGGATGTACCTGAGAGTCCCAGATGTTGATGCAGATCTCCTGACTGTTGACTTTGTCCACTCGACTGTAGATCGACTCTGAAAACAAGAAACAGATTGAAATTTCAGACAAACGCAGCAAAAAGAATAATAATAATTAAAAAAAAATAATTCAACCTATTAGCAAGAAAGTCCTCAAAGATTTGACGAAGGTCTTACCAATGTCTCCGTACTCGCCGATGAATCTCCTGGTCAGAAATCTGACGGCGAGAGCTGCAGAGACAAACAACATTAACACAAAACAACACAAAGACGCTTCTAACGAAACACACAAGGAAAAATCAGGAGCATAAAAACTAATTATGTTAACTTATATATAAAATAATATAATGTCTTCTGTTAACTAAAATAGATTTCATTCAAACTGTTCCTTAAACATCCATTATTACAAAGAAAAAAAACGTAAAACTTTTAAAATGGTATGCTCAAAGAAACTTCAGTATTTTTATGTTTTGGAAATATTACACTTTTACAAAAGTTGAACATTTTAACTAAAGTGCAGACGATGTAGAGATAGTTAAAAGTGCAACTGAGTGGAATATACTTCCTGTTTCTTAATTTCTAAAGCAGAAAATAATGAATGTGTGTGAAACATTCTTACCAGTCTTGCCGACGCTGTGTGCTCCCAGCAGCAGGATGTTCACCTCCACCCTCTGCTGGTTCCCCTCCATCGCCTCCACACGGCTTCTCTCTTCCACCACCATCACGAATCTGTGCAGGCTCTGGTTCTGGTTCTGTCTGGATGGATGGAAAAAGGTTCTGCAGCTCCTGCTTCAGATCCTGGTTTTATACACAGAGTGGGCGTGGCCTCCGCCTGGCTGCACCCTCTGATTGGTGGATGCGATTTATCTAGTGTGTTTGTGTGTGTGTGTGTGTGTGTGTGTGTGTGTGTGTGTGTGTGTGTGTGTGTGTGTGTGTGTGTGTGTGTG
>JARVLU010000179.1:13678659-13689043 GCA_031762415.1 Simpsonichthys santanae | reverse complement strand
GCTTTCGGTTTCGAGTTACGGCCGAAAATCCGGACTTACGGCGCCATGTGCGTTCGGTTCCGAGTTACGGCAAAATCAACCTACGAACGGTTCTTAAGTCCGGAACCCGTTCGTAACTCGAGGACTACCTGTAATGATTTTTATTTTTATTTTAGTTGATAATTTGTTCAAATATTTTTAATTGGCCTTTACCTTTTTCCATTTTTCACATTTTCACCTTACATTCCCTGTTTTTATTGATTGCCTTCCAGAGTCGGTTGAGAATGCATGGGGACAATATTTATGTGAGGCACAGTAATTTAATGTTGGAGGTTGGTACTAGCATCGTCTGATGGCTGAACATAAGACCTACATGTTTTTCTGATGCCATCAGAACTACAACTCAGTCTGTACTTTACTGTGAAGGACTGCTGCCCTCTCGCACTCTCAGGCACTGTGTGCATGCCTGCGTGTCTCCTCGTCTCTGGACATGGTCCACTCTCAAATCCAGATTTTCAGCAGCTTTCTGAAAAACCTTTTGGATGGAGATCTTTCAGTGCAAGTTGTCCTGGTTTACACGGCAGCTGTTTTGAACACATCAGCAGAAATGCCATGACCAACTGATGTCATATGTAATTCAGTTGAAGCTGCTTATAGTAAAAAGGCTCCAATCTTGGAATTAGCAATACACATATTCCAGGCTAAATAAACTTATTGTTTTAGGTTCTACTTAACATTAAGTTTGTAGTTTTAAATGGTCATGCCTTATAGTTGTTTAAGAAAGTATTAGGACCACGTTCAGAAAAAAAAAAACATTATGAGAAAAAGTCATAAAATTATTATAAAATTAAGTTATAGTATTACAAAAATAAAATCAAGGTATTACAAGAATAAAGTTAATAGTATTACGAGAATAAAGTTGAAATAATACAAGGATATCGTTGTAATTTTACGAGAATAGTCATAGTATTACAAGAGTGAGTGGGAGTGGTGGTGCAGAGGTTAGAGAAGGTGAGCTTTTGACCGGAAGATCGCCGGTTCAAGACCCGGTACGGACAACATAAAAAATGTGGGTGGGATAAGTGAAGCAGTCACACCTGTCTCCATCCTCATTTGCCCCACTGTGGGCCCTTATGCAAGGCCCTTAACCCACACCATCTGCTTCCCCTGGCACCCTAGATATCAGCTCTCTGCTCCACACGGAGAGTTGTGGTAGCTCGGTGGTCTGTGGTTGTGTCAGGAAGGGCATCCGGCATAAAAACAATTGTCAGGTCTTTGTGCAACTTAGTTCACTGTGGCGACCCCTGACAAAGGGAGAAGCCGAAAGAAGAAGAAGTCATAGTATTACAAGAATAAAGTCGAAATAAAAAGTAATACGAGAATACAGTCGTAGTATTAAAAGTATAAAATCAAAGTATTATGAGAATAAAGTCTTAATATTTCTAGAATAAAGTTGAAGTATTACGAGAATAAACTTGTAATTTTATCAGAACTGTGACACGAAAAAGCAATCTTACAACTGTGGTAAAATGATGAATGTTACGTTATACTTTGGTATTGGTTTTACAAATAAAGAAATAATTAATCTGTTAGCATATCAGCATCAGATTATTATCAGTATCAGGACTTTGAAACAATTGTGCAAACGACTATGACTGTTTTGAAGAAAGAAAAAACACGGATTTGGAAAATATTGCTTCTGTTGTGGAAGATTTGCACTGTGGCATATGCATTATGATAAACTGAAGCTGTATGGCATTGCAATTACGGTAATGGCTGCATTGACGGATTTAGTCGTGACTTAATGTGGATGGAGACATATTTCACAAACATTGACCCAAAAGTGATTGCGGACTATTTAGTTTATTATGGAGTGTGTGATTACTTTATGGAGTTTATTCTCGTAATATTATGACATTATTCTCATAATACTACAGCTTTATTCTCGTATTATTACAGCTTTGTTCTCATAATGCTACAACTTTATTCTTGTAATGTGATTTTATTCTTGTAATACTACAACTTTATTTCATAATATTATGACTTTATTTTTGTACAACTTTATTCTCATAATATTGACTTTATTGTCGTACGATTTTATTCTCATAGTACCGGTAACACAACTTTATTCTCTTATTATGAGTTTATTGTGGTATGACTTTATTCTTGTAATATGATTTTATTCTTGTAATACTACAACTTTATTTTCATAATATGACTATTGTCGTATGACTTTATTCTCGTAATACTACAAATTTGTTCTCAAAATATTATTACTTATTGTCTTACAACTTTCATAGTACTACAACTTTATTCTCATAGTACTACAACTTTATTCTCATATTATGACTTTATTATGGTATGACTTTATTCTCGTAATACTACAACTTTATTCTCATAATATTGTGACTTTATTGTCGTATGACTATTCTCGTAATATTATGACTTTATTGCCATATGACTTTATTCTTGTAATATGACTTTATTCTCATATTATGACTTTATTGCCATATGACTTTATTCTTGTAATATGACTTTATTCTCATATTATGACTTTATTGTCGTATGACTTTATTCTCGTAATATTATGACTTTATTGTTGTATGACTTTATTCTTGTAATATGACTTTATTCTCATATTATGACTTTATTGTCGTATGACTTTATTCTCATAATATTATGACTTTATTGTTGTATGACTTTATTCTTGTAATATGACTTTATTCTCATAATATTATGAATTCTCATAATACTATAACTTTATTCTCGTAATATTTCAACTTTATTCTTATACAACCTTATTCTAGTTATATTATGATTTTATTTTCGTAATACTACAACTTTATACTCATAATACAGTATTATGACTTTATTCTCGTAATTTTCAACTTTATTCTCATACGACCTTATTCTAGTAATATGATTTTATTCTCGTAATACTACAAATTTATTCTCATAATATTATGACTTTATTCTCGTAATATTTCAACTTTATTCTCATACGACCTTATTCTAGTAATATGATTTTATTCTTGTAATACTACAAATTTATTCTCATAATATTATGACTTTATTCTCATAAATTTCAACTTTATTCTTATACGACTTTATTCTAGTAATACTACAACGTTATTCTCGTAATCATGACTTTATTGTCATACACCTTTTATTGTAATTTCACGAGTTTTTTTTTTTTCACATAATGTAATTTTTTTCTTTTTAACATGGCCCTAATACTCTGTCGTAGTTGTAGAGTTCAGCACCAAGATGACAGTTTGAGCTACACTAGATCTGCAGCAGCCCTTTAGAAAACAACTACCGGTATGTAAACTGCTTAAATTGATAAATCCAAGAAAAATAAGTATTTTTATATGCTAGTTAATAGACTAAAAGAAGGCATCATGTTTCAACAATACAACCAAAAGAGGTTGACAAATCTTCATGTATAAAACATGTAAGTGATGTGTTTAGTGTGCATCTACACAACAGCAGACTTTAGCTCATGCAGAAAATCTCCAGGCTGAGTGTTCACAATGGCTGCTTTGTGAATAGGATGGATGGTGTTTCAACATGGCTTCCGTGCATGCTCAGTGCATGTTGAATGCTGTTTTGTGACTGTGTTTATATCGCTGTGTTCTCAATCGTTCGGTCAAACAGTTTGATTATTGTCAGGCAGCTGTGTTTAACCCGACTAACCCTGCCTCTAACCTGTACGAGGAGCTTCTTCCTGTTTTCTGGTGATTTGCTGCCAGCGTTGAACCATATGCGGTGTGATAACATACTAAAGCAACATGTTTGTGCAAAGTGGGGCTGATAGTGGTCAACTGCCTTTGCTCTAAAACGTCTACAGCGTCATAAAAAAAAGTCTTTACAGAATAAATTGTGTATTTGAAGAAATAAAGCATCTAAGTGTTCCATTATTGTTGATTATAAGCAAATTATTTAGCTAATTCTCTGTTCGTGCTTGGCAATGATATACATGTTGGTTAATCAGATGGTCTTATGTGTTTACACCTGAGATTAAAATATGTCCTGGGTTTATACCCTGGATGCATGTCAGAAACAGGTGCCCACTGTCATCATGTTAACAAACTGATGGTGGTCTAATAAACAGATAATTTGTGAAAAAGCAGTGAGGACTTTTTTTAATCCTATTAAACAGACAGAAAAATAGTAAATGGCAGACAGAAGCTGACCAGCCCCGCCCTGCTGCTCCCAACATTTAAGATGGAAGGCCCCGTTTCACTGAAGCCTGCTCAAACAATGCACATGACTCCATCACACAAGTGACAAGTTAAAAAAGGAATTTGTACTTTAACGAGGCTTCAGTGAAGCACAGCATCCATCCTGTTACCCTTCAGATTGACAAGTTAATGTTCCTGTGAGCAATGTTTTCCCTCCTCATCCTGCTCTTCTTTTTTCCCCCAAAAACTCCTCCCCCTTTTTATCCTCTTTCATTCTTTGTTTCTTATGATCACACCTCTGATCCCATTCTTCATCCTGCCTTTTACTCAACCTTTGCAATCTTTTACCCAACACATATTTTCCTTCTCCATACCTCTTCTATCATTACTTTACCCCCTCATCCCTCCGCTACCCTCCCCCCCTCTTTACTTCATTTACTTTCTACCTGCCTTTTACTCCTCCAACCCCCCCACCCCCTCCATCTTCCTGTCCCTTCCCTATTAGGACCATGATAAGACCCAAGACGAGGTTCTGAAACACCAAGCTAGCATTAGCCAGCTGAAACGCTCCTTTATGGAGGCGCCACCTCCCTCTCCTCCTCAGCCCAACCAGTGGGAGAATCGTCTCACCTCCTCTCCTGCATCCGTACGCGTTCAGCAGCAACACGTGGTACGTCTGCACGGATGTGTTTGTCCCGAGGACTGCTGACCTTTGACATTTTAAAACACGTGTTTACACCGGTCCTTGTTTGTTTTCTGCAGGTTTAAAGCTCAAAACCTTTTCAGCTCTTCTAAAAAAGCTATCGGTAAGTCTGGTCCTCTGGACATTCAACATTTGAATGTCCAGAGGACCAGACTTAGCTTTTTTAGATTTTTCTACCTGGATTATTGAGCATGCATCAGGGTACTTTTCAGCTCTTGTCTCCGAGTCACTGTTTCTCTACATTTACACTTTCCTTTGTTCTTTTTCCATGTTTGGGTTTTCTTGATGTCTTTCATACCTTGATGACGTTGTTTCCAGCTTTGTTTGATAAAGTGACTGTCTTTACTTCCTTTTCTTTTAATCCCCATTTAGCCGGACGAGTATTCAGTTGCGAGTTTTCAGCGCAGCAGGTTTTATTTTGCTTTGTCTCTATTGTTGAGCTCTGTTGACTCAGATCTTCTAAACACTCTGTTCTTGTTTATGCAGTCTTTAAATATACAGACTGGACGATGGGTTTCTGCTCAGCTGCATGTGCTTCTGCTGAGGGGGATCAGTCTACTCTCTGATCCTCTCGTGCCTTTCCAAACTTCTGTTTTTGTTTGTATTGTGTGTTTTTGTGTGTTTGACGTAGCGCCTCCAGGAGGAGCTTCAGTGCTGCCGCAGACATGTTGAATTTTTTTTTCCAGCTGGCTGCAGTATTTGAGAAGCAACGGTAGATGGTGGTAGAACCACGTGTATCCCTTCTACTTTTACTGCCGCAGTTCCTCTGAGCCACAGAGGTTTATTTCTGCGACACTTTCTGCCTTTGAGGTGCTTGTTTCCACTTCTGAACATTTAAGGTGGTATCTCACTGCTGTTGGAGACTAGTTGTGACAGAATTATACCAAAACCTTTTCTGTTGCAGTCTTGACTAAATTTTCAGTATCTGTGGCCGAGCGAGCCATGGGGTTGCGTGGTCAATGCTCAGTTTTACACATCGTACCCACCTCAGCTTGTTTTGTACCCACTGTGGTTGCTGATCTACCGGAGAACATTTAGTGTGTTTGGACCACTTTGTCAATTATTATTATTCATCAACAGTATGGTATGTTGGGCTTCCGCCTCATTTTGAGACATACTGGAGACACCTGCAATGACTCTGTAACTATTTGACAGAAAATTTGGTGCACAAGTATTTTGAACATGTTCAAAACTCAGTTGCACATGTCTATAACTCATGAATTGATGAGCCTTGAAAAGTCTCAAAACTCTCTGGAGATTCCCTCAGGAGTGTTGTTCACCAACTAGTCAAAGCCCAGTGAGATGCTGCCTTAAATTAAGAGTTAATTTACTTTAATGGACAAACATTTGTTATTCCAGATGAGATTCTGCAAGTTGGCCGATTTGACAGTGAACTGATTTGAATGTTTTAACTAAATACAGATGCTGGTTGGGTTTATTTGTAAGCTCGTAAATTTGCTGTGGGTGTTGTGTGGTTGTCATTTTTTAATTTGTATCTTTGTATATACTTTTTGGTGCCTTCAGAAAAAAATATATACCATGTTAAAGGCAGCAAATACTAAAGCAGCAGTTTTCATCAAAGCTAAAAGGAAAAAAATATACAATACCCCATAATGTGATCATTTTGTGTTGGTTTGTGCCCTGTTTTTTTTTTTAACCTTGCTGTAATGATCTTCCTCCTGTGTGGGCGTTAAAGTGGTGCAGAAAGTCAGGACACAAAGACGAGGAGAGGCATGTGGTCCCTAACCTCACGCTGTGATAACAAGCGTCCCGTTGCTGCTAACTGCTAACAGGAACTTCTCTGTCCATGTGAGACTGACGGTTTCTTGGTAACTTCTGTGTCGCGCAGGTCGATGTCCCACAAACAGAAGCAGCGTCACCTGATAACACGGTTTCTGAAACCAAAGAACCTTCTAAGGTGGTACTAACGTTTTTCTTTAATCCCTCCATCCTTCCATTCACAACACTTTATAAACTATCACTTCCTTCATGCCTTCCTTTACTTTTCCTCTGGCAGCTTAAACGTCTCCATCATCACCGTCTACATTTTGATCGTTTTCTGTCGTCCTACTCGATCCTCTCACGCCTTTGTCTCTTTTTGTCTACAGTTGAAACAAATTCATGTTTCCCTTCATTAGTTTATTCATTTTTTATTTGTTTATGTTCAATGATCACGTTCTACTTTTGTTTATTTGTTTTGTTCCCATGCGTTTGTTGTGTATGTGTGTGCACCTCATTGTGTGTCTGTGCACTCTGTGTGCTTGTGTGTGTGTGTGGATGTGTGTAGACGACTGAAGTTGAAATCGAAGAAACTGTTGTCATCCAGGAGGTTTCCAAAGCAACCAAACCTGGACTTGTCACCATTGCGACCAGCTGTGCTGATGATGCTCCGCCTGCAGAGGAGCAGGAAGCACAAGAGGAAAAGGTCAGAGCTGAAGAGGAAGTAGCGGCAGCGGAGGAAGCGTCAGAGCGGATGACAGAAAGCGTTTCATCTGAGAGCGAGAGCGAGGATGAGGCAGAGTACCACGCAGACGTTTCAGTTTCCCTCTCTCAAACACAAATACCAGAGGAGAAGGAAGAGGAAGTGGAGCAAGAGGAGGAAGATGAGGATAAGGGCGTGGAGGTGCAGGTTTCAGCTCTGGATGCTCCTTCCCTTCCAGCTGAGGTCAGCCACCCTGCAGAAGAAACCATCGTAGAAGAACAGTTCAGAAAGGAGGAGAGAGACATGGAGAAACAGACTGCAGAAGAGGAGAAAGGGAGTGAGCAAGAGGTGGAAGACAGTACAGAAGATCCCATGGTGACTCCTGACGAAGCTCCTGACAGTACCCCCCCACCTGAGGAAACCGGAGCGGTGACTCCCAAAGAAGAAGAGGAGGAACCTAAAGTGAACGGTGAAGCCTTGCTGGTTGAAGTGGAGTCTCGGCCGCAGGTTATTTGTTGCTCTGAGGTAAAGTCTTCACTGATCCAGCTGCGGAGCTTCCCTGGGGTTTGATCCCTCCTGCCAGCTGTAGAAACATACACCCTCCTTCTTTTCCTGCTGCTTCTCACCGTGCCCGTTTCCTTCCTGCTTATGTGAAAACTTTAAGCCCCATGTACATCAAAAGATAAACTCCATAAGACAAATCAAAGTAGTGTAATCAGACAATGAAGCACCAGTGTTTTGGTGTGTTTGTGTTCACAGCTTCATTCAGTCATATACATTTTTTTTATCTACGTTATCACGTTTCAGACCATTGTCAACACGACTAGTGCCAGTGTGATGTCGCTGTCGCCTATTTGTCATCCTGTTTTTGTGTTGTGAAGTAAATGGGGCCTAAGTAGGAAATGCACGATGCTTTCAGGTGCACGTTTTTTTGCTTTGCATGCCGATTTTTGCCTTTATTGTTTCTGTGTTTGTTGCCTGTGTCCAGATTGTGTTTGTCAGTGATAACTCTCCTTTTTGCTTTTGTTGGAATCATCACTGCCAACCACTTTAGAAATGCCACCCACTCATCCCGAATGTCGCCTTGTTTACTTTTCAATAGCTGCTTTGTTTTCCAGTCATCTGAGTCACGCTGGTTTTATTGGCGCATGTTTTATGCAGGTTTTTGCTGTGCTGTGTTCTGAGCTGGCACCAAAGAGTTATGTGTCCGGGCTGCTGCGTTAGTGTTTGGTTATTTTGTGTTAGGTAAACGTTTTTATATTGGATTTGCATGATGTTGCATGAGTTTACAAGTTCTTGCTTTTGCGCATGACTTTTATTGTTTACACATGTATTTTTGTACCACTAAACCACCTTTTTTTAGTATTTTTTTCTCTTTAATGTCCGCTGTTATTTGTGTTAAATTTAATATACTGTATTAACTGCCTATCCTATGCCCCCTCACTCCTGTCTCTCCCCCCCTCCCCCCCAGCCACCTGTGGTAAAAACAGAAATGGTGACTATATCAGACACGTTCGCAGCCCAGAAAACTGAGATAGCTACGAAAGAAGTTCCCATCGTACATACGGAAACCAAGACCATCACATACGAGGCTGCTCAGGTGCACACTCAAGAAGCCCCGGGAACTTATTTTGATTAATGGAAATCTTCCTTACATGTGCCATGATTCCAACATGAAACGTGAAACATTTAATGTTATTTTAAAGGTTGTTGCTAATGTTGCTCATACCAAAGTGCTTCTTTTTTTTTTTTTTTTTTTTTTTTTTTTTGCAGCGTTTCATTGCAACAGTTGTCTTTTCAACAGCAGTAACTGTAATGAGACGGTTCTGATCCTTGTTTTTGTCTTTCTGCTGTTAGCTGGATGGTAACGGAGACGGTGAGCCTGGAGTGCTGATGACTGCTCAGACAATCACCTCAGAGTCTTTGTGCACGACCACAACCACACACATCACCAAGGTACGCTAACCCACAGATCTCAGCATCACGACTCTTCACCGTCATTTAAACACTGCGCTGTTTAAAACCTCTGCAGACTTCATCACGGTCTACGTCAACATGTTTGTACTCATTTGGAGGGCTGCAAAGGAGCTGAAAGTTCCTGCGAAGTTTTTCCGGGGATGGGAGTAATTCAAACAACATATAAAGGTTTTGTTTTGCATTAAACCAATAATAAGTTGGACTCAAAGTTTACAACAGTAACAAATTTAATGACCTAATTTTCACATGATGACATCATAGAGTCACAACCACACAATGTTTGAAGCACAATAGCTTTAACAACTTTACACTTCTTCCCTATAGATAATGTTGCAGTCCTTTTCTAAATTCATGGACAGTACCGGTATGTTGAACTGAAGAGAACAAAAAATGCATGTCCCATCTGTCCCTACATGTCTCATCTGTGCCTACATGTCTCATCTGTGCCTACTAGTCTCATCTGTCCCTACATGTCTCATCTGTCCCTACATGTCCATCAGTCTCTACATGTCCCATCTGTCCCTACATGTCCATCAGTCCCTACATGTCCCATCTGTCCCTACATGTCTCATCTGTCCCTACATGTCTCATCTGTCCCTACATGTCCATCAGTCCCTATATGTCCCATCTGTCCCTACATGTCTCATCTGTCCCTACATGTCCATCAGTCCCTACATGTCTCATCTGTCCCTACATGTCTCATCTGTCCCTACATGTCCATCTGTCCCTACTTGTCTCATCTGTCCCTACATGTCCATCTGTCCCTACTTGTCCCATCAGTCCCTACATGTCTCATCTATCCCTAAATGTCCCATTAGAATAGAATAGAAACAGCCTTTATTGTCCAACAGATGGGAAATTCAAGTGTAACAGCAGCAACAGATAAAAAGATAAAAAGATTCACATAAAAGTTCCTAAATGTTAAGAACAATAAACTGTACAAAGAAGTAAGATAAACAATATCAATAATAATGTTCAGTATGTATTGAAACATTGGTAAGGACAGACTATTTACAAGACAGCAGTATGAATATATATACTGTATATATATATATATACAGGTGGTCACCGACTTACGGCGCACTCGACCTACGGCGCTCCGTACTTACGGCTCCACCC
>JARVLU010000179.1:13667878-13678559 GCA_031762415.1 Simpsonichthys santanae | reverse complement strand
CGTTTTGTTCGGGTTCCGCTTTCTTGTGCAAATTTAAACTCTTTCAGTGGTTTTTGCAGCTGTTTTATGCTCCTTTCAGATTTTTTTTCTTTTAATTACAACATTGTTGTCCATCTTCTAAATTCTTTCGGCTAATTTTAGCTTGTTATGTTCATTTCAGCTTTACTTGTGCAAGTTTCAGCCTTTTCTGCTATTTCAGCTATTATTTAGCTGTTTTTTTATCCTAATTTTAGCTTTTTTGTTTAATTCCACATTTTCCGCACACATTTAAATATTTTTCAGCCTAATGCAGCAAAAATGTGCTCTATACACTTCCTTGTGGAAATTTAAATTTCTTTTAGAAAATTTTAGCTACCTTTCAGCATTTTTTGTTGCTATTTTCATCTTTTAGATAATATCCACTTTTTAGTGCTCATTTCGGCTTCTGTCAGTCTAACTGGGTAAACGTGTTCTTTCTACTTTCTTCTGCTAATTTAAGCTTGTTCTACCTTTTTACTTTTTAAAGTACTTTTCAGCTAATTTCAGCTGTTTTCAGATAAATTCGTTATTTTTGATAATTTCTGCTACTTTCAGCCTAATTAACTTCTTTCTGATATTTCCAGCTTCTTATGCTCCTTTCAGGTTTTTCTGCTATTTCAGCTACTTTTCAGCAGTTTTTTTTCTAAATTTAGCTTTTTTTCAACTAATTCCACTTTTTGTTAGCTCATTTCATCTTCTTCCACATCCTCCTGGTAGTTTAAGCTTCTTTCTGCCTTATCAGCTCATTTTTGCTAATTTCAGCTATTTTTTTTAGCTAATTTCTTTATTTTTGTGATGCTTATTTAAATCTAATTTAGCAAATATGTGTTCTTTCTGCTTTCTTCTGCTAAATTAGGCTTGCTATTCAATTTCAGCAACTTTTCAGCATGTTTTTAGCTAATTTTGTTATTTTTCAGCAAGTTCTTTAGCAATAAACATTCACACGTGGATTATTGACCAAGCATCAGTATTCACACTGCATTTTTGCAGGAAATCCAATTTCTCTAGTATTACTTTGACATTAACACGACTCAGAGCCTTTTGAGGCTCATTTATGCAAAGCTATTTCAAACACAACTCTTAATTGCCAAACAGATGTGATGTGAAGGATGTACGGGTGCATAACATAATTAGTGGCTCTGCTATGGGGTAAAAATGCACCGCAGCAAAACAGCCGTCAGCTGCTCTTGATGCATGTTCGCTGTAAATGTAAAGCCAGCGCTGTTTACTTTGGTGACTATGACACATTGCTGCTCAGACCGTTTTCCTAACTGACGCATCATCCAGGTAAAATGTCATGTTTACCTGATTAAACAGCGCTGACCTGCAAGTGCCAGGTGAGAACAGGGACTTTGAGACTGATTTCATTCTCAGCAAGTCATTATGGGATTTTGTTCACAAAGACATGAGCTGAATCCACAAATATATAGCAAGGTGTTCAAAATATTTGACTAACAGAGCAGGAAATCAACCAAGACAGTCAAGCTCTGACAGGTGACGGGCACCATTGACAAAAGAGGGAATCTTTGTATACTCTTTTATGATCTTTACTTCCTTTTAGCGCCAAAATCTTTTGTAGAATACGTCTTAGGTTAACAGTGTTTTCTGGAAAATACCATTTTAGATAAATATAATAATCTGAAGATGCTTATGAAATGAATTCTAAAACAACTATTGTAAAAATAAAAATAAACCCATCTGAATATTCTACAATCAAGTAGGTGCTGGGATTAAGACTGTGTTTGCATAACATGATGGACCAGGCTGGTGTTGGGCTTTTCTCCTAAAAGGAGGAAAGTCTCCATGCAGGTCAGGGTTTATTGCGGTTTTCTCTTCTCGGACTTATTTGTCAAGTCTGCGTGGAGTTAGTGAAATGAAGCACCGTCTGTGTTCACAGGCGTGGATGGAGAACGCTCCACTTTCTCAAAATCACCACCATCGACTGTTTTTTCTGTGTTGATGCGTGGGTCTTCCATTTTCTCTGAGGAAGGATACTGGCACTGGCAGCTTGACTTACTAAGCTCTCTGTTTTCAAATAAATCTGGTCAGTGAAGGCATCGCCTCTGCGCTCAAAACTAAAGCTGGTGATTTTTCAGGGATGAGGATTAACGAGGGCTTTTTGTGACGGTTGACTGCGACTATTAAAACTGATATTGCTTTTCAATTTTTCCACCTCGGGAGAAAAAGGCCAAGAAATTATCACACTATAAAGAGATTAAATGACCACTTGTGATGTAACAGCTTGAAAAAGTGATTTGTTGTTAAATCAGTTATTCTTTCACACCACTATTATTTATTATAACGCACGTTTTCCCACAACTGACTGTTTTTTTTTTTTTTCCTCTGAGGCCACCAAGATGCTTACAATTTCTGACTAAAGGAAATCAAGAAACAGCTTTCTGTGTTAAAGGCTTAAAATAGTGGAAATGCAGCTCATGCATTTCTTCATGTATTGCAGACGAGGAAGGATTTGAGTGTGTGTGTGTTTTTTACTCAGTTACGATAGAACGGTTTACGTCAGTTTTATGAGGCCTGTTTTTTTTTTTTCTTTTTCTTTTTTCTGCAAAATAAAAAATAAAAAAATAAAACCAAATCAACAGTCATCTCTCGGCGGTTTCGTCTTTTCCTCTCTACCTCGTCGTGGCTTAACGGAGGTACGCCGGGCCTTTTCTCACAGTAAGCACAACTCTTCGGTTGATCCGTAACCGCAGACGGGTTAGACCTTCGAACTGGCCGGATCCAAATCTGCTGAATGTCCGTTTTCTGACCCGTCCCTTGGAGGTGAAGGGATCTCGTCGGGAACACTGTTCAAGTCGGCTCGGGAGGTTTGTCTTTCTGATGTCTGTGATGATGAGGATGATGATCCTTCTCCAGATCTAGGCCCCGGAGCTCCGTTCACACACACTCCTCCTTCAGATTTCCCAAAGTTAAACAGTTTCCCAGGATTGAAGGCTTTGCTGGGTGACTGAGAACGCTCCTGAGAGCTGCTACCTGATAATGATGATGATGCTGTGGCGTTAGTGACCGCGGCCGCAGTAGAGGCTGCGGCTCCTTCCTTTTTGTTCTCTGGCGATTTGAGGAACTTGAAGCTCAGAAATCCGGGCAGTTTAGGCTCACTGCCGGTGGGCGACTGAGGGGAGCGGGCGCCGCCCGAGGAGAATTTGCTCTGCAGTGGGATGATCTGTTTCAGCTTCATCACGTTGTTATTGGCCAGCAGGGAGCTGGGCCTCTTGGGCTTGTCCGAGCCGCTGGCCCCGCCTCCTCCGCCCCCTCCGGAACGAGACTTGCTCCCGTGGTTTTTGTCGTGGTGGTGATCCCCGGCGACGTCGCCTTTGCTATCGTCTCGCTCCCTCTCTCTGCGGGCCATGTGCTCCGCCTGCCTCTGCCTCTCCTCCTCCTCCCTCTTCCTCCTCTGCAGCTGCTGGTAATGCTGCTGCGCCTGCCGCTCGTGCTTCTGCAGTGGAGGGGGGGGGGGGGGTGTGGAAAGATTGAGGATCAAACGTTTTTACCTGAGTACTGTACCTCCGAGTGGCCACGCCCAGGGGACTGACTCGAAAGAGGGAAAAGGGAGGGGACGCGAAAGGGATGAAGCCCTTAGACATCTCCTTATTGAGGAGCTGGGCCACGACACCTGGTTCCCCGTGTGCCGAATGCAGGTTGGGGCACACCAGAGAGGCGGAGAGAGGGCGGGAAACCCCGATAAAAAATCCCTGCGAAAGACCAGAGAGGAGAAATTTAACGAAGATCCTATCAGGGTGGGCCTGCAGCAACAAAGCTAGCTCGGAGACTATGATGGGGGTGGACAGAGACCAGGTAATCAACGTTTGGACCCGCGAAAGGCAGGGAGGGGGGCGAGCCAGCGAGGGCAGACAAACCTGGGGTGCGCGTCCCTGCAAACGCTGCATACATGAAGGAAGGAGCAATTAGGGAAGGTACAAACGCTTCGATTAAAGTTATTACAGATAGGCATTCCGTGGAATACCTCCACTGTCCTGCCACGGCGATCCGATGGCAGACTGCTAGCGGTACGGTGAGCCGGCGGGAGGGGCGGAGGGGGCAGGCTGAAAGGAACAGAGGGGCAGAAAGCGCTATGATGGCCGACTGCCGAGCACGAATGGCATGGGGGAGCATGGGTCAACATTACCAAGAGTTCCGTGTCCAGTACGGACCAGTCCAGGCAAACTCCCGACTGGGACAGGACGGAAGCGGCTTTGGAGGAGAACGCCTTATGGTATTGATAAAAAAGAGACAGGCCGTAAGTAAGGTTAAGATCGGCGACCAGGGTGAGATAGGCATCCAGCTCGACCCTGCGCTCGGGGTAGACAGTTCAAAAAACGTCCCTGAAAACCCCGAAGGCCGCCAGAAACTCACTGATGGACAGGTCCCTGGACAAGTGGAGATCGGCAGCGCGGAAAACTGCAGTGAAGTCAGACGA
The DNA here is from genome assembly GCA_031762415.1 of Simpsonichthys santanae. Taxonomy (NCBI): domain Eukaryota; kingdom Metazoa; phylum Chordata; class Actinopteri; order Cyprinodontiformes; family Rivulidae; genus Simpsonichthys; species Simpsonichthys santanae. The sequence goes on along the minus strand of JARVLU010000179.1, from coordinate 13,674,106 downwards.
GGAAGCCACCTGACAATCAACCGCGGGAGAGGGGAGCAACAGCGAAACTAGGTTGATGTGCTGCCCCTGCAGGATCCTGGAGCGACGTGACAGAGAGACGTGGGCATGAGCAGGCACGTATGGCTTGCCTAGAGCAAGAGAACACGAATAAGATCAGGACGAAGGGAAAGCAAGATGGGACGAGACAGAACAGCCGAAAGGGGCAAGAAACTCAACATCTTACCATGAGACGGGTCGGGCGTCGGCGAGGGAGAACGTCTCGGTGATGTGATGGAGGGTTGGCTGGGCCGGCAGAGCTGCAGAAAGGGGCTGAGCAGAGGCGTGGAGGTCGGCCGCCACGACGAGCTGAAGGTGGGCGGAGAGATCGGAAAAAGATCGGTGAAGCACATCCATGGAGGCGAGGAGAGCTACTGATAGCTGTCGGGTATCCGGGAGAAGCTGCGCCAAAGAAGGGCCCGGAGGCGGGGAAGGCGGAAGTCCAGCAGCCGAGACGAGGAAGGCGGCATCCGGTGCGGCGGCATCCGGTGCTGAGTCATCGAGGCGACGCGTGGCATGGAAAGGCCCGGCGGCCAGCGTGGAGCCACTGCTGGAGCGGGGAGGGCCCCTGGGGTGCTTAGCAGGAGGCGCGGAACAGGCAGAGACGGAAGAGGAGGCAAAAAACCATTTGAAGGAAGAAGAGCTGCGAGAGATGCTAGCTGACCGGGGGTGAGGCCGGTGGCAGGTTGGATGCCCCTGGACCGGAGAAAAGACGACGGAGATCAGGGAGCAGGGCGAGAAGCGAGTCGGGCGCTACGGCGGGAGGGAGTGGAGAAGGAAGGAACGGCGTCCGCCGAATGGAGGATCGGGGAATCCGGAACGGCGTCGGAGTCGAAGTCGGACATAACAGGATCTGTGGGATGCGACCAGCAAGCTTGAAGCATACGAAATGCAGCGTGGCTGGCAAACAGGAAGACCCCGGGATGGAGGGCCATATATCTGGATCAGAAGGCTGATGAGCGATGAGCTGCAGCTGGGTGAGTCTGCCATGTTGAATTAACGGCGAGCCTTCATGTCACATACAGATTTAGAATGGGTGGACTTGAGACCTGAGAGGTGGGGGAACCAGAGTGCCTGGAGTAAACCCCTACATACAAGGAAAACATGCAAACTCTACTTGGAAAAGCAGATATTTGAATAGTAATCCTTTTTTTTTTTTTGCCAACCTTTACTGCACAGCCAAGTTTTTGTCGATTTTGTCTGTTTTTCAAGCAGCTACACAAAGCACATGTAGATGTGGACTTGAGACCCGGAAGGTGGGGGAACCAGATTGCCTGGAGAAAACCCCATATGTAAACCTCATACAGAAAGGCAGAGATGTGAACCCTAAACCTTTTTTTTCCAAACACTTACCATGCAGTCTTTACATGTGGTTTGTTGCTTGTTTGTTGTTCAGGTGATTCTCTACCCTTATTGAAACATCTTGTGATGGGTTTAAATATTCTTGAGAAGACGTTCCTAATCCTCTTCAAGTATTTCCTTTTTGATTTCACCTCTATACAAGGTGAAGGATTTTCACTTTGACAAGAATATTCTTTGTTTGTTTTGCATGAGGTAATGGTTTCGAAGGGGTCTGTGTCTTTTTTTAAGGGATTTCCTGGAAGATTGAGAGTGAAACATTCCAAACGTTCTTCACTTGCAAGTTTCACACTCAGACCCTTAAATCCATCTCTAATACTTCCTTTGTCCCTTTCAGATCTGTTATTCGCTTGATCTAAGGAATCGTTTGAACTGGAAGTACACGTGCCTTTGAAGTCCAAAGAACTGACCGGGCTACTGTGTCTGCATTTTACAAATATTCGACGAACATTGACAGATGAGCCGTTTTTAACATCAGAAAAGTGGGCCATTGTAGCGGAAGTTGGAACACATGCCTCTGTGTTATGGTCCACACCCTCTTTCTTAAGAGAATTTCTGTGTGAGCTCTCAAGTTGGCATTTTTCTAAGATTTGATATGCATCGGCCACATAAACATCATCTCTGGCACCAGCAAGGTGGGCCATTGTAATAAAATCATGATTTAGTGCATCAGCCGGGAGAATCCTGTCAGCTGGATTGATTCTTTGGGTTTGCCTAATAAAATCTATAAAGCATTCTAAATCTTTAATTTTATTGAGATCATCAGTTTTTGGTGCCTGTTTCTTCAAATCATCCAGAGACTGAAACCAGCTGTAATATTTGTTTTTGACAGTTGGGATTCCTGTTGTTTTCAAATATTCTTCTGCTGTTTTCAGTCTCCAAACAGGATCTGGGCTGCTCCGATCCTTTAGAAAATAATTGCCAACACGCACGCCGATATCCAACATTGTTTCATCAGGCATACCATGCAGCTTTATCATTTGTTCCAAGGTTTCTAAATCAGAACTTGCTGGATACATGTGCTGCGAAAGGAACAGAAAACCCAGTACACATCCCAGACCCCACATGTCAATGCTTTCGTCCTTAGGGTAGCCCAGATAAACCTCGGGTGCCCTATAACGAGACACTTGCAAAATAGTGCTCTGTGTTAATTCTGCAGTTGAGCGAGCGAGCCCAAAGTCGATTAACTTCACCCGGAAAAGCATTTTTTCATAATTGACAATCATTATATTGTCTGGTTTGATGTCTGTATGGGTAATGCCCAACTGTTTTAGTGCGTTGAGAGCAACAGCCATCTGTTCAGCAATCGGCCGGATTTCTGAAATACTTAGACGTTCGGGAAAATTTTTTTGTATCAAGTCGAACAAACTCAAATCTAACAACTCAAACACAAAGCAAGTGTTTTCTTTGTATGGAAAACTGTCAAAACACCTGATTATGTTATTTTTGTCCACATCGAGTTCTCTGAGTTGTTTCAGTATTCTGGCTTCTCGTGTAACTGAATATCGGTTAAGACTGTTTACAAATTTTATTGCCACAAATTCATTTGTAAAACCTTTTCTGAATCTAGAAACTTCACCATAGGTCCCATTTCCAAGTTTTTCAACCAGGTGGTAATCAGTTGTTTTATGGCGGAGGGTAAAACATTTCTCAGAAAGATTTTCAGACGAATTTGTGGTATTTTTTGAGTTTTTCAGACTAAAGGCTGGCTCATTTGATTCCTTCTCTTTGTCATCACTGGCATCTGAATCTACACTTGTAACTCCACACCCAACCATTAATCTAAATCCTAAAGTTCTATATAGGTTATGATTGTTGTTTTGCAGGTGGTCCATAGTAATAAATGTATGTTTCAGTCCGCAGTTTGGCAACACTCTGTCCTGTGGATTTAGTTGTAACAGAGTTTTAAGGAAATCTATAAATGCTTCCAGATCTTCTAGTTCAGCTGACTCCATGTCTGTATGTGTTTTTCTTAAATCATCTAGTGACTCTAAATTATCATAAGGCCACTCACTGGGTTTAATTCTCTTTCTGGTTGCTTCATAATATTCTTTGGTTGTTTTAAACCTCCATGTATCTTCTTTTTTATCGTGAGTAAAATAGGTCTGAGCACGCCAGCATTTGTCAAGGACAGAATCGTCTGGTTTGCCATGTATTTTAACAATACTTTTCAGATAATTGTACTCACAGTCCGTTGGGTACAAATTTTGACCAAGAAACAGATACGCCAGCGTGCAGCCAAGACTCCACGTGTCAATGCTTCCATCCAACGAACGATCCCAGAAGACTTCTGGTGCGCTGAAGCCCCAAGAAAAAGGGAGAGTGGCCTCTGATAATTTGAGAGTCGCGACCGCGTTCCCAAAACCTGCTAGTTTCACTCTGAATGGCTGAGAGCGATGGCTCACAAATAAGATATTCTCAGGCTGTATATTTGCATGAGTGATCCCAGAGTATTTTAATGCTCTCAAAGCTACAAGCATTTGATGAGCAATTCCTCTGATTTCACTTAGCTTAAGAGGTGTACGATTTCGTTTTGTCATGAAATCCTGAAGGTTTAAATCAAGTTTTTCAAAAACAAGACATTCACAATTCCTAAATGTGAAGTTTTCAATAAACTTAACTAAATGGTCTCTGTCAGGATCTCGAGTTTTGAGACAACTTAAAGCACTGACCTCTTTTTCGTCTCCACCGGAACATTTGTATTTGTTTCTGCATTTCAAAGCAAATACTTCTTCAGTTTCTTCTTTTCTGCATGTAACGACTTCTCCAAATTGACCACATTTTAAGACTTCTACGATGTTGTAAATGTTAGACTTGTCTTTAATAGTGGCACCGACCTGTGCTTGAAAAGCTGAACATTCAGTCAAGACTGACGTGATTTTTTTCACGTATTTGTCCATTTTCAAACACCACAACACAGGAACAAGTTCAATGAACTGCTTCCAAAACCGTGTTCCACTTACATTTATAGACTTTTGCGAGTGATGTATCAAAGGACCCAAGCACACTTTGATCTGAGGTGATGATGTCATCATGCATTATGCATGCATGATGCAACAAAGAACCCAATCACACTTGATCTGAGGTGATGATGTCATCATGCATGATGCACCAAAGGATCCAAGCACACTTTGATCTGAGGTGATGATGTCATTATGCATCATGGAACACAGGAAATTCAAATATGGTTATTTTATTCAAATTTGTGTTTCAAGACTGATCTGAGGTGATGATGTCATCATGCATTATGGAACACAGGAAATGCGAATATGTTGTTTTTTTTTTATTTATTTTTTTTTATTTATTTTTTTTTTTTTTTTTTTCAAATTTTTGTGTTTCAAGACATCATTGCTCTGAGTTGATGATGTCATCATGCTTCGTGGAACACAATGCAAATATGGTTATTTTATTCAAATGTTTTGTGTTTCAAGACTGATTTGAGTTGATGTCATCATGCATCATGGAACACAGGAAATTCAAACATGTTTTTTTTTATTTTATTTTTTTTCTTTTTTAATAATTTTTTTTAATATTTTTTTTTTAAATAATTTTTTGTGTTTCAAGACATCGTTGCTCTGAGTTGATGATGTCATCATGCTTCGTGGAACACAATGCAAATATGGTTATTTTATTCAATTTTTTTGTGTGTTTCAAGACTGGAACACAGGAAATGCACCCTGGTTACTACCTATTGGCTATTTTCCAGGCGTTCGAATAATAAACAATTTAGTGAGCCAACATTTCATATTTTGAATGGTAGGGGAAACACTGGATTATTATGACAAGTGTTTTTAATATCAGAGGCATTCAATAGTTGTTTGGGAGGGTGGTTGATGTTCATTTCTGGTATATACAGTAATCAAAATTCATGTGAAAATATTTACGATGCAGGACCCTGATCCATAAAGATTCAACAGCAACCTGTAGAAGACAGTTGAGGCTGACTGATTTTAATTTCAGTTTGTTTATAACAAAAGTTAACAAAATTATATGTATTAAAAAAATCCCATAACAATGTTATTTATGATTATAAATGTGAGTTCTTGAGGCTTTGTTCGCGTGGCTTGTTGTTGTAGTATTGTATATTACCACTGGGTGGCAGTGCAGGAAATCGGAAGCTGTTTGTGGCTGAGTGGGGACTCTTTCCTCTCCTTGACTCTGAACTTTAAACAGGAATGAAAACAGCAGACACCGGCGTTTATACAAAGCGCACAGTCGGTCTTACTGGTCATTTTCATCATGGAAGAGTACAGCACTGGGGATGATGTAAAGTATTTTTCATTATGTTTGAGTACAGGGAAGCACCGGTGTCAACAGTTTAAATCTGCATTGGTTCCGCTAGTTAGCTGTTAGCTTGACCTGTTAGCACACTGTTAACTTTTATCTCAGCTAGCTAGCTGTCAGTCATCAGTTTTGATTATTTTAACATCCGGGACATGAAGTTTTGCTTTTGTCACTTATTATGGCATTTACCTAAACTGATGTATTATAACTATAATGCTGATAAAGTCAATCGGCTATGTGTCTCCTAATGACTTATATTTTTAATAACAAAGCATGTCTTTTTTATAGCATATTGCATCAATTGAGCTAATTAATAAATAGTTAAATGTAAGACAGCTGGTGATATTTTGTGCATTCTGATTTAATGCTACAAGTAGCACGACTTGGAAAAACTGCATTGAAAAACTAAAATACAATTACTAAAATGTATTGTTTATGTATGTATGTGTACGTATACAGTATATATACATATTGTAGTGATCTAACCTCCTCCGTCCATCTTGTCTCAGAGGACCTTCTGAGGACAGACCATATAATTCCATTAATTTG